>VZRH01002122.1:247488-309337 GCA_013397555.1 Urocynchramus pylzowi
AAAAAAAAAGGGAAACCAGCTTTCATTTCAGCTGGAATATTTTTAAATGAAAGGGCAGAAAAATCCACATCCTTTCTATCAAAAAGTGTAAAATAGATCTACTTTTTGTCAGTGCTCAAGGATATAGAAGCAAAGTGTGCTTGTGACTCTAGGGAGGAGACATTTTTGTACTAGTAGCAGGGCATGTCATGAAAGTGACAAGTTTGGATGTTGGGAGGAAAGGGGTCTCAAAATGCTCAAATATTTTTGGTTGAGCCAACCTTGGAAAGACTGGAACAGTGTTCCTGTGTCCAGCTTTCACTGTGTGCATTATTTGAATTGCCTGATTCAGTTTAGGCCAACCAATGTGAGTATTTTTGTGCTCTGTACCACACCACATAGTCTCTCTATATTTTTACAACATGATCAGCTTGACTCTTGCCAAACAGACTAGTGGAGGGACAGGACAGGATACAACAAAATAGATAAAATAGGCTCTGAGCTGCTGGGTAGAAGTGATTTTCCAAAGGACATTTTACACAGCTGTGCTGTTTCCACTGAGTTTAATTGATTTTTTTATTTAATTACAGGGTATCCATTTTCTCTTAAATCTGCCTTCTTGTCTTCTTGAAAGTTCTATTAATTTTTCAATCACTATTGGACTAATATGAAGTGTACAACTGCTTCCTTCGGCTCCCTAATTCTAAGGTAAGTGGAACACTCTAAATTTCAGGGATAAACACAATTCTGCCTAAGACATTAATGTCCCAGACTAAAGAAGTTGACCTCCTAGGGGATGAGACTGTGGAGGTGGCAGTCCTGTGCTCCAGACATGTGGGACAATGCCAGACTGGGTTCCAGTCATCTGAATTTTGGATCTGTCAGGTAAAGGACTTTGCCTTAGTAGGAGGCAAAACCCTAAAATCTAGTGCAAGGAAGAAGGGGATACATGACAATTTAACAAGTGAATGAAGAGAAACTTGACCATCAAAGGGTTTATACCCAACTAGCAATGGCACCAGAGGAATCAGTTTAAGCTGTTGGCTTGACAGAAAAGCTGTATATGATGTAGTAGATTATAAAATTCCCATAATTTTTTTCAACAGATTTAGAGAGTTCCAAAGATGTTTACAAAGATGATGTCTAGTTTCTACTATGTATTCTGTAAGCTTTGAAGCAAACTTCTTTAGAAGTCTTTTCTCTTGCTATATGGTCTCTGAATTGTATTACTTCCATCATGATTCTTGAATAAATATGACATGAAAATAAATTTAAATGTTAACCTTCATTCTTGTTCCTACACTTCTGAGAGGTTCTAAGAAGATTTGAAGATAACTTTAAATATTCTTCACAAAAGCAGAGCTTTTATTATCTCTATCTACTGCTAGATGCCATGGAAAATCCTTAGAAATAAAATGAAACATAACACATAAAACCCATTGAGCCACCATCTAATCAAATGAGTAGATTCACAATGACAGAATACCATTAAATGCAGGCAGAAAACTTCTCAGTACTCTTATTCTGCATTTCTTTTTGTTACTTTAAGTCTTCACTTAGGGAGTAATGGAAGTGAGCTGAATAATGAATACAGTTAATACAGTCTCAAGGAGTCTCAATTTCTTTCTCTTGAGCTGAGCTGAAGGTCAAATAACTTCAGTATAGTAGAAAGCACCAAGATGGTCTTTTTTAGACTCTTTTAATGACTACAATTTAATGGTGACAAAGAATAATAATGGATAAGGGGATGAGATATTTTAAAGCTTTACTTTGCTTACAGCAAAATAAGAGAATAATGCATTTCAGTTCCTTGGGCAAATGACAATAAAATAATCACTTTGCTAGTTTTAGGTGGTGCAGTGAATAGCTCAAATCAGAAGTATAGACAACTGCTTTTTCCTTAATGAGTTTATCCCACTGATGAATGAAGACAAGTCAAATGATGCAGTTATTTTTCCATTAACTGGGTAATCATGGCTTGTTACTGAATCTAATCAATGGATATTTCCATATATCTGGACCCTGCTGTGGAACCCTGCCCTGGGCTGAGCATCTTGTTCCCCTGTACAGTACCTGTATGATGATTTTGAAGAGTTGGATGATTTTGAATTATTTTGCAGAGTATGAGTGCAAGTCAGCAAGAACACTGCCCAAGGAGACCTGCAGTGGAAATGTACACCCAGAAAATAGAGGTGCTTATTTTTTTATATATGCACTCATAAATGTTATGTTATCTATGCAGGTAACAGTTATAACTAATGACTGTAACTAGCAGCTAGATCTGCAGGACAAAGGCTACAGAAGATAACTTTGTTCACAGAATCACAGAATGGGTAAGATTGGAAGGGGCCACAGTGGGTCACCTGGTCCAACTTCCCAGCTCAAGCAGGGCCATCCTAGAGCACATTGCACAGGGTTGCATCCAGAAAGGTCTTGAATATCTCCAGTGAGGGAGACTCCACAGCCTCTCTGGGGAACCTGTTCCAGTGCATGGTCACTGCACAGCAAAGTTCTTCTTCATATTCACTTGCACCTTCCTGTGCATCAGTTTGTGCCTGTTGCCTCTTGTTACTGACACCACCAAGAAGAGCCTGGCTTCATCCTCTTGGCACCTCCCCTTCCAATTCCCTTCCATTTATTGTTTATTCCTCCTTCATATTTTCCTCTGTGCCTTCAGCTGGACAGAGAGATGCTCTGCTGTGGGTGTGAGCAAGCATGGCCAAGGAAGGATTCCTAAACTGGGACACATGGGCTTGGCTGTGCTAACTTCATGAAAGGAGGGAGCAGGAGGAGGCTTGTTGCTGGCACTGGAGCTTTTGAACCACTGAGGCAGGACTGTGAGGAATGGACAGGAGGTATGGAAGGCAGATTAATTTGCAGCCAGGATGGACAGTATTGTAAATCTGAAGGGAGATAATTCAATATGAATGGATGTGAAGCTGTTTCTATATCTCCAAATCTCACTGCAATGCCAGGGACCCTTATATGTGATCAAGAACCAAGGGAATATCATGTGGCATCACCCAACTGGACATCATTATGTCAAAAAAAGTCATCTTCATGGTTAATACAAATTTATGAAGTTTTTCACTTCCTTTTTACTTTTGACTAAAGCAAGTAACGTGTTAGTTTCCCTCTGAGATTGCCCTGTACTTTGTGCCTGGTTTGCCCTCATACCAGTATATTCACATTCCACCCTGATTGTATGAGCCCTGTGCAAGCCTTGGAAAGCTTTTCTCCATTACTCACTCCTTCAGCAGATGTTCATGTTTACCACCCTGTTGACCTTGTTAGCATATTTACCACTGAGTAAACAGTTTGTACTCTGCTCAGACTGTGAAGTCTGTTTTGGCCAATATTTTAACAAAGGCTTAGTGTATGTGCCTACTAATCAGTATACCAGAGAAATCTGCATATTAAAAGAAAAGAGTGAGAAATAGAAGGCATCATAAAGACAATGAGATTAAATAGTGAGCTTTTCAGTGATCTCATATAGATGGCATATTGAAAGTATATGGGGCTAGACACCAGGTCACATATAACAATAGTGCAGGCATATAAGGAGAAAATTAGAAAGTCCATGCATAAAATGTCATACATCTAGCAAGGGACATGAAAGGTAACAAGATAATACACTAGGTTTAGATTAATAGTGAGAGGATTAGGAAAGGAAAAGTTGGTCTTCTACTCAGAGGGAGACAAAGCTATTTGTATATGATACTGAGAAGACTGTTCTGTTTCTTTTTTGCCTCCAGCATTCCCTGGAAGAAAAAGGCTATGAATTCAGGTAGAAATAGAAAATCTGCTGAGAGGAGAAATCAGTAAATTGATTTTTCCCCAAAAATTTCTCTGGAGCTAATGAAATTTCAGAGGTAATTTTGAAAACCAGGTGAAACACATCTGACAGCAATTAGAGGCTAATCACTGGAAACCAGAGGATGGGTACAGTTGGGAGCCTGCTTGTCTTTATGATGGGGAATAGAATGAACTGGGGAATTGCAGTCTTGCCAGTTTATCTTCTTCTCCTAAAATGGGAAGAAATAATCCAACCATCAGTAAATACCCAGAAGATAATGAAGAATAAGTAACAGCTATGAGGGATTTTTCAGGAACATGAGATCTTTGACAAAGGTAATTTCCATTTACAGCAGCATGAGAGGCCTCGTGGGCTGCAGGAAGGAGGTCAGCACCACATTTCAGACAGGCTGTGACACAGAGCTCCTGTTTCTGCACTTTGGTGAGCTGGCTGCAGGACCGTGATGCACACTCCATGGCCAACACAGACACACCCATGCTTTCCATGGGCACCTCTCCTGGGCCCCTTGTAACCAAATATTTTTCCCAATGACTTGGTGATAAACTAAGAACTACATTTATTCAATTTTTAAACAGCAGAATGCTAGTAGGGTTGTGAGTGTACTGGGGGATGGGGTGAGGTGTGAGAATGTTTCTGACTGCTCCTGCCAAAATCAGATGTGTTCTCTGTAATGCTTTGTAGCTGACTGGGGGGGCCCATCTGAAAGCCCAAGCACCAAATTGCACTGAAAGGAAAGGTCTCCTTGCTGGATCCTGCCAAACCCCTTGTGGCCTCAGCCCAGGGCTCAAGGTAGTCTCAGCACCTTGTCTTCCCCACTCCTGTCTTGGGGGCACCTACACTGCCAGCCTGGCTGACCTGGGGGCATGGAGACTTTCACCTCCTACAACACAGTCAGCATGGAACAAGGAATGAGCATAGCCAAGACCAAACATGATCTGGGCTCTGCTCCACCTGCCAGGCTGCTTCCTGCTCCCACAAAGCCCTTAGAAAAATGAAACCAGTCAAAAATTTGCAGCCTGCCCTAAAATAAACTTTCTAAATGTGATTCAAACTTTGAAAGATTTCAATCTTGAGTTGTCTTGAAGTAATTTTTTTAATGTTAATTTTCTACTATTGACCTAAAAAATCAGTCATTTAGACAACCCTGCTCTGTGCAGAAAGGATAAAGCTTATCACAGAACCAAACACAATTTTTCAGGACCTGTTGGGAAGAGGAAAAGACCATACTGCTTGCCATTATAGATTCAGAGCACATTTCTTTGACCTGTCCTGCTCTCAAGATAAGCATAGTGCATATGCAAATAGCTGCAATAAATGCCATCAACAGGCAAGTGGAAAATAAGCAACTCAACCAACTAACAGCTTATACTGAAGCATGCCTCTCTTCCTGGGAAAAGATAAAAAAACAAGTGCCTGACAGCATGTTGGGCACCTCACCTTGCTTTTTGAAGGGTAAGTTATGGTTAAAGCCTGGGAGTAGTAATGGCACTTTTGTTGTCCCCCATTAGCAGTGGTGCTCCCTGAGGTGGGATCTCATAGCATCCCCTGGTCACAGGATCACAGCCAGATCCTCTCTGGGGACATGGATGAGGAGGAGACCAGCTCATCTCTGCTTTGCTGTGAGCCCAGGGAGCCCAGCACCATGGGGTGCCAGGAATGGGCTGCAGCATCACCACGTAGGCAGTGCCCAGCTCTGGACACATCTTCTGCCTCTAAGGGTGGACACTCCCCGTGTCCAGAGGACATTCTCCAGTCATTCACCACTATTTCTGTCCAAAATAAGATTTATTCCCTCCTTCCTTCTATTGACAAAACACAGTTAAAGGTAATTTTGAGCACTTGGTTAAAAATCCAGCCTGTGCTTAGTCTGTGTTAGGGGTGGCTGTCAGAGACAGCCATCCTCACTGAAAACACTGTGTGCACTGCCAGGGCTGCAGGCATCAAGGGCCTCTTGTACATCACCCTGTAAAAAACTCAGATTTTCCTTTGTGCAAAAATGCTAGCAAGAGGCTATCTAAAATCTCAGAGTTATATAAACATTTGTTACCTCCCCATCTTTTTCATCCCAAATCCCCAAGGCTGGAATTTGATACCAAGGGACCGATGCCTATTCCTGCTGTTCCCAAAAATAAATCTGTGGGCTAAATATATCCCACAATCTGAAGGAAGCTTGTCAAGGTGCATTTGAAATAAAAATCTGATATCAAAAAAACTAAGGGGATGGGCTGCAGTATCTGACCCACAACTAAACACAGTATTAAACACTTAAGATGTGTTACCACAGGAATGTACAGTTTGCTATCAGCTTTTACTGAGTCAGGAGAGACTATTGCTTATGGGTGTTTCTGCATGGGAATTCCAGTTCAGTCAGAAATTTGCTTCTGTCACCATCTGAGCTCTTGATTTTTTTTTTCTCCCAGTCATTTTAAAATGTAATTACAAAAATGAAAATGCTAACAGATTTGAAATCACTTCAAGACATTTTGCCAACTAGAAACATGTTGACTTTTTAAACAAATGGCTTGCTTTCCCTGTAATTAATTTTAAAACATTCATTTTTGCACTGACAGACATCAAGCAGCTATTCTGCAGCTGTCTCAGGATTTCTGAGCTTGACCTTAATAAATAACACAAGGTTTTCTTAATTTGAAGACTAACATATGCTTTTCTTCTTCCCCATTGAAGTGAATCCATTTATGTTTCCCACAGCCAATGTGTTTGCTAGGGCAGCATATGCCTTTTGCATAATGTGATTGTTTTTATGTGGTCAAGTAGGCCACACCATTAACAATTACATATTTTCAGAACTTTACATTTAACAAGAAAAAGAATACTGTCTGTCCCCTTTCCCCTTATGTGGTGGGGGATGTAAACTGTGAACTTAGAGTCCACGTTTCTCTCTGGCCATGGAGGCTCTGCCATCAGCTGCTGATGGCTTCCACCAGCATGTGCACACCCTCATGGGCAGTGCTGGGAGAGGAGCTGGGACACCAACCCAGCCGTGTCCTCAGGAGCAGAGGGTCACTGAGAGGCCCTGCCAGCTTCTGGGCTGCTTTTGGTGGGTCCCTCAGGGACCCTTTTCCTCAGCAGGTTTATATGTATTTCCTCAGCAGGTTTATATGCTGTGGGTTATGCCCACAGTAAGCATCTGCCAGCCTCCTGCAGACCAAGGAACACAAACCATTGGTGAGGCCAGCATGTCCTGGTGGCTTTGTGTGGATGCTGAGTGTCCTGAATTCACTGGGTTTGTGGATTCACCAGGTTTGTCAGTCTCCAGAGCCCAGAAGTCTTTGGGCACTACTCCACAGACTTGCCCTCCTTTGTCCAGTCTTTAGACTGTTGTTTTCTGGTTCCAATTTCCATAAGAATGTTCACAGGTACTTGCAGAGGCCATTCATCCAAACTCACTCAAGGGGGATCTTCATACAATCCAGTGCCTGTTGTATATGCTACTTTGAGGGCAGGGAAGGAGAGAGGCCCAAGTCTGTGGCAGACACCAAGGAGTTAAAGCAACAGGGTGCTAAGTGTCTTATTTACCTCTCCTGCCACCATTGCTAAGTGCTGCACCTCCTCATGGCATAACATCTGCCATCAGTAAGCCCTGTATTAGTTTTGTGGCAGATTCATTGCTCTGAAAATGCAGTATGGGATGTATCACAGCCTACAAGTCTCCTGTTGTGAAAAGGGTTTTAATAACATGGCAAAGCAAAAGGGCCTCCCTCAGGGCCTTTTTGTTGACCCCTCCCTCAGGGTCAACAAAGAGCAGCTCAGGATGCAAAATGCATGAGATCTGCCTTGGGTCCTGGGGCTGAGATGGAGGTTTCTCAGCAGGACACATCTGCTGCCATAATTGGCAGTCAAACATCAGTTCATTGGCCACACAGGTGTGGAATACTTTGAAGACCCCTTGGTGTTGGATTTTTTAGGTTTCCACTCCCAAGGGGTTTGCTTTGCTCTCTGGAATATGGGAGGATGTTGTCACAGGGACTTTTGAAGAAGTTTTAAAGCACAGAGTTCCTAAGAGCAACACCACACACAACTCAGGAGGCCCATCCCTCCTTGTGACAGCAAAGATATGGGACACCAGGAGGAGGAGCACAGTAACCCACCAACATTTAATCACACAAAGCTGCATTCAGATGGCTCCTCACTGCCCCATCCAGGAAAAAGGTTTTAACACCAATGGAAGGCATTAACTGGTTGGTGAAATGAAGGATCTGCTTCCATTTCTGTCCCCAGTCACCTGTACTGGGCACATTGTGCCTGTGAGAGCAGTGGCCTGGATCATACTGTGCTGCCTGGTGACACCTCTGGGAAACACCCACAGAAGGTATGTAGAGAAACAGCTATAATTTTTTGAGATTAACTTTATATTCTATTTTTTATTCAAGGCAGGATGAGACCTTCCAGAGTTTATTGTTCTTCCAGTGGCAAATCTTCTTGGAAAATATTGCTAGGGAAGACTCTGCATTTATTGTGAGCAAAATATTAATCAGCAAATACAGAGTAATTAGCTTGCTGAACAAATCCTATATGTCTTTACAGATAATAAAATTGCTGGTAAAATGACAACCCCATAAAAATGTACAAATGACCTAATGGAAAAGAGTGAACACTTTAATAAAACAGAGGTTTACTGCATTAAGTATTTCTATTATTGAACATTAGTAAAGATGAGCTGCATTGCTTGGTTTAATTCTTCTTCAGTCACCTTGTAGATTCCAATCTAGTGCTCTGGCCAGCTACCCTGGAACACAAACCCAATATTTTGCAGGGGGCAATTATTCTGTGCCTTCAGGTACCTCCTGAGGCTGGCAGCAGCACAATCCCTCTGGGAAGGCAGGGTAGGAACAGGCAGTCACTCCTGCTTGCACTTATCTGTACTTTCTTGCAACTGAGCTCTTGCCAGCAATAAAGGACTGGTCAATGCAAACCAGTGAGTTAGTTCATTTTTTCCTACACTGTTACTACTCCTTTTCTCACTGACCTGCAATGTAACAGCCTGGGATCCTCCTTGGCTCTCTCTGTGACTCCTCTCCACTCCCCTCAGGATATGGGACCCACAGTTGTGGGGCAGAGATGCTTGTACATAGGTAGTGCCCACTCAAAAGTGTATCCCATGGGATACAGAGGGTTTGTGGTACCTGTGAATTTCTGAAGCCAAACTGAAAGTTAGTAGGGAGGACATAACACTGTGGCCTTCCCTCTGCCTTCTTTCAGCATCAGAAACCTTATTCTCCTTTTTCCCACCCCTGCAGCTCCTACAGTGGTTAAATTCCACATGATGCTGAGGGATCTTGAGGTGAGGATAACAACCATCACTATAATAATAACATGCTAGAGAGTAATTGGAGATAAATTCAGGACCTGAGCCAGAAAAGGATGGTCACGTCTTAGCTGTCAGATACCTTTCCCTTTAGGTTATGCACCAATGTTCTCAATATTAAAAAATCCTATTACAATAAATAAACAAACCCATAAGCATTCTAGGCCTTCAAAAGTCTGATTATAAATCTTCTGTGTGTCTGCAATAACACCAGCCTCCAAACAGTTGTACCAGGTAAAGCAATTTGCAAGGTATGAGAACAGCCACCAGCACAGAAGGTGTGATTCCACATCAGATAAATATTTTCTCGTGCTCATTATGCCCATCAAGCTTGCAAGAAAGTTAGCCATAAGGAAAAATAAGCTGATGCTGTTGTTTTTGCAAACTAGGAACAGGAGGGACTGAGGGCAAGAGAGCAAAAGGACTGGGGAATCAGATCCAAACTGGTTTTGTGTGCCAGGTGAGCGCGGTAGGAGCTGCCCCACGTGGCTCTCAGGGTGACCTCGGCTGCTTCCACATTATTGTATTTCTTCTGTTCTCACATTTCCCTTCCCAACCCAGCTGAGTGACAGTGACCAGGAGCCCGACCTCCCCACCTGCTCCTCATTTGTGTACTTGTCTAAGGATGTGCACGCAGCCCTGCTAGCCACCCATACCTCACTCACCTCCTGTGGGAGGAGAGACTTCATGGCCATCCCAGACTCTCATTTACGTGGGTTAAAAATCAGCAGATGGCCATGGGGTTTGCAGGACAAAGAGGCATTTTGGCAGCACTGGAAGTGTTGCCCTGGGAGCAGCTGACTGCTGTGAGGTGGGGAAGGTGGTATTGTCACCTGAATGTCAACTTTCACATCTAAGGTGGTTTGGTACCTCCCTTAAACCAGCACACTCTGGGTTTGAAGGAAGGATCAGGAAGTGTCATTTTTGATTAAAATAGCAAACTATTTTTGAAAAAGATCTTCTGTAAAGAGTAAATGCAGCCAATGGTCTCAGTGGGAGACAAGAAATATTGACAGGCATAGCTCCAGCAATAAGGATGGAAAGATTCAAGCAGCAAATCATTTCCTAGGAAGCTCCTGTATCCCACTTTGTGCTTTAGCAACAGTTAGGCACATCTGATTCATGATCTGACTTTAAACTCAGTGATGGCTTAGGGGCTATATAGATTTCTTTGTTACTGGTGGCTGCTGTCACAGGAGATGTAGAAGTGACATTGTTCATTAGTCTGTACAATGGTGATGGTGTGACAGTGCATCTCAGTTGCAGAATTTGGGCATGGAGCACCTTGATCATGGTTTGTATGAGCTCTGTGGAGACTTGAAGAGCTGCTGTGGATGCTCTTCTTCCATTTTCCCACTTCCACCAAGTTGGAGCATTCAGGTTTGTGCCTCATTGCCTGCTCTGTTTAATGAATTCCAGTTGCCACTGACAGGAGTGCTTTGAAGGGAAATTGCAGGATGTTGTGGGTACTCAAGCGTTCCTTTCTTTTCTGTCACTCATGCCCCTCAGTTTCCCTGCTCTCACTCTGTTCTCTGGACAAGGTGGATATGACAGTGCTAAGGAAAAGGTATCTGTGGTAGTGGGGAGGGCTGGAGATTGCAGCAGTGAAGACAAAAACTCCAGTTTTGTCTTTTGTCTTGCTGTCTTACATGCTACCACAATTCACTAGCACGGATTTAGCTGCATTTTATTCCTTGTAGGTGTACCTATATCTAGATTTAAGAAACAATGGCAGAATGAAATACTGAGGTGCATGCATAAGGAGTTTCCAGTAGAACAAAAATCTCGGAAATTTATTCATGCTTTAAATTTAATTTGGACATTTGGCCCACCCCTGTTTTTATTTCCAAAGATAGGCATCGTGCAGTACAACTGAGCTATTGTTGGAATCCAGTTTTTAGTCAGCATTGACAAGATAATGATTTTCCCAATTTTGGGATCCTGCGGAGTGTGCCTCCCTCCCCCGGCGCCTCCTCTGCTGCGGTGCCTCTGCGGGAGGAGGCGCTGCTGCTGCCGGTGAGTCAGCGCGCAGCATGCGCTCCTCCTCTCCCCGCCAGAGTCACTCTCCCCCGCTCCGTTTTCCCCGTCTCACTGAAATAAAATGGCTTCAGTGGCAGACTGGAATAAGACATTTCCTGTCCAAAGAAAAAGCAGGTGCCTGAGTGCCTGAGTGTGAGTACCTGAGGTGCCAGCACTGCTGGAAAGCAGGCAGGAGGGGAGCCCTGGACGAAGCTGGTGAAGGACTGGAAGAGCAGAGGCAGGAGGAAAGAGCCTCAGCCACAGAGGGAGGATGAGGAGCCAAGAGACAGACCTTGCCAAGGGTTCTGCATGAGCCACCTAAATGCAAACCAAGGCCAAGAAATCAGCAGAGACATTTTCTGCTGCGTGTCATGGTTTAACCTGAGCCAGCAACCAAGCACCACGCAGCCAAACACAGGTTTCAGCAAGGTGCACCTCAGAGGGCAGAGCTGTGAGACACTCACCGTGGAAGGGGGAGCGATGGAAATGACCATTTGGCAACCTAAAACCTCCAGAAAATCGAGGTGTCTCCTCATGGATTATTAACCACAAGGAGTCTGCCCACAATTTAAAGGAATCCTCCAGGCCTCCAAGGTATGACTATGCTCAAGGAAACAAATCCGAGCATCACACCAGGCCCCAGCCAAATGCAGCAGGTGAAGAGGTGGCTGGAGCCTCTCTCGTAAGACAGCGAGTTCAGCAAAGCTCCCTTTCTGCTCACGCTTTTGGGGAACTTTTAAGATTGTGGAGGAAAATTACTGAGAGAACTGACTTCAAATTTTTGCAGCACTATCATTTTAGGTCAAGAAAGAACAGGAAACTAACATTGTCTCTTAAATCTTTAAGATGTCAGTAAATAAATGATGTAGTTTTCAGAACTGTAAAGCATCTCATTTCTTCTGCTGACTTCAGCTGGTGCCATTGGGTGCTTCAGCACTTCTGGAAATAAAATAATTTGTTTGCCAAGCCTCAGAAGGAAAAGCTGAGCAGGCTGACTTGAAGTTCTTGTTCTTGCAAATATGAATATGAAGCAGGAAATAAAAATACGAACTGAATATGAATTGAACCAGAGTATGAAACTTATATCAGTAGTGTTCCCTCAGGAAAATCATTATTTGGAAGAGGAAAGGTGCCTGTAAAAACAAATTGATAAACACCACAGGAAAACAGGAAGGATGGGACTTGTTCGGCATTATTATTATTATTGTTTGCTGTTTTGGAGCTGGTCTGCCTCTGCCTTTACTGTGCAGTATTTGTTGTAGTTCTGCATTGAACTAATTGCTTCCAGCCCTGGGGTCTGTCATGAAAATGTAGGCAGTGCTAATGCCTTGACTGTTAATTAACATGATGGCAAAGCAATTGAGGAAGGGACTAAAATGTCAAGCAGTAGAAAAAAAAGAATATGAAAAATGCCAGATTCCTGTGCAGTGAGAGGGGCAGGGGCAGGCTGGCACTGCTGCCAGTGGGGAGGGGCTCCTCCACTGAGTTCTCCCTGTCCTGGCCCATTGCAGCCATGTGGGAGCCTCTGCCAGGAGGGGTTACAAAAGTGTTTCACAGAAATTCGACACAAAATCCCTTGGTCAGTTAATCTGAAATATTCTTGGTCAATTTCCTTTCGACTGCAGTGTCCCAGCAATCAGGAAAAGCTTGAAAGGGGACATGAGGGAGGTAATCCCATGGTGTTCTGGTGCCTAAAGGAAGCAAAAGGAGTATGAGATCCTAAAATATGATTTATCTAATATGAGGCCCACTGGGAAAGCAAAAAATTAGTGTCTGATGAAGTGAAAACCTTTTGTTCTGGCCAACATAAAGTTAGGTTCAGGAATGTTTGATGCATTGATTCCTCAGTTATAATTTGAATAGAATGGAAAAAAGCATCAAAATGACAGGACAATTCAAAAATATTAGGACAATTTTTTTGGTCTTTTTTTTTTGAAAAGATTAGTGTTTAATTTCTTTTTCTGAGCAGTAACTCATACATTTTAATTCAAACATCCTCACAGCAAAATATTTACAGATAAGATCTTAATTTTAGTAGGGGACTTCAAATTACTAAGCTTCTACTACAGAGCACTACTTAGGATCCCTTTATTATATAGTTTGCCTAGCAAAGGATTTCATCACACAGAAGGGAGAAATGCCTTAATACACTGTTGTGATGAAAAGAGAGAAAAATAAGATTCAGAGGCTGAACAAGATGTCAAGACTATAGGGGGGGAAAAAAGGCACCTAAAAGCTGCTGAAGAAGAATCACAGACAATGCAGTTGAGAGGATCTTTGATTAGATGTAGTTTCCTCATTAAAGGCATTGAACAAACCTTCACCAAGGGAGGCTGATAGCAGTGCTACAGGCAGGGGAGGCAGAGTGGAGGATGATGAGTGACTGTGAGCTCACCCTGTGAGCCAAGAGCAGGGCCCAGGTTTGTCAGACACAGCTGAACGTACCTTTTACAAGACTGGGTCCTTTTCTTCTGTGACATGACATGAAGCCCAGGGTGGCTTTTCTCTCTGGATCCTGACACAAGACATGAGTCAGAATAATGAAATACAATGAACCATCACGTGGACTTCTCCAAATCCAGCGATGCATTGTGTTAATATTTCTGCAGCCCTGTTTGGCAGTGCCTTGTGAAGCCTTGACATGTGCTTCAGAGATGAGGCACACAAGGCGTGGGCTCTGTGTTCCTTGTCCTGGAGCACTGTCTGCAGTGATGTGTTGTGTGCTGCTGAGTGACCTGTGGGATCACTGGGCTTTAAATTCCTAAACACCAACACATCCCACCTCTTCCAGCCGTTGTCAAGGGAAGAGGGATTTAATGAATTTGAGAACTGGATGCAATAAAACTGAATTTAGGGACAGGAGGGACCATTGTGATGTTAGCTGATGCAATTTTTAACTGGCACAATTTCTGTCAGTATAAGTAATGCATAAAAATACTCTTCTTGCTCTAACTCATCACCATCAGACCACTGATTTGCAGCTGAACCAAAGGGCATCTTTGGGAGTAAGGCTGCTCAAAAATGCCATGCTAATCTATTTCCAGCACTTAATGAACTTTCAGTTTTTTGAAACCTTAATTCTGTCTTATTTAAACTGGGATTTCTTCTTACCAACCTCCAAATGAAGATGACCCTATAAAATACACTTTTATTTCTATTCTCTGTAATACAACATAAGGTGCCAGCCCAGAATAACAAAGTGTGAAACACCACAATAATTTCTAAAAAAAAAATTATGTGTATCTGTCTATTTTCTCTTTTGGTTATGTATGCAAAATTATGCTTCTAGTCTGAAACTGCTTTCCTGAAAGGTGCCAATGTTTTTCCAGTATGTATATCAGCAGATCAGCTCCTGACTCACGCTTTCCCTCCAGGACTCCTTAGACAGCAGCTGCAGCAGCCAGGCTGACTGCTGGGGCACTTCCAGACATCTGCCTTGTAAGCAGGGATTTGAAGATGCCCTGCTTTGCATAACCTTTGCCTTAGGGTCAACATTACTTTTTCTTTTTTTAAGCTAGCCATGGTTGTCCTTCTGGGGCACAAACCTCCCACTTAGGAATGTGTTTGGTTTTATTTTGGTGAGCACAGAGTTTAGCAAAAGTTGCTCATTAACAACTAACTTTCCCATACCTCTATGTTTTCTTTTTTTCCTATTTCTCAATGCTATTGGATTTCCCATGATGTGTGTTTTCATGGGATTAATATCAATGTGATGTTCTATATCCCTAATGTATCTGAGCTCATTAGGTACTTTTGTACTTAATTTTCTAAGAATATCTTTTGTTCTCTGTTCAGAAGAGGTACCCATTTGTGTATCACCATTTGTAGGCTGCTCTTGACCACAGAGCATGGAAGAATTCTCCTGCTATTTAAAAACCCCCACAAAAGTAACACCTCTTACACCTCCCTGCTGATATCTTTCTGTTAGATCAGCTTGTGGTGTGCCCAATGCACAAAGCAAGCTGAATTCTCTGCCTTAGAATCAGACTGATTTTATATGTATTAATTGTTTTTATATGTGTTTGCTATGATTACATTGCCCTTATTTCCAGTATCTGTTTTGAAACACAATATTAGTTCATTTATTTCCTGTGTCACAAACCAATCTCATGGTGAACATTGCTTTGTAAATGTATTGACATAATGCTTCTCTTGAGAGCTTTGCCCTGTTTTCTTTGTGCTATTTTTTAATGTTAGAAGTGTCACCCTTTCATAAAGTAAACTGCTTTGGTTGCAAATAGAAGAATTTCCCCCTTGTGCTGAATAAATTTGGATCTTATTCTGACTGTTGTTATCTTGTTTACAGCTTCTGGACCAAGCTGTGTGCTCACCCTTGACTCTGTTTCTCCTTAGGTGCACATCAGCACTGCTGCTGTCTGCTGTCCCTTGTGTTTGGCAGTCACAGCATAGCTTTCCTTCTGCAATGACTCAAGAACCTTTCTGGTAGTGCCTTGCTGATCTGTACTACCCCCAGTTCTCTCAATTCTAATTAGTCCATATGGTAACATGGCTCAAATTTTGTGCAGCCCTTAGAATCAAGCTCAGCCAGAGTACTTTGCTTGCTTTGGCTTCCCAGGGGCAGGTGTACTGGGGAAACAATGGGAATGCAGGGACATAAATGGGATTGGTAAAAATTAACATGAAGAACCTCACTGCTTCTTCAGATGCTTAAATAACATTTGAAATCTGCCCTCTGATATTAGTTCTTCTCATTGTATGGTTTTGAGAATGTAGTTATTGCACACACAAGGATTTTAATCTGCCAAGTTTCTCTCCTGTCCCTCTCAGAAGCTTTGAAAGCTCACAGTCATCTCGTCTGCTCTGCCTGTGGCTTTGCACTGAGCAGTTCAGAGCACTCATTGCTCTCTTTTTAGCTGAAGGCCAATCTGACTCCAGAGTACAGAGGAGAAGTGACTCACAACGAGCTCGTTGGACACTGAACTTCATTCCTTCCCTCAAGCACTATCCATGTTGCTCTGCTCAATTTTTAGCACTTGGTCTCAGGAAAATCTCATCCTTCAAAGCCACAAGGGACCTTCTTTACCATGCCCTTCACACACAGCCATGGGGTTTCTATGAGGAGTTCCTGCACCTGCTCTGTGTCCTTCATTGCACTAAAAATATCTGGACAGATACTCACCTTAGTGCTCTCTGCTGCCAGGGATATTCCTGTATTTCTAAGTCCATGCTTCCAATGGCTAATTATTTTCACCTGAAGATTTACACAAGGTGTCTTGCTTGAGGACATGGCAATGATTTAAGAGGAGAGTTTTGGGGCTGAGGCCAAGAACGAGGCACTGAGAGAGGTGACTGATCCCATTGCTCTGTGGGTGTCACAGGTCCTTGACCCTTTTACTCTGATAATTGTTGTTGAGCTGGGGAAAATTTCTCAAGTGTCCCACTTTTGGAAGGTCTTCTCTGGGAGCAGGTGACTGTGCTATGCCCTCAGAGGGTACCTTGTCTCCTCCAGGGATTTGACCAAAGCCAATCTGCCCCTCTCTTCAGATTACAACTACAGGCATGAGGTTTTTTCTCCCATCCCTTTCAGCAGCTGCTCCAATAGATTTTGCTCAAGGGAAATATAAAGGAGCCAAGGAAAAGAAGTATCCAAGTCTACATAGGCAAAGAGCATGTTCTTCCTTAACCTTACAGCACAAAATTTTTAAAACTGAACTTCTTTAAGCTCTTATTAATGTAGTTGGGGGGTTGGGGATTTTTTTTAGGGTTGGGTTTTGGTTTGTTTTGTTTCTTGGTGGGTTTTGTTTTGGTTTTGGTTTTTGATTGGTTTTTTGTTGTTTTTGTTTGGGGTGGTATTTTGGTTGTTGGGTTCTCTTTTTTTTTTTTTTTTTTCTTTTTTTGTTTTGGGTTGTTTAGGTTTTTTTGTGTTATCCTTGGAAACATATTTGTGATTTTCCAGTAGCTTTTAAAAATGCTGAACCTGAGATTTCACTAAACATATGTGATGGTAATCTACCAAGTGAATTTGGGCTGTCAGAAGGTGTAATGAGCTCTGTACAACTCCCCTGTGGCTCACCAGACTGGGGCTAACTACACACTTTCCCAGGAACACATATTGTGCATATTTTTCCACTTTCCAAGTTTTTGATACAGATATTGACTGGCACTAGCTGGGCAGTATTCACCTGGGAGGCCATGAACTGTGTGTGCTCCAAGCTGCAGAGAGGAGCTGGTGGCTTTTGAGGGTCTGTGCAGTCAGGGTTATGATTCAATTACCAAGTGAGAATTGGTGACAGAGCAGGTGCTGTATCTGCATGGGCACATCTCTCTCTGAGCTGGGGATGTCACTGTGCCTGTCTCAGTCACATGCCTCTGCCAGGGTGGAGAGCAGAAGCTCTCCATGCTCCAAAGCTGCAAAGTCTGTGGAAGAAATATGGGCTGAGTGTTGCCCTCCTTCTTCAAATTGCAGAGCAAGTGGTGCAGGTGACGAGGGAAGTGCCCATGGCAGAGTCTGACCTGTGTAGTCCTTGCTGTAAAACTCGGTATGGGATTGTCCTGGCAGCTGTCTCAGCCAAGCATCCTCCTAGACCTGGGGTAGCTGCTGGCTCCGACCCTGCCTGCAACGCCCTGCTTCTGCCTGGGGCTTTCTGACACCAGTGGCCACCTGGCCTGTCCCTCCAGACCTCAGCAAGAGGTGATGAAGTCACCACATGACATGTATCCCCAGGTGGGGGTTTGGGATGGAGGCAGCTTCAGCGCCAGGCGAATGAGTCAGCCTCCCATGTCAGAGAGAGTTTCTTAATTTAGCTGTACCAGGCTACAGTTCCTCCAGACATTCATCCCTGAGCCACTGTGCTCACATTTGCTTTATTGGTGGCTCTCTGATGGTCTCCTGTGACTTTCTGAAGGGGACTGGCAGCCCCACAGGGGCACCAGCAGGGAAGGAGGAGCTGTGCCATGAAGGGAAACATTTCCACAACATGACCAGGCAAGCAACGTCAGTTGCTGTAGAAGCATCATTGCTGCACTAAGCTCCAGAACTTGGCCCATGTGCCGTGCTTGTATCACAGAGGTATTGCCCAAATGATTGTGGAATCAAGGTCTTTGAATGTGTCCCATCTCAATTAATGCACATTAAGGACTAAGAATTTACTCGTATTATTATTAAATTTTGTCAATCTAAGTAATGGATCTTCATATTCAGGTCCCTTCTGCTAGTCATTTAGGCAAGAGGTGATGATTTTCTTTTCAAAGTGAAATCTACATAGTGTCCCACAAAGGGTGTGGTGGAACTCCTAAAATAAACTTCCTCAATCACTACTTGCAGTGGGAGCATGACAGCAGTCAGAAGTCCACCTTGTTTGGCTCACCTTGTCTCTGGCTGTTGTTATCTTGCTCAGTTTCAGGCAGGTTAATAGCAAACCTACAGAGCAAGTAATGGAGAGGAAGAAATTATATTTTATTATTGTTATTAATTATTTTCACTATGCTGGCTTCTAGCAGTGGAGGCACAGAACAGGTCCCTGCTGGGGAAAGCACTCTGCAGGTGCAATGGAAAGGCAATTCCTGCCCCAAGCAGCACAAACATTAAACAAAAAGATTATGAGAGAAGAGACTAGGTCTCAGTGTCATAAAGCTCTTATTTCCTCCTGCAACGGTGAAAACACGAAAATCAAAGATTATTGCCTGACAGATGTTTCCATAAAGCAATAAAACAAGCAGGGAGAAGAGCAGTCTTCCATGAAGGCAATAATTTCCCTTTGGATGCTTGACTGCTGCTTCACTGGGAAGTTTTCCATGTCCTGCTCCATCCCCCTCACTAGCAACCATTATTCTCTGTGAGCAATTCCTTGAAGCCAATGAGGGAAAGCCTTGGGACAAGAAAACTTCTGGAGTGGGAAACCTCCACAACACACCTCTTCAATGCTGTGCATTCTCTGCAACATCCTGCAGGGAAACTTCTCCCAGGGGCTGTTTCAATACGCAACAAAAATAACTTTCCTGTGTTCTCTGTGAAGTCATGTGTCAGAATTCCTCCAGATATTTCATTAATGGGACAATGCCCACATGCAGTGTAATGAAGCCAGCCCTTAGCCTCTCCATACCAGCAGCAACACCTACACCACCTTTGTAAGGGTGAATAAGTAATGCCCTAAGCAGCTAAAGCTCTCAGGGGCTATTTTCTCCTCAATACCAGTATGTGTGAGCAAGAGTCTGGTTTTGGAGCTGAAACTGCTTATTGCATCCCCAGCATTTCTGTGGCCAGTGGGGAAAAGGCAGTAATGCAAATTTCTGTTTTGTGATATAATCTGAAGAAAGCTTCATTTAGTAATACCCATGCATTATTTAAACATTTATCCCTTTGCTCTTTCTCAGAACTAGTTCTCATCAATTTATCATGTGCCTTACATTTTGCTACCTACATTTTCTTCCTTTTGGTAAATCTTTTAGAGGCAACCTGGAAAGTTACAGCACCAACCATGAGCTACTTTGCATGTTGGTGGCTGGTGCCTGAATTACTCTGCTGCTCAGGGTTCAGAAAATTATGTCTGAAAACCCCAATCCCACTCTTCTGATGGTAATATCCCACTGCCAGCACCCTCCCCCTCCACCAAGAAACCCAACCACAGGCAAGGCACTGAAATAAGACCATTGGGATGTGGAGGGAAACAGCTTTTTGTATCTCTCTCTGCCCACCTTGGCATCCAGGCACTGGGCAGCGCTGGCTGGGGCACAGAACTGTGCCCTAAGGGCTGGAGCCAGCCAGCATCTGGCTGCAGGGCTGTGGTGAACTACTGCAGCAGTGGTACCTCCTGCCTGGACAGGTGTTGGGATCTTTGGTAAGTGCTGTGAGCTGCTCCTCAGTCTGGGTCTGGGCTCAGAGTCTGGGTGGTCTGGCCAGAAGAAGCTCTTCAGCCACCCTACTTCACCCATTATGGTTAACCAGCTTCCAGATACCTTGGGAGCAGTGAACACCCAAAAAGTCAATGAGGAAAGATGGAATCTCTCCCTGGTGGAACAGCAGTATGGGGCAGCTGAGCCCTCTCCTCTGCTGGCATGGGGAGAGCTGGGACATGGCATGCTGCTTGTGCCCATCACCCCAAAGTGTTTCACAGTGCACCAAATTCCAGCTTTGAACATTTAAGTGCAGGCTGGCTGCTACCCCCATCACGAGGGAGTTGTTTCTTTGCAATGCATGTTTTATTTATAGATGAACATTAGCATTTGCAAGAGGAATGACTTGGGCTCTGAGTTATCACTTCCTATTAACCTGAAATTATTGAGTGTCTGAAATTCGTGAGGAAACCCAGTGAGCAGAAAGTATAAGGAAAATGTTCCTCTCCTTTCCTTGAAGCACAGAGAATAAACAGCCTCCTCCCTTTGGAGAGCTGTGCACAGAAATGTCAAACCAAAGTGACAGCAATAGCCTTTTTAAAGAATCACAAACATTATCCATTTTCCATCTCATATGTATACAGCTCTTAATATGTATTGCATAACATGAACATTATCAGATTCCTATTTGCCATTAATAATTGATTTTAGATTGCACAGAAGGGCAGGTCCTGCAGCCTTCTGTTGTGCTTTACAACCCTTGCTCCTCTGAAAATATTTCCCTCTAGCAACAGTACAGCAGCCTTGGGGATTTGTTTGAACAGGATCTGAGGGATGTGAGTTAAAAAAAGTACCTTTCAGCTACACAGGGCTGGCCATGGGGATGGGGAAGGGCTGAATGGCTCCTTTGCCCCACTCTGTGGGGCCAGACCCATTCCCATCCCCAGCAGTGGATTTCTGTGTTGGCTTGCAGGTGGCTTGGGATATAGGGCAAGGCTCATCTTGGCAAGTTTAGATACCTACAGTTTAGGCATCTTAATCTGATTGCCTAGGTCCCTCCTTCATCCTGCCTGTGGGCCAGCTGCCCCAAACAGGCAATAACAGATGGCTGAACTGCTCTCCCCTCTTTCCCAGTGACAGCAGGGAGAACTTCCCCAATTAGCTCATGAGAGATGTTTAACTTCTTTTTAGGTATATAAGTGATACAGCCCAAAGCTTAGGCTGAGAGGAGGAGGGCATTCCTCACACCCCTAGAGCAGACCCTGCAATTTTCCAGAAGGCCCCTTGCTGTCCCTGAGCCCAGATATCAGGGCAAGGCTCGGAAACAAAGCCCTCATTTTTTAACCTCCACATCTGAAAGGCAATATTTTTAGTGCCTCATTTTCAAGCATTCTTCCTCTTCATTCATCCAAATCACGAATAATCACTTGCATTTATGTAGCAACTTTTAGGCAGAACTCTAAAATGCTTTACAGATCCAAGATGGCTCTTTAAATTGCTTTTTTTTAATCCTCCTCCTGCTCTGGATAGGGACAAGCTGGTATCAATCAATTCTTTCCGTGCTTATGAACTTCCATGATCTGTGACTGACAACTTTAATAATCATCTTTATGAAGCCTAGGCAGCATCCAGAGTAGCACCTAAATGGTCCCCAGGAGCTGTAATTAAAATTAAGCCGCCCATGGGTTGCTTTGATTACAATGGGGCAGGCCAGCTTAACCTTCAATTTATGCTGACTTAAAAGACGGCTCATACAGAGAACCTGTTTGCCAGACACAGGTTTGAATTAATTATGCTGATTCTCTGGTTTTATTTTACTATCTGATTAGGCTTACAAATGAAATCAAGGTCCCATCTTTTGCAGAGGCTTTGGTGGGAATGCCACGTCCCACAGCCTGCTGTGGGGTACCTGTGGGATTGGTGTCCATTCCCCAGCACACAGGGTGTGCGTGGGCATCTGGAGGAGGTGGTGGTGGCCTGTCACGCACCCTCTGCTGAACTATTCCTGCTGCAGACACAAAGCTTCTAATCTGATCTCAGAACTGCTGGGCTGGAAATGTGTACTGAGCATAAGCAATCCTGGCAAACCCCAGCTCAGCCAGATGCACTTCTTCCTCCTGCTTCTCACTAATGGAACAGGTTTTCAGGCATTTCTTGTCTTCCAGCTGCAAGGAATAGACTCTTAATTAGCAGCAACAGAATCTGAAAAACTAATCAGAAAATATGACTTCTTAGGTAAGGTTATTTTCTAACTTCTGTGTACCAAAATACAGCTTCACATAGGGCATTTTGCATAAATTAAGCTAGGTGTCTCTCATGTTGTGTAGTTTGAAAAGCCAGAACTGAAAGGTGGTGGATGCATTACAAGGCTGTAATTTTGCTAAAGTCACTTTTTGAAAATGTCAAAATACAGATATGAAACCTCCCCCTCAGCAAATTTACCAAACCCATTGCTAACAGTTGAGCAGTATGTAGCATTGTTTCTCATCAACCCCTTTTGTGTTAACTTAATAATTATATTTTTATTTCCTTTTCTTTCCTAAAAGCCTGTATCATATCACCAGGTGAGCTACAGTCTCCCTCTGACAGTATTGCTTTCCCATAACTTGACAAAGTACATGGAGTTGAGGAATTTCTTATGCCTCTTTTCCTCTGTGTCATGGTTTAACCCCAGCCAGCAGCTCAGCCCACAAAGCCACTCACTCACTCCTCCATGGTGGGATGGAAGAGAAAATCAGAAGGGTAAAAGCAAGAAAATTTGTGGGTTGAGCCAAAGACTATTTAATAGGTAAAGGAAAAGCTGTGCACACAAGCAGAGCAAAACAAGGAATTAATTCATCCCTTCCCATGGGCAGGCAGGTGTTCAGCCTTCCCCAGGAAAGCAGGGCTCCATCATGGATAACAATGACTTAGAAAGACAAACACCATCACTTGGACTGCCTCTGCCTCTTCTTTCTTCTTCCCCCAGCTCTATATGCTGATCATGATGCCACATGGTCTGGAAAATCCCCAGGGTCAGCTGGGGTCACCTGTCCTGGCTGTGCTCCCTCCCACCCCCTTGTGCACCCCCAGCCTCGTTGGGGTGGGGTGGGGTGGGGCAGAACAGGCCTTGACTCTGTGTAAGCTCAGCAGTGACTGAAGCATCCCTGAACTGGCAGCACTGTTTCCTACACAAATGCACAACACAGCCCCATACCAGCTACTATGAAGAAAATTAGCTCTACCCCAGCCAAAGCCAGCACACTGACAAAATATTATCCTTTTCCAGCAGCAAAGACATTCCTTGTACTTTCCCTGCAGCTGTGGTAGATCCGGACTGCATTTTTCATTGGCATCTTTTAATGCAATAGAGATAAAATAAAGCTACTATGTGCCTTTACTGGGGAGTATGGCACAAAACAGCCTTGAACTCCTCTTACTAGTCCATGAACAGATGAGTAGGTTGAGATAAGAAAATATAGAATGGAGTGACTGCCAATGCCTAAGAACATGCATATCCCTGGTGACCTGTAGGGTGCCACTGTCCACAACTGCCTACCCCAAGAGATGGGTTCTCCAGGGCAAAGCTGGCACCCACACCTCTTGTGGGGCAGCAGCCAGGTGTCCTGAGTTGGCTAAATGGGGGAGAAATCTCCCTCTCTCCTTGCATCTGCAGGTGGAGATGGATCCCACTTGAGGATAAGGGCGCCCCACGAGCAGACCATAGCACCAGCCTGGGCTCTGTGGCACACAGGACTCTTGTACAGGACAGGAAATATTGGCCAAGCACAGCTTCTTTCTCACATGTGATTTTTAAAGTTTCAAGACGCTGCTTTTGCAAGTTCAGGTGATTGATGTGATAATTTCTGCTGCTCTTCTGTTGAGGATGTCCTTACAGAGAATTACTTCCCATCTTCTGTTAAGTTATTGGCTCAGCATGCAAGCAGCTTCTTCAAATACCATCTTAAAATGTCCACTGCAAAGATAGCAGAATATTAAGTGCTTTGGTAGGAAGGTTTTGCAGAGTTTAAGCCTAAAATCCTCTCCTCTGTCAGCTTCAGGCACTCAACTCTTGCAGTCAGAGCCACAGTGCTGCAGTTGGAGTAGGTCTTACTCTGGAAAGACAATCAAGAATTTTCCAGATACTTGGCTTATCCTGCACTGTGTTCCAGCTGTTTTAGGAAGGCTTTAAATACGGGACCTGAGAGTTACTTCTTAATTTACACAAATTATTAAACTGGCAATCTTCATATTGCTGGTGAAACCTTATTAAAATTTTTCAAATTATCATTACAAATTGAATCTTCTCCCGTGTGTCTCATGTACGATGAGTCCTATTTTCTTAGCACAGCAATATTTCAAGTCTAGAATTAAAGCCAGAAGGATTGGTATAGTAATTAGCCTTTGAAATAACTCTATCTGCAGTACTCTGATGCCTTTTAATATTCGGCCAGTTAATGGCAGAGCTCTTCCTAGCAGCAGTTCTGTCTCTGCGTTTTCGTAATGCCATTTGAAATGGGAATTGGTTTAACCAGGAAAGGGCTGGGTCCAATCATCTGCAGTAGCTGAGAAATACCTTTGGATGGGGACTATAAAGACAAGGAAAGGAGAAGGGCCAGGCTTTGCCTTGCTTCCAGAGACTCTGGGGGACACAGCCTGGCAGGGATGTATCTCCTGTGCCCTGCAACAGCAAGGGAGGGGCCCAGAGCCTGCCTTTGCCTTTCCTGTGTGTGACCTCCCAAAGATGTGTCTCAGTGACTGGGTACAATCCTGCACCTTCTGGGACCACCTTACCTGCATGTGTCACCTTCTGCTAAGTCCTGACCTGTGGCAGCCCATTTCCAAGGCAGCTTCTCAAAAACATAAGCTGACTTGACCTACGTAAACCTCAGCCACAAAATCACACATAATCTGCGAACAAAATTTCAAACAAAGTTTTGAACTAGCAGGGAGGAGAAAGAAGAACCACAGTCACACACATTTTGCCTGGTGGCAAACCCATCACTAGCAGCTAGCTGCTGGTGTTTCTGGAGTTAGGCAGACTCTAGCCCATCTCTCTGCTTTAATCCCAGTCTTGTGATGGCTCAGGGGGACGGCAAACTGGTTTCAGAGCTTCCCAGGCACGGTGGTTGGAAGGTCCTTGTGGAGGCATCCAGCCCATCCTCGAGGAAAAGTGGGACAAAACGCAGTGAGGCACAGCAACTCTTATGTCTTACCTGAATCTTGAGGATCTCCAGAGCTGAGGCTTCCACAGCCTCTCTGGGCAGCCTCTCTCTCACTATTCTGCTGAAGGGAGCGCAGCCCTACCACAGCTGATGTGCCAGGCAGCAAGGCTTGGCATGTCCTCTCCCAGCAGCCAGGAGTCTGTGCCCCTGCCAGGGTGAAGACAGGATTACAGAGGGATTTTGCTCCACTGCTTTGAATACAAACAGCTGGGTTTGACTGTTAAAGCTGCTCTGCACCACTGCTGGGAGGCAGCACTCTTGGAGGTACAACTGCTGAGGTTATATGGAGATAACTGCTTTTTTTCCCCCTGGATGTCAGTGGAAAGTAAAGCTGCAGTTGTGACCACTGAGGACATGAATATATCTCTAGTATAGGTAGGTTGTTTTAATTTACCTCATGCTGTGTCAGTCAAATGTCAAGAGAATGTGCATCATAAAGTACCACAAAGAGCCAAGGTAGGTCAGTTAATAGTTTAGGTCCTTTAAAAATATTTTAGGTTTCCTTTTCACAAATCAAATTAATATGGCCATTTTCATGGATGCTTTGATTATATTGTTGCTTCCTTCCTAGAGCTCTGTAAGCATCATGAGTGTGCAGCTGATAGGCCAATATTAACTGCTAAGGGACAGATTATTAAGGGTAACAGCCCTTAGACAAAGAATCTGGGAGAACCAAAACAAACAGAATTAAGCCAATCAGCTTCAAGAAAGAGATTTCAGTAGCAATAGAGAGATAATAAATAATAGTTTGTAGAAAAACAATCTAAAAGTAAATAGTTCAGGAGAACTGTCAGTTCCTAGTACAAAATGATGTTAAGATACAATTCTACCAGCATGTAGTCACACTGGAAATTGCAGCAGGAGACCAGTTTGGACTACTTCAGCTCTTCAGTAAACTCATACAAGAAAGAAGTACAGAAAAAATGGGCATGAGGTCAAGTGAGCAAGGATGGCTATCAAAGAACAATATGTGCTGGAAGGGAGAAAATCAAATTCAAGAGAAAAAGAAATAAGGAATAGCAAACCCCACAATGTGTGGAGGCATTGGAAAGAGAAATATCAGATGACACATTGGTTCACTACTCACTGCAGAAGGAAAGCTAATGACAAGAAATACCAAGGAGACAGAATGCCTCTTTTGAGTCAGTTGTTACAAAATGCTTTGGTAGTGATTGAACAGCTACTCTAACAGAGGGGAAATGGTTCAAACTCAGATTAAAAGAACAGAAACATGAAAGATGTTAGAAAGTACAGCAATAAATAAAATATTTTCAAATTGCTGGAGCCTCATGGAATTTGAAAGTTGGATGTTCTCCAAGGATACTTCGAGAAGTACATGTAAAATATCAGAGTAGAAGTGAAGAACCAAGAAATTCCATAGAAGAAAATTGTATCTCTTGCTAAGAAGAGGCAAAAGGAGGCTCTGGTAAATGCACATCATTTGGTTTATTTCTGAATCTCAGAAGAGATATTGAAACAAAAACCATCCTACTTTTAAGTTCTTCAAATATATCACATATACAAGAAATAGCCACTGTAGATTTGTCATACACCACTAGTGTGCATTGATGGCTTTGGGCTGGGATCTTGGCACCTTGCAGATGTCATGGGATGGCTCCTGAGACTGGACTGTAGGAATGGAAGGATACAGGCTCTTTAGGAATAACAGGCAGGGGAGATGAGCAGGGGGTGTTATCCTCCAGGTCAATAGGCTGTGGGGATGTGCAGCCATGGCCTGGGAAAGGACAGTGGGAGTGGGTCAGACCAACATCCCACCCAATGCACGGCCCAGCCTGACCCTGGGGAGTGTGGGGAAGGTCTGCTCTGGTAATGAGCCTGGGACAAGCTGCTGCAGGCTCCTCTCCTGCCCTGCAGAGGGGCTGCTACCAAGATATCCACAAGGGGTGGTGGCACCTCTGATTTCTTCAACAGCTCACGTGGGAGTGACTTCGAAGGGGCCAGGGCCATTTCCCTGCTCCAGCATGTGCATCCACGGGTACTGCAGGGGGGATCCCCCTGCCCTGATCCCAGCGTGGCACAGGAGGAGCTGCTCCCCCTCTCTGGTGTGGGGATGAGCAGGATCACTGTTGCAGGTGGCCTGACCAGTGCTGTTCCTGGTGACACCAAAGAATTAAAATGTAACCAGTTCAATGTGGATGTAGGTGACACTGAGACAAAAGCTGTTGCAGGACATATAGGAATTAATTCAGGGGATTTTCAAATACCATCAATAAAATGATGGAGGAAAAAATGCATCCTGCTCTAACAGGTCATAACACTCTGGCCTTTCCAGTTGATTGTTAAGAGACACACAAGGAATTTTAATCCTATCTAGAGAGTACTGAACAGTGTCCTTCAATTGATTTTAATTACCATAAATACTGACTCTGTTTTTCAAGTTTCAGTATTCAGATGCAATGAGCAAAGCCTGCTCCACNTAAAAAAAAAAAAAAAAATCAGACTGCACCATGTGAAGATTAATTCATGGTCGCTGTCAAGGAACTTGGATATAATAAAGGAGAAATAAAGTGTTTCTTGTAAACCTAATATTAAAACATTGTTCCTTTCTGTTCTTCTGCAAAGAACATTTTAATGGGACTCTGTAGGTGAAAACTGCATTAAAAACAATTATCTCTGTAATTGCTATCTTGCTGCTTTTGACCTCAGAACACACAATCCTGCACTCACTGTAAAGGAATTATTCCTGGGATAGATGCCTATGTAAATGGGGTCAAATATGTGAGACATTTAAGATCGATGGATAAGAGGAAAGCAGAGCAGTCAGAGGCTGCAGGTGAGTTTTCACTTGTAGAGGACTTGTGCAGAGGCTGGGCTGCCAGCATTTCTCACCCCTGCTGCTCCAAGCACTCACACAATCACTGCATCTCTGGCACTCAGCAGCCAATGTTGAGGGTGTCTGATAGCAGCTGTACTCTGAGCTGCTTCCAAACACTGCACTATTTACAACTGCAAATGAGTGCCCACCAGCAACTGAGGCTCACACTCCCTCCAACAATGGCACTTGGCACCTAGTCAAAAAAAATCCTGGCAATTGCCTTTGTGTCAGATGATGAACCTCAGCCCAGATTTGCTGCACAAGCCACAGATTTCCAATGGGAGATGTGTTAAAACAGCAACAACAACAAAAGTTTCATCCCACCTTTTTACATATGGCGAGATTAATATCTATGGCACTTGGCTGCTGAGTTAGGATTCAGGATTCAGGATTCTGTAAACTGTCCTGTGCTGTTGGAGGGGGGCTCCTCAGTACCCCTGATGGAAATCATCCAGTTGAGTTAAAATGAAAGCAGGTAACAGGACTTCTTAGAAACCTATCCCCTTTCTGCTTTTGCACTGGAAAATGGGGAAGCATCATCACATTTATTTTATTTCAGTCCCTCTGGCAGGATGGCTCTCCAAGATGCTCAGACACTGCACCCTCAGTGCTGCCTCCCTGCTGCCTGCCAGCCTGCAGCAAAGTGAGGGAGAGCCAACGCTTGTGCAACTGCTCTGTGCACCCTGTTGGTGTGAGGGCAGGCATGGCTCTGGTTTGCCCTCTCAGCTGGAGCTGTTGCTGACACACCTGACACCACTGTTGAGGGGCTGGGGGTAGCTCAGGACAGCCCAGCACCTCATGGGGCAGGAATTTCTGTTGGAAAGATGCAGCCGCTCATATGCTCTGACCTAGATGTTGTTATGACCTATCCCCATCATAGATGTTACTTTTAATCACTTTAACCATTGCAACTAATTCAACAAGAGGGCCTAAAATCCCTGCTAGTTGTGCCTGGCCCATGATGTTCAACTGGGGAATTTGAGGATTAAAAGGCTTTTTTCCCATTATAAAAATGGGTATCAGGCACCCTGCTGCCATAAATGGCATGGGGAATTTCTTCCCCACCTTTTGCATAAGACAAATGGTGTTTCTAGATCTTTTTGTCTGCAAGGCAAACATGGAATACTCTGAAAAAAATGTCCCATGGTTCCCCTGAATCTGCAGAAACCCAGAAGCACCAGCCTGGGACAGTGACTGCCACATTTACCTGAATGGGACACTAAGTGTCGACAAAGAGCTGAGCTGAGAGGACTGGCAAGGGTGTCCCGTTTTTTCCTTTTCTCAAGGGTTAGAGTGTTAAACTGTCCCTAATGCACTGGAGCAGACAAGACTGAAGGCCCTAGGGAGAGTTACAGCCTATCACACAGGAGGAATCAGGGAGCACACAGGAAAAGAGGGACTCTTGGCCTCTGCTTTTGGCTTAAACTGAGTGCAGATGACTGAAAACAGCAAGTGAGTCAGGGTTTATCTGTAGGTATGACAGATACCTGCAAGTAGCTCTATACTGGTAAGTGTGTCAGCTTGACAGCACACAGTTAGAGCAATCTCCTCTGCATGTACCAAGAGAAACTGTGAAGGAAATGATCTGCCTCTCAACATAACCTTGTTACAAACATCTCTTTACCAGAATTGAGTCCAGACTCTTCAGAGGAAAATACCTGCTGACTCCTCCTTAGGAGAAGAAATGACCTCCCTGCAATGGCTGTGCTGCCTCCAGCTGAATCTCCAGCTCCCAGGCAGAAGGCAATTCGATGGCCAAAGTTACAATTCCTGGGTCACACCAGCAGTGAAGCTGCTCCTGGATGGTGTCAAGTGAGTCTGTTCACTGATACAAAATGCAAATTTTAAATCGGTGGGAATTATCAGTTTTATTGGGTTGGTCTCACTCTTAAAAAGCTCAAAAGGAACTTTCATTTTATTTCTGGTTACAGTTTGAATCCCTCTTACATTCGGAAATGGTTGTTCCTTCTCTCTGCCTGGCAGTGTATTAGTCAGAATACTTTTCACAGGCTCCTTTATCTACTGAAATTGGTTTTAGAAGAGGGCACCTTGCCAGTTGTTTTTCTTCCATTTTCTTGGAAAAGGATCAGACATATTTATTGTCCTTGTATTTGTAACCATGGCAAAGTATCTTATCTTCTCTGATGCTTATGTGGTAACGCTGCTGTTTTCTCCTGGAAGTGTGTCAAATTGCCTCCCAGAGCTTTTAAATCCATTAACATTTTCATAGGTACCTTTCTTACAGATGTATTGGAGTTGAACTATACAATCTCCTCAGCAGATTTTGGGCTTTGTGTTTTGTAATGACATGAGTTCTGTGCTTACATGATCAAGGCTGGAGATCAGTGGTTTTGTTTGGCGGATATGGAAGAAAAAGGAGGAGTAACTTTGTCCTGCCCAAGGAATGTGAATATCCCCAAGCAATGCCAAATCCCTGGGGCCTGTCTGCTGCAGAGAAAGATACTGTATTTTCTCCAGAAATGTACTAATCAAAAAGCAGATATTTTGGGTGCTGAAAAATGACACCAAAGTGTAACAAAATGGGGAAGCACAGGTGTGCAGAAATTGTGTGAAAGAATAAAGTTGCATGAGGAAAACAAAGATAGTAAGATAAAGTGTAAATGTTCTAGATGTGTTGAGGCAGTGAGGACTAAAAGAAACTATACTGGAGGAATATTGCAAATTGCTGCCTCCTATATTAAGCAATTATCCTCTATTAAGATCTTCAACACAGAAAATTTTCTTGCTTAGATTTTTGACCACTCTCAATTTCAATTGATTAAGCATAACTAAATCAGTTTAGGACTTCTTTAAAGATGACCTGAAAGGGAAAGAAGTACTTCTGCTTCATTACCAAGTAAGCATCTTTTTCATAATGTCACAGACCAAGGGTATAGCACTTCTTGTTTTCTTCAATGTTTTTAGGTTTTCATTGTTCTTTGGGAATTTCTAACTGATTTTCACAAGGCATTTTTGTACTTTTTGCTATGTGCATGTACAATCAGATCATACCATTAATTTTTCTGCAAGGCTGGAGACCAAATATGTTGGTAATACAAAGAGAAGAATTTGAACAACCGAGAGAGGCAGAAGTTTCAGTCAAACTATTTAAAAATGTTTGACTTTGGTTTTAGGGTTTACTACCTCCAGCTTCCCACAGTGCTGTTTGTATCAGCAAAAATGTGGCCAGCAGGTAGGACAGGCACCATTCCCCCGTACTTGGCACTTGTGAGGTTGCACCTTGACTCCTGAGATCAATTTTGAGCACTTCACTACAAGACAGACACTGAGGTGCTGGAACGTGTCCAGAGAAGGGCAACAGAGCTGGTGAAGGGTCTGGAGCACAAGTCCTGTGAGCAGCTGAGGGAGCTGGGAGTGTTTAGCCTGGAGAAAAGAAGCATCAGGGGAGAGCTTGCTGTTCTCTACAACTACCTGAAAGGAGGCTGGCCAGGTGGGTGTGGGTGTCTTCTCCCAGGTAACAAATGACAGGATCAGAGAAAATGGTCTCAAGCTGTGCCCAGGGAGGTTCAGACTGGATATTAGGAAAAATTTCTTCACTGCAAGATTATCAAGCACTGGAACAGGCTGCCCAGGGAAGTAGTGGAGTCACAATACATGGAGGCATTCAAAGGACTTGTAGATGTGGCACTCAGGGACATGGTTTAGTGGTGGATTTGGCAGGACTGGGTTAACAGTTGAACTTGATGATCCCTAAGGTCTTTTCCCACCAACAATTCTTTGATTCTGTAATATTGCTGCCTGCAGGCAGAGGTAGAGCCCAGTGAACTGCACAATGGAAAGATCAAGCATTGTAAGCAAACACAGCAAACACTTTGCCCTGGGCCCTTCATCCTGCAGCTTAGCTCACATTTTCATGCACCTGGAGAAAAGGTTCAATCCTTTCACATTATTGGAATGGTTGGTTCAAGAGTCACATTATTTAAACTAGAATTGGGGATGAAAGAGAATGACAGAGTCTGTCTCAACAGGGATGAAAGACCCAGAGATGTCAGGGGGCAGCCATAGTCTGCATGTGTAAATGGCCACATCTGAGCTGGCCTTCCTTTATAGCCACCAGAGAGAAACAGGCACAACCTCTGTGAAAACTCACTTCATTCTAATGAAGCTGGTGGAAATAGTCCAGCTTAGTCACACCCTGTAAGAGCCCATTTCTCACTCTTCACAAGAAAGGGACCTCAGGGTGATGGGCTTATCTATAGATATTTGCACCACAGATTTCTAACACTAAGGCAGATGAATCCTTTGATTCCTTCATAGCTTCAATTCCAACACCTCCTGCCTCTATGTGTATTTTTTTCTGTCTTCAGAAGTATTTTATGACTTACAAGACAAGCTTCTTTGGGAAAGAACAAACAAAATTGATCAAAAATGAACTATGCCCTCTTGATACAGCAAATAGACTTGGATGAAATGAGAAAAGATAAAAACCTGTCAATATTTGAAGGCCTTGTAAATGATAATTTTGGCACAATTGTGCTAATTTGCAGCCTGCCTGCTGCTGTAGAGTCCAGAAGTGGCCCCTTGATGCTGTTATTAGCAGTCATTGGTTTCTACCTTGCTGCAGATATGTGAATTTCTTTGCCAAAGAAATTAATCTTTGGAGGTGTGCAAGGTTCACAAAACCTGTTGACTGCCCTGAAAACTGAGGCCACTTATGTAAGACATAAGGCAGGCCCCAATTTGTTCACAATCTGTTCCAGTCCTGATGTTCAGAGCTTTCCCAGCAGCTCCCTTTCCCTGGAGGTTTGAGCCAAATGAATACTCAGGCTGATGTTAATGATCTTGTAAAAGTGTTCATGTTCCAAATATCCCAGCCAACAACTTCTCTTTAAAAAGCTAGGCAGTAACACAATACAACAGAATATCCTAGCATACAAGCACTCCACTATATCTGAGTTTCTTCCACTGTTTGTTGGCTTTCTTCTTTGCCCAGAAGGACATTAGTTTTGGTGGTTCTCCATCAGCCCTGTGCTCTTTTATCCCTGGATGTTGGGCTGCTGGTGAAACCAGTTTGACACCATGGGACTGAAAGCTGAGAGAGAGAGCAAAATCTGTGGTGTGTGACCTAAGGTCTTTAGCTAACACCTTCACAGTTGTTTTACTAACAAGTGGTCTGTGCTCCTCGGTTTGTTCAACTCATAAGGACAGCTTACAGGGCTTTGGGATCCCAGAAAGAGATTAAAGCAGGTTCAGTCAGCAATTTAAAGCCAGGCTTGAGAGGGGAAGGAAAAGCCATGCTGTCCATGGTTAACCACAAACATGAAAATTGTGTTCACAGTTGACTGGCGCAAAGGTAGGACAGGAATAGATCATTTAGTGCAACACTTGGCAAGATCCAGAACCAAAAATTTTGGCCAGAAAAGAAAGGTTTAAGGTTAATGGAGTCCTCACAAGAACCCCCCCATGCTTTTCAGTCCATGGGACTCTGTTACAACAGTCTTAGGTTGCTCAAAGAGTCACCAGCAAAGGTATTGGCAGAAGCAGGTGCTGTTCATCAGGGCTGAGACCTAAGGAGCATTTCTGGGATCATGTGCAGCTCAGGGGCAGGGGTGGTTCTACCACCACAGGCCTGAAGGACCATCCCTGCTCCTGCATGGATGGCCATGGATGTGCTTTGGTGAGGGGCAAAGCAGGCATCACCCTGCTGGGCACAGTGGGCTCAGGCTGCAGGCAAAGTCTTGATAGCACTTTGGGAGCAGTAAGCTGCAAAGATTTATCATCTAGCCTGTAACACCTATTTTATGTTATCAGTTTTAATTTGGACAGGGCTTGTGTTATGCTCTTTCACTGTATCACCCTGCTCTTGGGGGGGAAGGCTCACAGAAGTACCTGATTTATCTTCCTTGCAGCACTTATTGCTTTTTTGCTTATTGCTGCATCCTCTTCTGTGTCTTAGCTAAAGCCTAATACATCCAACTTTCTTGGTCCTTTCACACAGCAGTCCCAAGATGCTGCTAATGAGAACAAATTATATTTGGGCATCAAATTTTTTGAGATCCAGGGGGAGGCCTAAGGTACAAGAACCTAGAAGATATCTACCATCAGTTTGTGCAATGGAATTAAAATGGGGCTCTAATGACTGGAAGCTGATCCTGGATAAATTTAAGCTAGCAGGAGAACAATGACTTTCAGCAGAGTAATTCATCAGTAAAATAGCTGGGCTGGGATGATGGAATACTCAATTTAATTGAAGATGAGGTGTCCCCTTCTGGAGAGGTGAATTGCTTGAATTTCTTTTCTGGTCTTTAAATCTAGGTGAGAATTCTCCTTTACTGGCTTTTTTTTTTTTTTTCCCTTGCCCAGGTTTGCATACTTTGGAAATTATTTTGTCTAGTTGAAAAATCAATTATCACAGGGAAGTCCACAGAAAAGTACTGTCATGTTGGCCATGCTAAAGGGAAGACCAGATAGCTGGTATCTCCCTCACAGACTTGTAGGGCTGGTTTTGAGTTTATGCTCTTGTCTGTGACCACCCTTCTGCTCTGTTTGCATTTTAACCTCTGGGTGTCCCAAGGAAGTTCACTGCTTCCCAGCCAGGGTAAGCTGGAGCTGGTGTGCTGGATTTCAGCAGCAGCAAGGGCTGTTGTAGACACAAATGGATCAGGCAGCTGCTGTTGAAGGTCCACCTTCATGTCCAGGTGTAACAGATATGTGACCCTGCTTCCCTGTGTGCTACCAAACTTGGGTTGGTGCTCAGCCAGAAGTCACCCAGCTCCTTGGGCAGAGAGGCAGATAAAAGCCCTGAATTGCAGTGGGTTTGTGCCTCTTCTGCTCAGAGGGTTCTCTCAGGTCTTTGTTTACATCACCTGGAGAGCTTGACATGCTTGTGTTGGAGAAGCAGGGAGGTGGAGCAGTGGGATCTGGTACCACTTTCTGCCACATCCCCCACACGTGCTAGAGCAGCAGTATTGCCCTTTTCCAGACTGGGGAAAGGATCTGCTCCCAAACACTCCTCTCTTCTCTGTTTCTTGGCAGTGTCTCTGCTAGGGAAGGTGGTTTGGAGAAGAAGTCACATGAACTTATAGCAGCTCCAGCTGATGGATATTTCTCATGTGCTCCAGTAAAGGACTCCTTAAGACAAAGGATCTGCCTTGTGTGAGGCATCACAAAGCAGAACATCAAACACCTGCACTCACTGTCAGCATTCAGAAGGCTCTGGCCCTCAGCTGAAACTAGTATCAGGTGTCAGGATTTCAGGAGGCCATGGCTGCACTTGGGAAGAGTGATAGAGCTCTTCTTTGTGTAAGGATTTTTAATCTGTCTTCTGAAAAATACAGGACACTTTACCTGTTGAGGTTGTCTTAGAATGTTATGAGAATTTCTCTGACCTATGTTAAATGCAGATCATTGAGTCTTTTTGCTACAACAATAATGTCTCCTAGAGGAACTCCTGACAGACAGTTATACAAGTGGAAGGACAAGGAAAGGCCCCCTGCTCCAGCTGGAGCTTAGGCAAATATCCTCCAGGAGCCACTGCTGGTAGTGCCATCATCATCTCTGCAGCCAGGAGCTGGGAAGAGCTCCTACTGCCACACAGACACTGCTCTTTGAGGCAGCCAAGCACAGCAATGTGTCTAATATAACTGGTGAAGAAAAGATTATTAAGTCCTTCTTAGCTGACAGTAAGACTAAACCTGGCCCAGCCCAGGAGGCTCAACAAGAGCCAGCTGTCCACCTGAAATCATGGTGATGGCCAAACCCAGCACAGTGGTGTCTCACCTAAAACCCTTCCACCCCTGGGTGATCCCTGACTCTGCAGACAGAGCTGTGGCTCTTGCACCACCAGCAAGACATTGGAAATTCAACATGGTTTATTACCATCTGCCTGTTTTCTATTATAGCATTTATAACAAAAGGAAGGCAAATTTTTCTCTGACAGTAAATCTACACCACGGAACAGAAGAAAAAGCTTTGTTTTGACTTGTAATCTGAGGAAACCTGACAAGGAAGGAACAAAAAAAGCAAAAGAACAAAAGGCCATTTTTAATAGCATTTTTTTACAAAATAGAAATCATGAAGCTGAAGTAAAACAGCTGAAATGTTCGAAGTGTTCCTGCTAGAGCCATTTCCTCTCAGTGTTTTTCCAAAGTCACCTTCTAAATAACTAATGCAACTATTACCTCTGGAACCATATCAAAAACATTTGACCACTTGTTTGCAAGTATTAAGGATTTACAAGGAAAGAGGAGTTGTGTACCTGAAATTCATTCTCCAAACAGTTAAAAATAATCTAGCTCAATCTAGGGATTGAGGATTCCCTATGAAACCAAATGAGCAAGGCAGTAAAGTACAACTTGCTCTGATCTATCTGCTGTATCTCATCTCTTTCTCCTCAATATACAAGGAATTACACTTTTCAACATATGTGCACCCCAGACTTGCTGTCTTGACATGCTCTTGATCCCCATTAAAACTACAAATCCTCTATGATAATATATGGGAATTTTCCTGTACATGATGCAAAAGTAATACTGAATTTCTTCCTTTGGCTTTCACTGGATGAAATGCATAATTTCAGTACAGCAGAGAAAACAGGCATGAGATCTGAATGTGGTCTTTGAAGATGGCAAGCTGGTCCCACTCCAGTGCTTAATTACCCAGTGCTTAGTGTATGGCCCATGATAAGGGCTGCAAGAACCCAGGAGTCACCAGAGGGCCATGATCTCCAGGAGTGACATAACTAAATAGGTACTCCTTGAAACCACTTGGCTTTCCCAGCTGCAGCAAAAGAGACATTCATCACTGAAGATTGCTCCAGAGGGTCGTGACACTGTTATCTCAAACCACCCCCAGCCCAGACCCCGTGGATATCATGGTGCTGTCAGATCCAACTACCCTGTGAAAAGCTTCCAGGGGAGGGAATTTGGACAATGTACCCCATTAGGGTTTCTTATATTTGGCTGGTATGCATAGAGCAATCTCCATGTTCAGTGCTTCTCCCTGCCTCTTAGATGCTGTCAAGCAGATTTCTCAAATGCACAGAAGAGAGTTTGGGAGCAGATCCTTCCCCCAGCCTGGAAAATGGGGTTGCTGCTGCTGTGGTACGTGAGAGGTGTGTGGTCCTGTTGTACCAGACACCACTGCTCAGCCCTAAGTCTGCCTCCTTCAGCAGGAGAAGAAGGCACACAAAGTGTTGTGGCACAGATGGAACCTCAGCAGCCCTGGCTGCCATGCAGCCCACACAGATGAGAAACTGTGTGAGCAGCCATGGTGCCCAGACAGATATCCATCTCCACAAGCATCAATGACTGCCAGGATGACACTGAAACTATGAAATATCCCAGTTATTGCTTGGAACTCAATCCAGAGGCCACTCTCAGTGGGACCCCATCATTGTGCTGAAGCAAGTACTTTTCTATCATCCTTGCTCTATTTTTTCTAAAGCAGCATGGTCCTATGTATTCAGCAAGGAACACAGAGTTGAATGTACCTGGAGATTGCTTCTGAGAATGTAGGTCAAGCCACTCCCTCCCTGGCACTCACCTCCACAGGCTCCATGTCCTCAAGATCTTGTTTTCACAGAGAGCTTGTGATAGAAGGGGTGATGGAAGGGGTCCCTGGATGACAGCTGCTCCAATGCCCTGCTCAGGTTCCATCAGATTTCCCAAGGTAACACCCAGCTGAGAATGCTGCCAAGAGAGAGGCTGACTGTTCAAAGGAGACCCAGTCTCCTCTCTGCAAAACATGTAGGGTTTGAGTTGGCCTGGTCTGGATGGTTGTGGTCAGGGCAGTGCTGATCTAGAGCTGAGCTCTGAGTCATGCCAGCAGTACCTGAACTGCTCTGCATTGCCAGCTCACTTCCCCACACAGCCTGTGAGCCTCTGAAACCATTCAGATTGTTTCCTCTGGTTGAAATATTTTTAACCCACCTGAACAGCCCTAAAAAGTGAGATTCTGCTTCAGATTTTTTTTCCCTGTGGATGAACCGATAAAGGAGAGAGGAATAAAGAGATGGAAGATCTGTGAGCTGAAAATAGGACATGACTGTAAGATGAAGCACAAGAGGGACACACACAAGAAGTGAGGGCAACATGAAGAGTGAAAGAAGACAACACTCAAAGGCTGGTTTCTTTTGACAGCTCTCTTACTAGGAATGGAAGTTGTATGGAAAAGACAAACTTCTCTCACACAGAAAGCTCTTACAACATCACCTGATTTTTGTCCTTGTACCTCCAAATGGAAAAGGCCTCCCACACCAGGGAGGATGTGCCACAAAGGCACAGACCCAAATGGAAATGGCAGCAGTTCTTCCTCCACTGCTTCACTAAGGGCAAAGGAGAAACTTCCAAGCACAGAGTAGCCAAGACATGTAAGGAGTGTGATCATTTTAAGTTATGTATTTAGAGCCACATCCCATCTCTTGGTCCTGCTCTGCCTTAGCATCCACCTGCTCTCAGTGGGGATTGCCCCATCACCCTTTTCCCCTGACAGGGAAGCAAGCAGGAAGCAGGCAGTGATTTACAGTGCTCTCCTTGCCATTCCCAGCTCCTACAAAGAGTAGTCTGTGTGCTACAGGGGCCTCACTGCTACCCAGGGGAGGTAACTGCAAGTCCAAGTTTAAGAGCAGAAGCTTCACAGCCTCTGTGGGTGAAAAATCAAACAGAGCAGACTAAATGGATTACACTAATTAGGAGATGGAATATCCAGAGAAGAGCAAGACAATACTTTCTTTGGGGGTATTAGCTGTTTCACAGATGAAAAATAAAGTCTTCCCAGCTGATCTGTCCTGGCTAATGTCCTTGCAGATAGGCTTTGGAATATATTTGCAAAGTCATTGGTTTGGGCTTATATCTTCAGTTATCCCACATCCTCTAAGACTTTTGCTATTGAAGTTCATTCATTGAAAGAATAAATAAAAAATACATTTAGTAATTGAAAGGAAAACTAATGCTGTTTCCCCAGCACTTGGAAACATGCCACACTGTCTTGCATTCAGCTACCTGAGAGCTAAGTCTTGTTGTGTAACCCTGGTTGTAGGAGGTTTTGTTCTGCACCCCTCTGGCCAGGAGGCTGCCAAGACTGCCTTCAAACTCACCACTGTCCAAAGTGATTCATGGATTACTGCAGAGCAGGATTCAGTCCTTCACTCACAAGCCTCTCAGTGCTGCAGCTGCTGACAGCTGTATCAGGACAGCAACTGCTGCTGCCTGTGACATCTGCCACACTCATGCTTAAAAATGGAACAGCAGGACCTGAAAGCAGGGTAGGGTTGAGTTTTGGAGCTTGGGAATGAAACAGAACTATCAGGAATAGAGCAAAGAGCTTGCTGGTGCATCCAAGCCTATTTAATGTTTCTGAGCAAGTGGCAATGCAGTGTGTTGCAAGCAGATAAACACTGCTGAGATCTTTGATTTTAAGGTTTAGTCACATCACACTTGCCACAAATAAATGCTACACCCAGGGACAAATTAGTGAAGGAGGTCCCTTTTCTGACTGAAATCTAAATTATTTTTACGCTGCCACCTGAGTTTCTCCAAATATTACAAAACCAGTCTTGAGCCTAGCAAGTCATCCTTGTGGGTGGAGCGTCGAAGGATGCTGCTGGCAGTCCCACTGCTGGGCAGTGAAAATGCTGAGCTCTCCTTTCCCCTGCCCTGCTGCCCAGACTGCTGGGCTGCAGGCCTGCTCCAGCCCCCAGAGCCCTGCCCACACCAGCTGCCCTGGCAGTGCAAGGCTCCTCCAGGCTTGCTCCTGGTGCCTGGGCTGCCCTCCCCACCCAGCACTGCAGACACATCCTCAGCCCAGGCTACCTGCCCCCAGCCACATGGTCCTGATGAAATGATATATATAAATGATATATGCTCACAGAAATGATATATTTTCCCCTTTGGTCTCTGTTTTCCCTTGTGCAGAATCTTCCCAATTAGGGATAGTTTTTTGGCTGTTTAGTAGATCAGTCCCATGTTTATGTATTAAAATTTTCTTCAGCCTGTTTATTCCGCATCCAAGGGTTTAATCAGCAATTGTGCTTAAGGGTAGCCTGTGTTTTTATTATCTACTTAATCAGATGAAAGAGGGCTCTTTTGTATTTTTTTTTTATTTTATTTATTCTTAATTAAGAAAATGATGAGACTTGTTCCATAAGAGGAGTGCAGCCTTGTACATCCTAGGCAGGAGCAAGCAATGCTGCCAGGGGAAATATTTTGTACACAATCTTCCTTTCAGATCTGGTTATAAAAAAGTAGTAGCAGGGACATGATCAATTTGATAAAAACCAACTGCTCACTTACTGAACCCTCCACCGACCTTGGACAACTTAAAATGCACTTATTAGAACAGCTTATCCCTATTTATTATTATAGATAAATTTATAGAGTTTAAATATATAAACGAACATAAGTAATCAATACACAAACACTTCTTTTCTTTGAGGTTAATATTGATTCCAGCAAAGCACAATTATGCTGAAAGATAGAAAAAATATAATAAAATACATGAAATTTTAATCCTCTAGAATAGCTCTCTGGTCTTCCCAAACCATCTGCTTCTCAGCTGGGTGTCTCCTGCCCTTGCAGGAGGAACACATACCTGGCTGGAAACCAGGCTGCAGGAGAAGGACCCAGTGTTGCAGCAGCTTCCCCACTACTTTAGGTCAGTGACAACTCATCAGTTTTATCCCTTGAATATTCTCTTCACAGCTTTGCTCTTCCTCTTGGGAACCAGAGCTGTGCTCAGTTCCTTTCTTGCCTCTGCACAGAATTTCTGATCTCTCCATGGGAGCTCCTGCAGTGAGCTCCTTGTGGCCCTTGCTCTTCCACAGGCTGGGGTTGCTGGGCAATGGCATCTCCAGTGCTGTCCCGTGTGTCACCAGTGCTGTAGAGTCTGATGGTGACAGTGGAGGCAGGGCTGCACACCCACCCTGTGCTGTGCTTGTTCCTCTGCCATTTCCCACATCCCTGCCATGGTGCCCACTGCCATCACTCCCTGCCCACACACACCCCAGGCACCAGCCCAGCTCTGCTCCAGCAGCCAAGGCACTGGGGCTGCCTTCTGACCTGGGAAAGACACGAGAGGAGGGGTGGGGTCCCTTTGGCAGCGTGACTGTGTTTGCAAATCCCCTTCTCCTCCAAGCCCAGAATGAATGCTCATGCACACACAGGTGCCAGCACCTCTGCTCTGTCCTTCTTCTTCCACTAGAGCTCATGACAATAGATGAAACCCTCCAAGACAACCTTTTCTTGCACCACAGCCAACAATTGACTTGAAAGATTTTCATCAGCTTCACAGAGCACTATCATGGCATTACTTTAAGTGCCAAGTGCTTGAATTTAAACCTGGAGAATTCCTTGGACAGGCTCATTGCAGACCAAGACTCTGTGCAATCACTCCTGGATCCTCCAGTGATAACTGGTCATCAGTCAAGGCTGCCAGCTCTGCAGAGAGCTGTATCCTAGGACAGCCTGTACAAGGATGGACTTCCAGCAGAGAACCCAAGAAAGGAGGTTAATGGAGTCCTCACAAAAAAAAGCCCATACCTGTCAGTTCACCACAAGACAGTTTCTCATGGTTATCAATACTATATGGTCACTTAATTGAAACCACATGTTTGGCAAATGCCTTCTTTTTGTGCCAGTTTTGTTGGGTTTTTTTCTCAGTTCCTTGTGAGGGCAAACACCAGCCTGGTGATTTCTGACAGCTGGTGAGATCTATGATGTTGAATTTTACCCATTTCACATCTTTGATCTTTTGAAATTTGCCTCCCTCTCTTTGATGTGACAGGACAGGGGGTTGTTCTTGCTTTTCCTGTCAGCTCTTACCAGCAGCTGGGAAAGTGGTGAGTTCCTTGCAAAAAAAGTGCATTCCAAAAACCATCAAAGCTGTGACTCTGCCTACATTTTGCTCAGGTTTTGCTTTGGTTTAACTGAAGGTTTGTCAGCAGCTACACAGGTATAAATGAGAAATAGCTCCATGCCTGACTCATCCAGCACTCCACCACATATCCTACCTGGCAAGAGCTCCTGTTCATCTGCTGCAGCACAGATTTCTTGCTCTCAGGAGGGGGCTGAGAGGTCAGAGATCCCTTTCAGGAATGTGTTTAAAACAAAAATCTGTGAGGTCACAGCTTATGAGATCTTATCTCCCAGGCTGACTGTGCCCACTGCCAGAGCAAGACCTGCCCTGTCTCCCTGGCCAGGGGGCTCTGCTGGCAGCTGGACCACAGCTCTTCAGACATCAACTCTTCTGCCTCTGCCAGATGGAAACACTGGAGGAAACAAATGTCCCAAAAATTAACAGCCATGTGTCACTCACACTCCTGCTGAGTCCAACTTTAGGTACAGCTGGCTGCTCTGGGTAAAGAGGGCTATTACTTCTTCCCAGAACAGATTGTCCAGATGATGGACATACCCAAGGATTCAATCTTTAGAAAAGTCCTAAACTCCAGGAGAAGGGCTATTGAACCAACCCTAAGGGCCAGGGCAGAGGCAGCACAAGGCACAGATGGCAGTCCTAGAGGAGGTCACTGCCAGCCCTGGCCCCCTAGCCCAGGGCACACCAAGCCCCCACTGGGGCAGGCACCTGCCTGTGGGGCTCGGGTGGGTGGTCAGGATGAACCAGGGGTGGCTGTCACTGCAGTGCCCTCACACTGCAGCCCTGTGTGCAGCAGAAGGTGCTGGACAAGCCACGAGGGTGGAGGGATGGGAAGCATGACAGTGGGAAGAAAGGGAACAGAGGGAGCTGCTCCTACTCTGAGTCTCTGCTGAAGCTCAGATTTGAGGTTAAACAGCACACAGAATTAAAACAAACAGGTGGGAGAGTTTTCAAATCACACAGGGATTTCTCCCTCCTTCTCAACTCTTGTGACATCTGCCTGGGCACAGGCACGAGCCAGCAGGGAAGGCAAAGCAGTGCATGGCCAAACCCCTGCACTCCAACTCCTAATGAAATTCACGCGAATTTTAGAAAGCGATTGAAATGTCTGGAGCTTCCTCCGCCTGTCACTGCCTTATTTCTAACAGATGCCATAATGAGGCACCTGGAGGACGAGATCATTTGGTTTCCTTTAGAGTAATCACAGTTTAGATGGTCTGTAATTCAATAAGAGTGAGAAGGGAACAGCAACTGGAAGATCTCGCTGGCTCCCCAGGCCTGGGGAGCTGCAGCACCGCGGGCCCTGTGCTGCCATGTCAGCCATTCGGCTTTGCAGGGCTCACTCACACAAAATCTGCTGCTGCTGTCCTTGGGGGTCGAGCACGCTGGCCCCAGGCACAGCCACCCAGCGCCAGGTGCCCTGGCTGCCCTGCTGCACCTCCTAGAGCATGCAGCAGTCCAGCACCCAGCAAAGCCAGCAGCTCCTGGAGAGGAAAGCACATATTGCAGCTCTACCGACTCAGCTGGGCCTTTGGTCACCCACAAAAGGGCCCAGCACAGCCAGAGCCCCCCGCAGTGCTGAGCACAGAGGCACATCTGTCCTTGGAGAGTCGGGCTGGCAAGGCAGAGGACGGCCTTTGGCTGGGAGACCTTACCCAGAGAGCATCCACAGAGCTCGGTGTGCCTGCTTGTGTATTTTAAACACAGGCCTGCAGCTATTCCTGCCAAACAACCCAAGGCCGTGCAGCCCCGGGCCGGACGATGAGCGCTCAGCCTCTGCATCCGGGCAGGGCTGGTGCTCCCCAGCTGGGCAGGACCTGCAGCAGCAGCTTCGGACATGCAGTGCACGGCTCGGCCAAGTGCATCCTCACCCACTCCTGTTCTGAAAAGAAAAAAGTCCCTTTTACTGATAAAAAGTCTCCCTGGTGCCGGTAGGTATTTTCCCCCTCTTTTCCCAAAGGCCTCTGGAATCACTGATGACGCTGCTTCTCCAGGCTGGCTTTACAGAGAATTTTCCATGAGAAAACTCATGGAAACAACGATCCTCAATGGCTGCTTGTACCTTACTTGCAGCGATGCTGCTGGGAGCAGTCCCCGAGCCGGGCACCGTGCTGCCCCGGGTGAAGCAGCCCGGGACAGCGGCTGCGGGGCCCGGCCGGTGAGGCAGGCAGGGAAAAGCTGCTCCCAAGTCGCCAGCCAGCTGGTGGGACACGCCGGGTGCCCGATGCAGCCCTGTGCTGGCTGTGTCCGAGCTCCTCGGCGCCTCGGGGCTATCCCTGCCTGGGCAGCATCCCTGCCTGGGCAGCATCCGTGCGGGCAGTCCCCTGTGAGCGGCTCCTGCCCCGGCCGGGCGCGGGGACTTCTGCGGCACCAAGGACCCGGCATCCATCTGGTGTGTCCCGGTCCAGCAATCCCCGGCAGCTGAGGGGGCTCCTGGGGGGTCCCCCCTGGCCGGGGGGAGGGGAATGCCCGCACGGAGCTGGGGGAAGGAGCTCCCCTCTGGGGTGCTGCCTTGAGGATGGGAGAGAAGGGAGGAAAAGGAGGGAGAGGAGGGGAGCACGTACCACAAAGTACAGTGATACCTTAAACATCCTCTTTTTCCTATTTCAGTCTAACAGGCTTTAAATAAAGCAACATTTCAGTTGTTTTTGCCATTGTGAAAAAGAGTTTTTGGAAGCCTGGTACTTCCTTGCAATGACAGGTAATAGGCAGATCTGTTGATAATGACACGGTGCACGCACGAACGAGCATTTAGAGTCTTCTGTACCGTGAAGTACCTAACAGTGCCAGGAGAAAACCCTCATTAGTGCAGTGGGTGTGTGCCTAAACACATTTCTTTTCTTGCCAGTTTTTCCAGGACAGTGGTAAATGTTGCAGTGCAGCTGACAGCATATCTCCAATCATGAAATGCTGTGGTTCAGTGATTTTTCACACTCACAGTGGCATCACCCTTCTTCCTGCCTGTATTCTTCTGAGAGGCTTAGCAAGATGGGAAGAGCTACAGAAGCAGCTGTGGTGTGTCTACAACTGAGGTGTAGGTTTGGGGTTTTATATACTGTAAAACCTCTTCCTATGCTGGAGGGCCCTCAGCAACAGGTAAACAGCCAATTTCATTAGCAGGTGTGATTTCTCCACAGTGTCAGTCCTAGTGATTGAATCATTGAGTAAAATGCTAGAAAGCAGTTTTAGGCTTTTTGTAGGGCTACCACAGTGGCATTTGCTGAGATTTGTATAGGTCTGAGTTATAGAAAGGAGACAAGTTTTGTGGAGGTCTAGATAGGAGAAAAGGAGGATGACTCATGTTTAAAACCAGAGGTGTTCTTGTTATCAAATACTTATCATGGTTACAACGAAAGAGTGAATGTCTGCAGCTCCAACTGGAGGAGAAAACCATGAGCTCAACAGAAGGTCAGTGAGGGAGAGCAATTACACCTTGCATTGCAAAGTGATTTCCCCTCCACGCAAAGGGGGCATTTATTTCTGAGTTTTAACATGATGAACATGCAAAGCACAGATTTAAGGGCATCTGATAATGTTAATCTAATGATAGATTTATTCCAACATCCCTCAAAGATTCTTCAATTTGCCTGCTATCAGTGAGTGAATCAGAGATATGAGGCAAATACCAGTTCTTGTTACTGAAGGAACTGCATGTTTCAGTACAGCCTAGTGCTATGAATCTCAAGGAGCTGACAGCATATTGTGTGTTGTTCCTTTTAAAAGAATCAGAGAGAATATTTCTGGGTTTTGGTTGGTAAGAACAGTTGACTGAGTACATCAAGCCAAGGTGTCGTGACTGTAGAATTGACTGTACTTAATTATCAGTGGGACAGTTTTGCTGCTGTTACAACACCTTGTTGCAAAACCTCAGGTGTACAGGTGGGGACTCCCATCTTGCATCCTCCCTGTACCAATTTGCTTGGCACATCCTGCTCCTCACCTGACCTTCACCACGAGAGTTTTCCCTCCTCAAAGCCTTTGGTCACACACAGGGGCTGGTTATCTCACCTGCCCACTGGATGCAAGTCTCCAAGATCTCTGTCTTCACCAGCCTCTTGAGTCCATTACTTGGGAAACAGGAAGCATGCATGTATTTCAGACAAGATCTCACCAGGGCTTTCTTCAGCCTTCCTGGTGCCTTCCTAATCACCCATCCACTCCAGTCCTCTCCCTCTGCATTATGCTTTCTTCTTTCTTAATTAGGCCACCTACCTTTGCAGGACTGACAAAGGGGGCTTCAGGAGGATATTTAACTATTTAATGTATTGTTTCCCTGTTCAGAAGGAGGCTGCACAATTAGGGAATCCCTAGCAACTCTTCAGAGTGTTCTAAACAAATTTCTAAGACAAAGATGATGTAATTTCCCTGAGATGCACTAGAAGGTGCCTCCAGACACTTTGAGAGGTTTGTCTATCTGCTCATGGAAGCCACCCTTGCTGCCAAAGACAGCAACTCCCAATCACTGCTGGCCTTTGAGAACAGCACCCCTTGCACAGACACAGTTACCACACTCCTGGTAATCTGCATACAAAATACACCTATGTGCTTTAATTTTTTCCTCACAGGTTAAAAACCATTTGCTTTTTTTCTCTCCTGGACTCTTTCAAAATTGTCTGTGTTGTTCCTAAAGTGTGGCCCCATGGACCAGACACAGCACCGAGCTCAGGCTTCAGCACAGCTTAGCCTGGAGAAATTATTATCTCTCTTGCCATATGAACACAACTGCTGTCAGCATCTTCCAGAGTAATCTTTGCTTTTTATGCAGCAGTATCACAATTTGATTCATATTCTGTTTGCAGCCCAGCTGTAATCCACAAATTATTTGGCGCAAAACTGCTGCTTATAAAGGTGTCGTTTATTTTCATTCCATTTGTGCTTATTTATCTCCCTCCTGAATGTAATATTTTCCACCATTTTTTCCCTGGCCTTCCCTCCAACTCATCAAAACAATTTTTTAATTTATTCAGGCTTCCCAACCTGCAATCCTGGTGAGCTGATGCTTTTATTCACTTTATAAATGTAGCCTCTAATTCCTTTGTTTACTGCATTAATGACAACAATTGCCAGAAACAGTCATGAGTGACTCCTGCTGGACTCTTCCTTTCCTCCAGGTTTGACCACCTATTGATATTTTCCATTCCCTCCTGCTCACAGAAAGCCATCCACCAAGGCTGCCTGGTCACTCCTGTACTTTCAGGGCCTTTCTGCCTTGTATCTGGGGAAGTATTTAATCTTCTCCACAGCCTGCAGTAGCCCTTTGCTCATGGAAGAGAGACAATTTCCTTCTCCTTGAATTCCCTCTGGCTGGTGATTGTGTGCTGATGGCCCACTCACTGTAAAACACAGCATTCAGTGCTAATCACTCTGCACATCCAGTCAATCATAATTTCATGATCAGCCTGAAGCAAAGCAAACCACAGAGCAGCCTGTGGCACAGGGACACACAGGCCCCTCAGTCATTATGGCAATCTTGCTCTTCTCAAAGCTGGGCAGAATTTTTGCTCCCTGGGAAACAAAGCAGTGCAGGAGTGATGGAATTGTTCAGTGCACAGGCACAGCCTGCTGGGGCTTGGGAAGGTTCTCCCACCACCTGTGGCACACACTGCCCCAGGATCCACGCTGCATGATTCCTGCACAAGTGTCTCACAGCACTTGTGCACCTTCTGCAGGATGGGATATCTGTAAGAACACTCAGTCACCTCAATGCCTTCAATGGTTTGTAAAATAAAATCATCAAATAAAAATTCCAAGGATGAAATTTATTATTGTCAAGTGTTCAGCTGTAGGAATATGCTCCAAAATGAAGTACTCTGCACCCTTTCTTGAGATGGCCAGCTTGAAAATACCAATCATCTACAGTCACTTGCACACTCATGGCAATGGATAATGCTGGCTGGAAAGAACAGCTAAAATCATACCCTACCAACTCAGTGGCAAAGAAGCAAAAATCCACCATGGAGTGCTGCAGAAAATGTGTACAAGTGCTATAAACCAGCTGAAAAGTAGAGGACATTTCACATGAAAAAGATGAACAGTATGAAACAGCAACCCAACAATAGGCATGGACTCGGTCTGTCCTGAAAATATTTCTGCTGCAATGACACCCACCTGCTTCCCCACACATTCTTCCAGTAGGGCTGGTCCTGCTCTCATGCCTGACCCTTGCTCTGGTAGTTCAGAGTTAGAGATGACCTCTGGTGGGAAGGGCAACCCCATAGAAATCCTCCCTGATCATTTGCCCAAATTGTTCTGACAGTCCTCAGTGCCCCTCTGAGAGGCTTTCCAGCTGATCCACATGATATCTGAAGTCTCAAATCTGCACCTAGTACATGAGCCAAAGCCTTGTTAATGTGAGAAAAGGATTATCTCAGGTGGCCATTATTCAATGTTTTTACTTATGACACCTTCCCCTCACTATCTGTTTTGTGATCCACTGCCACCTCAGACACTGTTCTAAAGAATTGCTGCACAGCCAAAAAGTGCTGTAACTGTGCAGATTTTTGTTACTCCAGTACTCTTACCTACTTGTCCTGATTGAATTTGCTCCTCTTTTAGGCAATTTTTCCTAATTCACAAAATAATTTCAAGTTTTAATTCAATTTTTGGAAGTGATTAAATTATCTCCAGTTGATATACTCCAATAATTTAATAACAAAATATTATATATTGCTTCATCAATGGAAATGGCCGAGTAATTCCAAAAGCAAGACAGGCCCCTATGGAACAGCAATTGTTCTGTTTCTTGAGTTTGATGATGGAAGACTGATAGCATTTTTCTGAACAATCTAACCAGCCTTATAGTACTTCACAACACTTCAAACAAGGCCAGTATCCTGCTTTGCTTTTAAAATGTCTTCTTAAAGCAGCTGTTTATCTTTTTTATCCTAAAGCTCATTATACTGCTTTTTAAGAAAATTGTTTCAAAACTGCGTAATAGTAGCAAATTTTTATTGGTAGAGGTAAACCTTAGTCTGGACTTATTTTTAATTGACTATTTAATTCTATGATTATCCCTCTTCTGTGAAGATTGAAGGAAAAAAAAAACCAAAAAAATTGAGTATTTAGATTTTTCCCTAATGGACTAAATGCTCATCCTTTTGTTAAATAATTGATTTAACTTCCCTTCCCTTTCTAGTAGAGATTTCAATAGGCTTTTACAGTCATAAAATTTTTTGAGTTTTTCTGTTCTTTTTTACATATATCTTGCTTTTACATTTATAGATAGATACATAGTCTTTCTATTCTTGTCAATTTTTCTTTGTAAAGAACTTCTGGAACAATTATAATGGCCTCTTACTATGCTCCCAGGTTTCCCATTGCATTGGTGTAACTTCTCATTATGTGTCCTTTTATTAGTTCTTAGAGATAATAAATAATTTATCATTCTGTTTGTTTCAACCATTTTATTAAGTATCCTGGAATGAATTTCATCTCTTCCTACTCAGGTGAGAATTTCCAGCTTTCCAAAATGCAACTTCTCAGAGAATACCACCCTCCGGAATCGTCTCCATCTCCTAGAGACACCTCCCTGTGGGACCACACAACAAACTCTTTTTGTAGACCACTGAGCTGATTTGAATTCCATGTAAATTCTACTGTATAGCTTTCCATCTTTGCCTAAAATTACAAAATTCTATTTTGCAACCAAGATCAAACCAGTCTCTTCTTCCAGATTAGCAAACAATTCCTCACTAGTCTGAATCAAACCTAGGAGTCACTCTTGAATGAGACTCCATGAGCCAGTGTCCCCCCTCATTTGTAGGATCATTTGTGCCAGAAAATTTTCTGCATGTATTATGACAAAAATATCTACTCCAAGATGGATACCAATGGAAGAGAGCTTTTGTCAAGGCCAACAGTTTCTCTCAGGACAACTCATTTGTCACATGATGTGTCACCTTTTGTAAACATAAATACTCTCTGCTACTCTTCAAGCGTGGCGAGTTAGTAAGTTTTGATAGCAGCCAGCATTTCTTGGGAAGGAATAACAATTTTGTGTTCCATTATTCTTGAGAATAAAGCCAGGAGTAAAAATGGCTGTAGGTGATCTTTTGGAGAAATTCAAGCTCCAAGCATTAACTCTCATCCCAAAACTGGAATGAGAGTTAATATGTGAGATTATGTAATGATTCTCACATTTTACAGATTCAAGATGTCAAGCACAGAGACAGGGAACCTCCCAGGTCTGGAAAGGGCCCTTTTCCACGAGAGTTCTCAGTCCACTTACCACAACTATTGCTTTCCATTAAATATGTTATATTTAGAACCCAATACTAAACAGAAGGAAAAAACCCTGACAGTGTGGAATAGAATAGGCTGGTACTTAGGCTGGATAAACAAAATAACTTTGATTAAGTAATACCTTTCTTTAAAAGTTCTTTCACTTGTTAAATGAACTGCTAGATTAGTTAATCTTTGAACTAATAAAAGATACTGGCTAAATGATAGCTAATAAATTACTCTCAGCTAGTAAGTTTGTTTTCTGGCATTCTAGCGATATGTTGAATACATGGCCCACTGGGAACCAGCACAAGTATCAGCACAAAGATTTGTCTAATCAAAAGAAACAAGAGAAACATAGTATAACTTGAGTTTTTTCCAAAGTGCCAACACTGTTCATGCAAAAAATAAATGTAGAAGATGAAAGGAGAACACCACCACCATATATTAGAATTAAAGTTACTCTTTATGATGCACTTTCATCAAAATTTGTAGTTGCCAAGTATCAAATTTCACTCATGCAACATCAATCCACTAAGAAATACATATTTTGGTGAGAAAATTAAAGTCCATATTTATGTAAAAACTGTTTCAAAATAAAAATAAAACAAGATTATTTTTTTACCAAAAAAAGACTTTTTTTGTTTCTGTTAACAGAATAATTATTTGGAAAATGTAATTTCCCACATGAAATAGTTAAAGGAAGTTAAATATATTTAAAAATGGAAGATTCTGCATTTACATAGTTATGCCATTAATATTGAAGATATATTTTCTGGCAAAAAACTTCTCATGCTTAAAAAATGCACCTTAGTTTTATACTGTACATTACAACATACAGTAGTAAGAAACAGAATTAATAAACAGATTATATGCGAAGAAAAAAGTTACGTATACAAGACAATTACAACTGTGACACAAAAAAAATTAATAATCAGTTTAAACAGTATTTGAAGGCAATTCACAATCATTTCAGGAGTTTTGTGAAATTTAAGGCCATTAGTTCTAAATAAAATGTATCTGACACAAACTCACAAAACTGTGTATTTTGTACAAAATATACATGCAAAACCATTTTGTAATTATATATGAACAGGCATATAATAATTTTTTTGGGGTAGTTCCGTACACAAAATCGTGAACAAAGCAACATAGTTGTGCAATTTTTAAACCAGTTAATTAACTTTATTATTCATGCACCCTGAATGAAAATGTGATTTAATGACAATATTAAACCCAAATATTAAGAGTCAGCATCCCTTTGAATGGGCAATCTAGACAAAAAAAAAAGTTAAGATTTAAAATTTTTAGAGTTTAAAATGGTCCATTATAAAACATCTGCTGTAATCACTTCAAAAGACATTTCTGATGCGAAATTTCCAGTGCTTTAAGGAATGCATGATATGATTAAAGAGCTCAGTGAGTCAACTATAATACTCTGATAGTTCTGGATTGAGGTAATTTTCTTTAAATAATTATAGCAAGTAACTATTCTAATTTGTTTCAGTAGTTAGTTTAAAAAACTGTAAACTTAGATAAACTTAGAAATTGGAGAATCTCCGAAAAAATACACATACCTCCCCCTCAGTCTGGAGCTAGTTATAGTCATATGCAATTATGTTATTCACATTTAGGAGCTGAAATTTTCAATACATGAAATGAATGGATTACTGAGAACTGACTGAAGCACTTCAGTTACTTTAAAACACATTGATATATTTGTCCTTAGCTTTCATTTGTATTTGTCTGGACAAACATTCAAAGAGATATTGCTTCTCTTGTTATCTTGTGACAAACTATTGCAAGCTAGAAGACATGTGAGTCAATATTCCAAACTTTTATTCTTAAGAATAGTTATAAAAGTACTGAAATTTAAAAATAGTAACATGTAAACATTGATACAGAGTCATAGCATTCCTATACATTTATATACACACAGTATTCAGAGAGGACCCAATCTTCTGAGTTGAAAACCTGACTTGTGCTTCCCCCACTCCAATAAATACATCAAAAAAGTAGGGTGTTTGGACTAAAAAAAAAAGTCTCAGAACATCAACATTTTGCTCCTAGAATTTAAAAGCTTTCCAGTCGCTTATGCAACTATAGGAGAATTTTGGTATGTGAAGAGAACTTTTCTAGCTCCAAAAAGTTACCAGATGCTGCATCCAGAGATTTGTGATAAATGCTAAACACTTCAGAACAGTCATATCTGAGTCTGCAACACGTGAATGGGGGGTGTGTAGGGTGGTGGTGCAGGTGATGGCTTTATTCCTCTGACTCTCATGTAGGACAGAAACTGCTCTGGGATTTCAGCCAATACATCTTTAGCAAGCCTTGCCATGCTCAGCACGTGGTTTCCACTCCTGTCAATGTAATCTCGGAATGGCACAAACTACAAAACAAAAGAGATGTTCACTCAGAATATATCTTACAACATTAAAATAAAATAAGAAAGCTTAACCTAGGGAGTAAGAGTACATGAACATGTTATACTTTACACAGTTTTAATGCACATATACATCCGTTGCATTTTATGTTATAAATACACATTGTATCTCAATTTTTATAGATCTCCCTTCTAATAGAAATAGTGTAACTTTCACTTGGGTGAGCCCCTTCACATGAGCCACGGCTAGCTCAGGTTGCTGATGACATGCTTCCCTGATTTATTTGGGGTCTCTCTCAGCCCTTTCCATGCAAGAAGGTAATTTTGCCTCAGCCATTCTCAGCTTACATTCCCTGCTCCTGCAGGCACCCACCAGACTGCCTCCGCTCTGGCACTTGGTGAGTAGATTTTTTTGACCTCTGAAGTGAACAAAACAGAAAGAATGACTTTAAATTTTTGACCATTTTGCATTATACCTACTAGAACTATGAACCAACTGAACACTTTTAATATGATATGAACAAATCATAAAGAAGCTAAGCAAAAATGATTGGATAAAAAAAGATCTTGCTATGTGATTTCCAGATGCTCAACATCTAAACCATTTACCTGCCCAGCCCTGGCTTGGATTTTGTAATACTTAATGAGAATCTTGTGCTACTGGCATAAAAAAAAGGAAACAATCCAGGCTCCTTGATTTTTTTCCCTTGTGTAAAAAGTACATGCAGTCTGAGTTAAAGAACATGTATCCCATCCTAAGAGATCACCTTACCCATTAGTCTGCAGACATGAAATCTCAGACCACTGTTCTGTAGCAAAATGGGGCTATTTCAACAGTGTAATAGTTGAAATGCAATTATACAACAAAGATGGTCTGATTTAGCTCTTCTCATCACTGCAGAGATGTCAAGAGGAGCTGGAGGAACTATGGACAGGTAAGCAAACCTGGAGATGTACAAGGACAGCCAACATGGAGATGGCAGAGGAATAGAATGAAAGGCATAAGAGAAACCAAAGGCAAACTGATGGAATGTCAAGGGCTTTTTCTGTAATTTAAGAGTTTAATAAAAAAGACTAATATGCAAAACTCTCAGGAAAAACAACAGGTGCATGACTACAAGTAAATATTCTCGTAAAATGTCTCAAACAGCAAAAGGATAAGAAAGGAGGAGAAATTAAACAAAACTGAGGAAGAATTTGTACAGATCTAATACAGAGTCCCACAACATGCACACATACTAATGAGGAGGAAATAGTGAAGAGCATGCCTTTAAATGAGCTGCAGTCAGTAGTAAATATAACACATACAGTGACTCACTGTTAACAGACAAACTTTTCCTGTACTAATATAATCAAAATATTTCACAATACTGTTAGAATTAATAGGTAATTTCACTAGTTAATTTTAATTAACCTAATACACAAAAAAAACCCAAAACTTTTTTTTTTTATTTGAGTAGTTAATTTTATAACAGCAAATCAGTTTCAGCCTGCTAGATACAAAATAAAGGTCAAACCAAATTTAGACAGTTTGACAGAATCCCTTTTTATTTATTTAGTTAGTCTATAAAGCAAATATTTGTTGGTATTTAGACAGAAAAAGAGCACAAAATAATACTGTCTTTGGGTAATTCAATATGGCATGGGGCAACATTCTGATTAAAACATATTAATAATAAATAAACTTTTTATTACAACTCTGATATGCAATGAATTCCAAAGAAATACAAAAGGGTATTCACTACATTTTTTTATTCAGCACAGGTTAGCAATGTCTGATGCAAAGCATTTTCACAAATCTTTTTTATAATATGTTAGAACTCTATCCATTTATGCTCTTTAAAGCTTTTTGGGCTGCTGTTATTAGAGACATTATGTTGCTTATATTTAAATGCATTTAAACATAAGTGTAATGCATGTCAGAAGATACCTGAATTAACTTTAAGAAATCTGACATGGCACACAGGGCTTTGCAGAAATACTAGCTTGGGGTCCACCCCACACACTGCTCTGTTGAAAGCACTGACATTCACAGAACAACAAATTACAGACAGCCCCTCTCCAGTCCAGTATGGACACCAAGGAACACTACACAGATTTGACAAAATGATAAACAATTTCTTATCTCCTGTTCAGCTGTCTTACATCATCCCTACCTTCAAAACTATCTGACAACAATGACCAAAGAAGCCAGCATGTTTTACTCTTCTAAGAGTTTTGGTATCTCACTTTCTCATCAGCTGTTATCTCTGTATGTTGCAAAAATGAAAAAAGTATTTTTCTCAACTATTAGAATTCAGGAATCCATAACTTTCTTTAATGTATATCCATAAAGAGTATGAGGGTAATTTAATTTCTGCCATCTTATGCTCATTTCTGATCCCCTTTAGAAAAAAACAAAGCGGGAATTTTAATGTAGTATGCAAGAAGACTGAAGAAGACTGAAAAAAGAGTTCTGATCATTTTCATTTCCATATATTTATGTAGCTTTATTTTGTATTCTAATAAAACCAAACTATAAAATCAAGTGTCAAATACATGTTTTGAACACATCCTTGGATTGAAATACTACATCCACCAGCAGTTATCAATCAATCCTTAAACATTCACATATCAGTATTTGTAACATTACACATTTTGAAGTTTCAGTTCCTGCAGTTATAATTGGAAAAAAATAAACATATCCCAAAGTTCATCAGGTGCTATCTGACCTTAATTATCACGAGCTATTGATATGGTTCACTTATTCTTCCTCTATATATATTCTATTAAACAACAATATAAAAATCCAACCTGTCTTGAACAGAAATAAGTGCAAATAAGTAAGAGGAAAAATAAGTGAACACTCTGAAATTTGACAAATAGGAGGATAAAGGAAGAAGAAGAAATGGCAGTTCTAAGGTGAGGTTTGATCTAAGGATGCCTGTCAGTGTTTAAGAGGCATTTGGACAATGCCCTTATTAACAAGCTCTAATTTTTAAGTCAGCCCTGTGCTTAAACAGCCAGGCAGTTGCACTAGATGTCTGGTTTAAGTCCCTTCCAACTTAATTACTCTATTTTATAAATGTATTCAGCCACTACCAGGAAAATATGTCTTCCATATAAGATTTGCTTTTAGCCAGAACCCATTTTTTCTAGAAACATCATGTTTCTCCAAATTTTCAATAGCTAACTCTTCTCCATGGCTGTATAACACCAAGACTTCATAACAATGTCCTGCCAGTTAGGGGTCATTTCCTAACAAATGCAGATCCACTACTGTGTGTTATAAAAAGGCTTAGAGCTTGTCACAGAGAGTTTCTGAGCTTGTTATAAACACCTCAAGATAAAGTATATCAATGCTAAGGTAAAATGAAAGGTAGGAATATAGACAGAAAAAGAATTCAAAACAAAGAGGAACAGTAAAATCTATCTATGAGAACACATTTTCTCTCTCACCTGCACAATGTCTCTTTCTGCAAACCTTCCTCTTGAAGAAATCCTCACTACATCCCCATCCAGTTCTTCCATAGCTTAAAAAAATAAACAAAATAAACCTATGAGTTCAGGTACACAATAAAATCATCTTACTGAGAAAAAGTTCAGAAAACTTACACTTTTGAGCAATAAAAAACCAACAATTCTTCTTTAGGTAACTCTGTTAAGATCATTTGCATCAGAAAATACATCATGTTTTGTAGCTGTTTTGCACTTTTTCATGGTGACAATACATACTTTTATCTTTATTGTCACCTTCAGAAAAGAACAGACTATGACAAAGTTTTTATCCTTTCATCTCTCAAAACAGTGAGTATATCTGGTTTTGTAAGGCAATATGTATATACTTTCAGAGATGGAGAAGAATTCATCTTCAGCTATTGTTACAGAAGATATCAGAGGATACAGCACAGAGAGGTAATAACTCACATTCACACTGAAAAAGCAGTATCTTCTAATGCTAAGGAATGAGGAGCACTTAAAAACTTCTTAAATTTATTGGGCAATTCTTCTTGTATCTTCTGAGCAGGATACAGGAAAGCACTGCTGTCTAGATATCTGAAAGCTACTCTATGTACCTACTCTATTACCAGAAATGGATGGATTTAGGATCTCAAGATTATTGCTGAGACGTTGGATCTGCAGTTCTACAAACCTTCTTTCAGTGTGTGCTATGAAAACCAAAGACCTGCACCTCAGCTTCTCAGGGGTTTACAGTCTTTAAATTCATTGAAACCAGCACTTCAAAACCTAGTTCTTCTGAAGCAAGAACTAGGAAGTATAAATGACACCACCAGGAGCCAAGCTGAACAGAGTATATTTGTTCAAAGAAACAAATCAGTAGGTCTGCAGAGCATGTTGCCTGATGATGCTGCTGCAAAAACGTACACGTGTTCAAATCAGGAGACTTGAACAAGTATTTGAAGGAGTTTCACTAAAAAATTTCCAAAACAGACATAAAGCCCATCCTGCCCAGGAAATGCCAACATAAAACCAGTATTCAGGGAAATTTAAAATTTGCTTAGTCTGTTCTTAACATTGCCTAGGGAGCTACTCATGGCCATGTCAGATAGAGAATACTGAGCAAAAATGCTTCTGTTGTGACCTGTTACAGTCATCCTCACATCCTTTAAGTGAAGCTCTGCCAAATGTATGTGTCATCTACCCAAGCTTCAAACTTTTAAGAACCCCTCAGGTATCCCCCAGGGGCTGGGAGATCTAGGGAGCAGGGAGACCTGAAGAGGAGCAGCTTGGCCTCTCTAGGGCAGAACTGAAGCTTCAGGGGCACTCGAATGTCCAGACACCCTAAACATCACTCTCCTGCAGGCATGCACAGCAGACATGGAGTCTGTTGTTTATTCCAGAAGGAATTTCTGCAAATGGAAGTAATTCCTCTGTCCTCTTGGGCACTGAGGGACCACAGATTTGGCATACACCTCAGGGTGAATCTCCCTGAGGCAGTACATGCCAGGATTGTGGATCCAAAGACGGGAACTGCATCCTGCACTACAAACAGAATCCCAACTTCAGGAAAGGGGGAGGGACGACACCCCAAGAACATGTCCTGACTGAGAAAGGGAGCCTGGGCAAATCCAAGCACCAGACAAACAGGGAGAAAGGGAAAATGCAATGGAGGGGTCAGAGAATGGTAAGTAACACTGGACTATGATGGAATTCTCAGGAGTAAAAATTAGGTTTACAAATTTCCTTCACAGGCATTTACGAATATAAACTGTCCTTTCTCACTGATTGTGGCATACAATCATCTGAAGTGTAAATGTTCACCTGGACAATTTCTTCATGGAATAAGATACTTAAAATTATGACTACTATAACACTTTCCAGACAGCATAAGAATAATGCTTGTAATAAAATAAAATAAAATAAATTTTAAATAAAATAATTTGTCTTGTTTTTTCCTCTTTTTTCCTACATTCGGAGTATTTGTACAAAAATTAACATGTACAGTCATTAGTGAACACTAAACATCTGTGGTAGTAGTACTAAGTATATTTCATGTACAACAGAAGGCATAATTTCTAACCAGATGCACTAGAATTAAAAAGAAATTATTCAGGACTTTGAGGAACAGACACACACAATGTCTACACTCCATAATGTACAGATACATACTTAATAAATTAATACAAATAATGGAAGCAGCTTAGTTATTACAACAGAGAATGGTGTTCCAGAATATTATAGAAAGAATATGTAAATTTCTGTCCTGCTGTAATATTCTGTCAATGCTGCTGCACAGTAGGGCTCTCTCCTGTTACCAAGTGAAACCCTGTTTAATCCAGATCACCTCAAATGTATTTATTTTTCTCAAGATTTTATTACTGCAGTAAGATCAATATTTCCACTCAACTGACACTTCACAGGGCATCTAAATATTTGTGTTGAAGAAATTGAACATTTCTTGAGTATACTTACTTTACTGTAAATTCTGAGCCCCCATATGGTTCTGATTTGAACAGAGAGCCTGAGGGGCTACACAGCTCCACATGATAGCTTGTAATCACACCAAGTTATCAATCAATCAATCCAGCTGGAAATGCCAACAGCACTCACTCCTCGCTCCATATAATGTTCTTTTAAAGACCAATATTTGTTTGAAAAGCTACATATTAGTAAATCATGAGCAAATAAAAAAAATTAGAAAAAACTCTAGAACACTTACCATCAAACTCTGCTGGTCCTACCCCCACTATAATTATGGACATTGGATGCTTTGAAGCCTTCAAAAGAAGAAGAAAAAGAGGTTTAATGCATTACATAACCTCTGCCAATAATAGGAGATCTGAGAACAAAGTGAACAAAAAACACGCAGAAATTATGTTTTAAAGAACAATTTTTTCCCCCCTAAAAAACTGAGTGATGTAAACTGTCTGCTTAAATGGTACAAAACATCTTGGATGAAGATAGAAAAGCACATGATTATTTTATTTTTTCATTACCGAGTCTTTGAATCATATAGGATGCTAATTAAAGACAACAAACTATGTTAGCATTCAATACTAATATGACAACTAGGAGGACAAATTTCTCCTAGAAACTTTTGTAAACTGACAGTAATTGCAAATATGTACCTAATAACAGTCTGACATTTATTTAAATGTGCTTTGCTGTTTCTTGATCTTACACAGCTGCTTGCAACTATGGGACACTATTATGTACATTGATCTTATGCCAATTTTTAAAAGAAAATAAATAATCTATTTGAGCAATATGTATATTACATTTATCCCATTAATGAAATTTTACTCTAGTCAATCATCCATGCTGTAGACAAGGAAGATATAGAATTAGACTATGGTAAGATTTTTAATTTTACTTTATCTTATTCATTCAAAGATATCTGGCTTTCTCTGAATAAATTCTGTAAAATCTTTATCATTATGAAGACACTATCATAAATATTGGACTCTCCTGCCCTGATAGTAGCATCAGTTTATAGAAATAATGTGAATCTGCCTCTGATGAAGAAGGTATCAACTAAAACCAAAGAACATTCAGCAAATGTCAGGGCTGACAACTTGCTGAGATAATTCTGATAATTCTGTTGCTTATTGAGATTGTGATAAACTGTAAAATTTCCACATTCATTTTAAACATTAAACAGGAACATACACTGGTCAAAAAAATCATAGATGTACACCTTCTGATCTCCTAGTACACAACCTTCTGCTTTCTAGAATGTTATTTTTAGATTGTAAAGAAAGTATCCTTTAAAGAGATTCCTACTCACACAGACACAGAATTATGTGATACAATGAAAGATGAAACAGTAAGTGGCAAGGACAGCATAAAGACAAAGAGTTAAACTTTTGCATATAAACCTAAGTGTTGGCATTTCCTGAATGACAGCATAACCTTTAAACAGTTTGGTAAAACAGAATGTGTCTGACATATATGCTGTAATGAGAAAGATGCCTAAAAGCACAATTAATGTTAAAATTGAAATATACTCTTGAGTTTTATACACATCAAGTTGCATTGGACATCATTGCCCTTTTTAGTATTATGGATATTATTAAGTCTGAAAAAACTGCTATTGAATAGCATTTAATTAGTTCTGTCATGGTATACTGGGCTCACACTTCAAGAAATATGCAGAAAAATGAAGGCATCTTCATAAAAAAACCAGACAGTAAATATTCCCAAACTTCCACTTATTCCAAGCTAACAACACATCTGCTGTGCTTCCAGACAGTTGTAGACTAACAGCCATTATTTGTTGAAATGAACTATTAGTGAAAACAAGGGCTTTCTGTATGTCTTAGTGGCAAATGAATTAATCTTACAAGGTATCAGCCAAGTGCACTCGCTGGTCTCTCATGCACAGCCTTCAGATGGAAGGGTGAGTCAGAATCAAGAGCTGCTCTTTTTTTCTCCACTGAGTCTTTTCATCACCTAAAAGCATCTCATCTAAAAAGAAATCATGTTTCAAACTTCTAGTCTGGGCTAGAGAATGAATTTCCAAGCTTATTATTACACAGATTCTGTGTATGTGCTGCAGGCTGGGACTCGAGGGCATCTTGGTCCCCAGGGAGAGGCAGAACACTGGGGCAGTATTTTCATGTGCACCCCACAAACTCAAACAGCATCAAATCTCCACAGGAGGTACTGAAAGTTGGTCTTCAAAACTATGCCACCTAATTCTACACTATTCACTTGGACATGATGCTAAATTACTTTAATGTAGGCTTTTCAACTCACCCCTCTGCTCTTAACTAGATCCACTGTGGTATGTTAAAAACTACTGGTAGAGATCTTTTCCAACCATGTCTAGGAGTGTTTCTGTGAGTACTTTTATCTGAAATTTCCCACAGGCAAAAGCACAATAGAACTGGCTCATAATACAGAATAATACCTATACCCATGGCAGTTTTGAAGAGAAAAATACTGAAAATAATGCAGAAACTAAGAAATAAGGAACTTACATAGTTTTAGGGGACAGTTTTGAGGGAAATCAGATGATTGGTATGCTTGCCATTCAGGATCAGAAAGCTGGGGGCAGTTTTTAAAAAGTGTGGGGATCAAAGCTGTCTGCAATTATGAGAAAGATAGAAGAGAGTTTACTATGCAAAACTGCATGGTGGGATGTACATGAGGAAGGAGGAGGCAAGAAATAGATGAGCAAAATCATACAAACATACAGTGTTAGAGAGAAGAGTATCACCACAAAACACTAACTTATTAGGTCAATTTCAACTTTTGCTTTCTTTTCATCTTTATGCATAATAAACTTCTATTTTGTAAAAATGGGTACACATGGAACAAATCTAGTGTCTGAACTATTAATCCACTTACTTTATTGCCTAAAATATGAATTCCTGCAAACTTTATTTCAACGCTTTCAGTAAAACTTACATTCACTATGGATTCTTTTGTCTGAGCCATATCAGATATAACTCCATCTGTAATAATGAGAAGAACAAAATACTGGGAGCCATCTTTTACTGAAGCAGCATATCTAAGGAAAGGAAAAACAATATTATAACAGTAAAAAAAAAAACTTTATAAAATGAATTAATATGAACACAAGCTGTATTTGTAAAATTTGACTACCAAGGACTAAAAAACACAGTGAATTTCAAAAGTAAAGACATTCATAACTAAGCCAGACTTTATACTTTTCAATGAGAACATTGAAAAAATATAACTAATACAATATTGATAATCTGCATGTGTTGCATCAGTGAAAAATGGGAACTGCACCACTACCAAAAGGAGCAGGGACAGAATGTGCTTTATAGAATTACGAGATGTTAGAAAGCCTAAGTTGTTTAATAGGTATTACCTATGAGGTGGATACATAGCTTCATATGAAGGGTGTACATGAATACTGAATGGCTGGATTTATAGCACAAACGAAACTTAACAGGAATCAATACATTGCATATATTTCTCTTTTTTTTTTTTTTTTTTTTTTTTTTTTTTTTTTTTTTTTTTTTTT
>VZRH01002122.1:309356-367887 GCA_013397555.1 Urocynchramus pylzowi
TTTTTTTTTTTTTTTTTTTTTTTTTTTATTTTTATTTTTTTTTTTCCTTACTTATTTATTCTTGACTATGATTGCAGATTTATAGTTCACATTTATGTGCAGGTCTGTAAAATGCCTGAACATGCACCCTGCAACCCTGGCCTCAATATTAACTTCTTTGCACCACCCACAGATGTACTTTTCTGCAAGACTCAAGCTTCTCCTGGTGCTGTACAGGAATGCAAGATAAAATACACCCAGTGACACCCAGTGCCATTCCCACCTCAGTCAAAGAACCAAGAAGCAACTACTCTTTGGAAACGAGCAGCTTTTGAAGGTTTGCAAAGTCTTGAAAGAGAGTGAGCCCAAAAAGCTTCACTAAATTCTATGGTCTGAACAGAAGAACTTTCTTTTTGTGGGAAGCTATTTGCTGCTTCACAGCCACTACAGTTCCTACTTTTATGAAGCCTCTTGGTGCTGTGAAGAATTCAAGAAGTAGAACCTTGTGCAGTGAGTTGTATAGAGAGCAGTAAAAGAAAAAAAAAATTAGTTGCCTCAGGTATACTTTTGAGTACATGCCCAAATACCTAATATGACTGTCAAATAACTCACTATTTTTTTGGTCACTGAATATGAAAGGCCTGGTTCACTGAAAAGAATATGTTCAATGATGGCCATGATGCTTGCATATGCTTACAAAATTCTCTGATGATAACACAGTGCATTGGCAAGCAGGTACTTCTGATAAATACAATGCTGCAGTCACAACTTTTATAAGTGTTTGGAGAAAGCCACAACTACCTTACAGAATGTCAGCATCTTCCACCCTCTCCCCAGGATCCAGATGGGTAAAGAAGCCATACAAGCAGTGAACCTGATGGATATCACCTATTTGCATGCTGGCAGTAGGGACTGATAGTTAAATATTGAGAAAAAAAACAAACTGGTTTTCACTGCCAAGCAGAGACTTTTTTTATCTCACTTTTCCACACTGCTTATAAACTTTGCAATGATGGTTACATTGACAAGGTATGATGAGAGAGTAAAAGAAACATTATTATCCTACCTGAGCACTTAACACTGTCTATATACCTACACTGAAGAAATGGAACAGAAATTTGGTTATTTCATTTTTTTCACAGATTAAAATGCTCCAAAACCTTTTGCAAGAAAGATTTTACATGAGGAAGGGAGATGGGAGATGACACTAAGTTGATCCTGGTGCAGTTTAGATAACTCTCTAACTGGGGAAAGGATAAAGAAATCATTATCTGACTAAAGAGTTTCCAAAGGATACCAAGATCACAACAGGATAGTAATATCTGACATGGTTTACAGAGATTTCATTAGAGGCATTCTTTTAAGTAGGAGGGATGTGGAAAGAAGAAATTCTTTGAGGCTGAAAGTAGGTTCAAAGAGTAACTGAAGGGCAGTACTATCTCTATGAGGTATACCAGAATAATCAAGAAATTGAACCTTGAAGGAAAATGGTGTTACTGAGAACTGGACTGATACACAGATTGCTTCAGGGATGATCATGCAGTAGAAATCCTTGTGAAGACACTTAGCTTTCCCACTATAATGTAGTATGATTTGCTACTAGGAGGAGCTCACAAAGTTTGCAACAAATTGATATTTGGACAAAAGTCCAATGGAAGGACTACTAATACTGGTGGAGAGTCTTCTGTTATTCTGCAGAAGTTAGCAAATATTCCTGAAAAACAACTGCTGAGAAAAAGAACTAATTTTATGCCAAATCTTTGATAAAACTGGATCAAAAATTTCAATTTTTGCAATGAATAGGAGGCACGAGATAAGTGGCCAAGTTCTGGGCCATTTAGAAGAAAAAGAAAGAGCCAGAAAAATTGTTGGGTTAGATTTCCAGATAATGTGGCTAATGCAGACACTGAGTGCCACATATATGGAAAACTGCTAATGAAGAGATCATGTCAAAGGAGAGGTTAAAGGAGACAGATACTCTCAGATGGCAAGCAATGTAAAATACATGTACATAATTTTAATGGTATGATCTGAAGACAAAACAACTAACTAAATAGCTGAAATCAGCTACCTAGCCATGCTAGGGGGCAAAGAAAATTCTTTGCACCACAGAATTTGCAAACTATCTTTTGCTGGTTTGTACAACTAACAACAGCAAACCGGATAGTACATAAATACCTCTTGCTATTAAAATTAACTATTTTGCAAGCTCCTAAATAAAACATTACTGGTACAATGATTTACACATCTCTGCTTCTTTATTTTGTTACCAGTAACTCTTTGTGTCTATAAATAAAATAAAATCTGTTCAGCAAATCACCTAAGCCATATCACTTTCCTATATAAATTCATGGAAGTGTTATACTGCCAAAGTCTTGAGCTCAAGATTATAAATCAAGGTCTTGTCTGCCAAAATAAGGCAACATTATCCTTCTTAAGAAACTTCTATAAGCACAGGAAGGTTTTTCCTTTGAGAAGTTAGATGAGGTGTTGCATAACAGCACCATGGCTCCCCAGTGGTGACAGCTGCATCACTGCCTTGAAAGTACCACTACCAGCTGGGAATTGTTGGCACAGAGAGACCTGGAAGATTTTGTTGACAGTTGGGACATTCAAAGATTAGAGAAACTACACATACCTAAAAAAAAACTCAGAGCTTATAAAAATTTTTGATAGATGCATGTATTTTCTGTGAAGCAATAATTCTGTGCTCTAAAGGACAAAAAAGGGACATGATATGACAAAAATTTTCTTTCCTTATCATTTCTGCTAAGATTTTGACTCAGACTGGTCAACTGGATCACTTATATTTCTTTTTAATCAGCAATTAAATTCTGCATAATACCAGCACATGGTCTTCAAACCTACTCAAAGTCACAAGGTAATTATGGGACTGAATAGACAAAACAACTGTCAACAAATACCCTTCTCTGTAACTGTCAGCCTTTTCTATGCAGCAGTTGTTCTGACATGAAGAAGTTTCTGCACAGCACCTCTTGTGATGCTTACCTGGCTACATGATTAATTACAGGAGCAAAGTTTGTTGGTCCATAAAGCTGTACAGATTTTAGACTCCTGTAATATGCCTCCATTACACCATCAATTCCATGGCAGTATGGATTTTGAGGATTTCCATTCTAACCAAAACAAGAGATGATTAATCAGCATAAGTAATTATGAAGTAAAAATTACATAGGTTAATGAACACTTCCCAGTGGACATATTTAAAAGGCAAAGCCCTAAGCATTCTAAGATCTATTCAGAGATCCTACAAATGCCCAGTGTATGTCCATGTCTGGTTGTGAGTATTAACTGCTAAGGTAAGGAGGTTCTACCAGCCTCAGCACTCTGAATCACTAGGACTGGCTCCTAGACATAAATACCACCTCTAGTGGAATTAAACACTCCTTCATACATATGACAGTAGCAGGCATTTCCCTGTGTGGATTTAAGGTATGAATTACAGGTCAGATGTAAAACTGGAAGCATGTTATGGAACACAGCTCAGGCTCAATGATTTATTCTTTAAAAAATGTGAAAAAAAGAAATGGTAGCCAGATCCTGAGTTCATACACTTAGAAGTGTGTAAGGTAAACAATAAACTTTTCTTTGTTTTGGCCTGATATTTCTGCATTGAAAAAAAATATTTTTGACCTGATATAAACAAATGAAGAGAGGAATTTACTCTTTGGGAGCCCACAAAATGGCTGGTACTGTGAATTCTTAGGGTAGGCATTTTACTACCTATCTCCATAATGTCTCTTCAATGAGGATACCTATTTACAGATGGCAATACAAACATAAAAGCTGAATTCCAGACCAATGTCAGGCCAGGAAAATTATCTATGTAAGGCTTCAAAACATTCCAAATCATCCTACTCTCCTTCATATGCTAACACCTCATTGGCTTAGTATGCCAGTACCTCAGTCTGAGATGAAGTATACTTGCCTGAGAATCTAGACAACCAAAGGGGATTTTGGACAGAATTTGTCTAAAACATTAAAAGAGAGAGCTGAGAACACTGCTAAGCATTATGTGGGAGACACCTACATATGTTCATGTATGTATGTATGTATGTATGTATGTATGTATGTATGTATGTGGTGCTTTTTCTTCTGTAAAAGTATCACAATGGCTCATAAAGTAACTGAATTAATTTTAGCAATATCCTTAAAACTGAAAGATGTATAAATATATTTGGACTTGCTATACAAAGTCCAAAGTCTTCAATTTAAATGAGCACTTGCAATTGCACCTGTTTTAAATTACTATCTATCTGGAAAACCTTTCCCTGAGGTAAGGTATGTTGCACTCTTTTCCAGCACAGGCTGACAGAAGAAATACACATCCACAGTCACCAATCTCCTGCCATGTCTTTGATGCTATCTGATTAGAACTCCCCTGATACACCTACATTTGCTACAATTCTGACAAATTTATTCTACTCTGAGAAGAACAAAAACCTCAAAATAAGCAAGTAGATAAAATACCAACACTAATCACAAGTATCACTTATACCAGATCAACCTTTCTGGCAATTCCTGGTAGATTTTAGGTTTGTAATTTAACTGACCCATGGAGCAATCTCAGATTTGTTCTTATAAACTCATCTTTTAGTCCACTTATATATCCCTATGTCTCTGAACTAGCAGCCTGTAAAGATAGAGATCCCAGAAAATAAGACAGAATAATTAGAATAATAATGAAATATTATCTTGGAGCATGATTTGTTTGCTTCTTTAGAGAGATTATCTTCAATCTGAAGTCTTTAAAGCATCTGTTTCTCAAGCTGCTACAGCTGAGGTTAAAGATTATTACTTTTCTTTATTACAATTTTTGGCCTACAGGGACTTCTTGACTCCAGATTTCTTTCCATAACTTCAAGTGAAGTAACTTCACCATGATGAAAAGTTTTGAATCAACTATTTAGAGCAAGCACAGAAGACTTAGCACGTTCTCTGTTCTTTACTTGTCCAGTAACTGCTTCAGACTACAATCTTAACTCCCAACATTCTGTTGTAGTAAAAAAATTTCAAAAGCATGTATTTATTTACTTACCAGTGCAAATTCATGTGACACTCTTCCATCTGGAGGAAGTCTAGCTCCAAAACCTAGAGCTGGGAACATTTTATCACTATCATAGTCCTGAATTATTTCACCAACAGCTCTCAGTGCCATGCCATAAGCATTCAGCTGATAGGGATTCATGTAGTGCAGTGAAGTTGGCTGTAAAGGGTTACCTGTTGAAGCAAGGATCAGATTCACTTTAAAACTGAATCACTTCAGAAGTTTGTCTCTTAAAAATAAGAAGTTGTATCAGGTAAAAATGCAGTGTTCTGAATAAATTTTAAAAGTAGTAGTTTTTTAGTAATTCTAAATACATTTTAGCAGAAGTAGCTGTATTTCAGCAATGAAAGGGCAGCAAGAAACGTGTACATTTGTGCAATTTATACACTTTTAAAATGAAATTTATGAAAGTATTATGACATTCTGAAAGCAGCTTTGGAGGAGGATCACAACTTATCTCTGCTTCACCCCACTTCAGCCTCACTCTCCCTGGAACTATTTGGCCCTTTTCAATGGGTTCTTCTAAGTTTTTTCCCAGCAGTTATAAAAAACCAAACAATAATAACAATCAAAAACTACACAGCTATTTGCAAACTGGCTTCTGGTAATTAAATTTTATATGTAGCTTTTCCAACTTTTATCTGTTCTGTTTGTCTTGCTTTCCTAGACAGGAATTGGCCTCTCATCTGTTGCTTGGCAAAATGGAATCTCAAGTCCAGGTGGTGCCAGCTGAATACTGTTACAAACACACACAAATGTGCATTTAAAACTGAAAACAGCACAAACACACACAAGATGTTTATTTTTATTCTCACCATTGGAGGCTGTGAAATCAATAGCGACTGTGAAATTGATTTGGGTTCTGCAGAAAAAGCAAACACAAATCTTATTAATAGTAGTACTGCTATGGAGAAAAATAAACAAGAGATGGTAACATCATTTGTGGACAAACTGTAGGACACTGGCTTTCTAATAGAGGAAATAAACACTGAAAATACTCTTATATAATGTTCAAGCCAAGGGCTACACAACACTAACACACTGAAAACAGTTACTTGACTCCATCATTCTTTCTTTCACTGTTTATTAGAAATCCTAAATAAATAATTAGTAAGAACTTAACTTCCACAAATATTATTAATTCCTTTTAAAAGTAATACTGATTTTCCCTTGGACATATTTTAACCCTGGTCATGCAAGATGTCCTCTCCCACCTGAGGTGGAATATCCAAACAGAGCAATGTGCCTTATGGATGTGGTGCTGCATAGATCACTACTACTTTGCCATAATTCAGTTGGTACAGAAATACATGATCTACTCGAAAGTGGACAGGTGATTTCCACTATCTTCCTATATACCACAAGAAATGAAGAAAGTATCTTTAAAGGAACAGTAATCCTCACAGCCAGAGAGAGCAAAGTGAAACCTGTCATCTGTTAATAAGAGTTCCATAAGTACTGATATACATAAGGGAACAAATTAAGCCTGAATGTAGTTTTTGACTAGGTTTGATTACGGTTTTTTAAACAGTACATTGGAAGGAATCATGGCTTTCCCCCTGTGGCTTCAGAATGACAACCAGCTGGTCTGTCAGCAGGGGGGAGCAGTTGAAGGTTTGAGGACCACTTACTGCACAGAACTGTACAACAGAGCTGTCACAGTAACTAATTCTAAGAGGCTGCATCCTCTCCATGGCATCTAAACCCCCAGTGTCACTTAAAATTCCCCCTTTGCAGGTGCTTTTTGAGCCAAATGCTGTAACAACATACAGAAGATTTTTCTGATAAAGTCTCTTCCAGATCTTCCTCTTACATAGTTTTATTACTCCTTGATAGTCTCCAAGGATACAAGAAACACATGGCAAAGCTTCCAAAACAACTAGCTACGGCAGCCCTTGCTTTGTAACTTTCTCATGCCAGGTCTCCTGTGAACAGCAAATATGCCTCCCATTACAGTGGATAGTGTCCTGCCTGGATTAAAACAGCTGTCATGAAAGGAGATCTGAATTTCCCTTTTGACCATCAATGATTCAATACAGTCCAGTTAAAAATACGTGACCAAATGCTTTTGAATCCAAAAGATGTATGGGTGTTCATTTCTAAAGACCTGGATGAAGGTAAGGCTTTTAATATGATGGAGAAAAGCACTTCCTCTTATCTTCCACTAATCCAGCACAGAAGAGATGGCAAGATATTTCAGTTGCAAAAGGATTCAGTTCCTGAATTTTACTGATTTACAAATAACTAGCTCACTACCTTTTCCAATAAGTCCAACCAGCTAGAAACATCTGCACAGAAATATTTTTTCTGCCCACTAAGTCTTGGAGCTTTATGGCTTCTGGTCTTTGTTCCAGACAAAAAAAAAGAGTAGACACTAAACTAGGTTTGACAGTCACCCCTGTAAATTCAATTGCATATCCCTTTCAAGACCATAAGTACATGGCTGAACTTATTCATATATTTGGANTCCCTTTCAAGACCATATCCCTTACATGGCTGAACTTATTCATATATTTGGAGGGGGTTTTTTGATAGGAATATGTTACTAAAAGGGGGCTGCATTAAGCAGCAGGAAAATGTGATTTGGAAATATACATTATTTTTAGCACAGTATACTTTAAATGTGGGAGGGTCAGTGTGGCAAAATATGTGATTAATTATGAAGATGTAAAGAAAAGTCAGCTATTAAGAAGATGCTATTTGATGTAATATTCAGATGCAAAAGAGACAGCCTCCTCTTTTCTGCCATACTGCTATAAATTCCAGTCTTAGAGAGTAAAAGGAAATCTGAGTTTATAGACAAACCTCTATTTCATTCTCCAAAGCTCTTTAAGAAAACAACAGTCATATAGATGACACTGGTAATGGAATATCCCAACTAAACAGATGCAGACTCAAAACATAAATCAATACTGTAATTATAGTTTGTTAAAGCTGTCAAATTTCCATGACATCTCCATTAATTCTAAACACCTTGAATTACTATGAAAGTTTTGAATATGAAGTATTTTATAAGCACCCATTTATGGAAGAGCAAATATGCAATTGTGCCTATTGCAGAATCAGTGCTTTCTACCTCTTGGCTATCTAAATGGAAGAACTTAAAAAAAAACATTTTGGAGGACATGATGGGAAAACAGACTGATTATTGACAAAATCTTCTCTTTCCACTTCCTTCAAATATTTGTCAACTGGACTTTAACTGATATGTAGTCATATTAAATGAGACAAACAAAGGAAGGGAGAAGCCTAGAAAATAACTGAGTCTGAGCCTCCTGACATGTTTACATAACTGCATATGTTGCAGAAAGAAAGGTAAGATTTTACACAAGTACTTCTACAGTTTTCACTGGCATGTACATAGAAATAATTGTACAAGTCACTAAAAAATAGTCTATCTAAAATAATTAAATAAGTATTACTACTCATACTTTTAAACACAGAGCATTCTACTGAATGATATTACTTTCTTATAAAAAGAGCAGAAAAAGGTTTAAGTGGAATTTATTAATATCAAGTCTTCTCTGACTTGCAGTTAATGAGATTTATTTGTATTGTAACATCTCAGTGAGGAATGTGATAGATCACCCTGGAAAGATTACATAAGCAGCCCTATAGAATTTTCTTTTCAAATTCAGACATAAACCTCAACTCAGTTCCTTATACATGCTCTCTCTGTAGAGATGAATTTTGAATGAATGGGGAATAGGATGGTCATGGCATATTTGTACAGCCCACTTCAAAGGAAACAGCTGCACTAGAGGCAAGACTGTTTCTTCATGCATTTGTGCATACACAGACTCCAATCAATAGAAATTTCTGGTAAACATGGATGGATGGCCATTTTCAATTTCTGTCCAAGTCCCCAACAGGAATGTAGGAATTTTAGAGAAGTATAGTGTTCTGGCAGGGATGTTAAGAGCCAGGAATTTTTCAGATTTGGTCCCATTTGCAGGCACATTCCTAAGGTAAGACATTTGACACTTCTGTCTCTACTTCTCTTTAGAAAGAACGACGATAAATGAGAAATTGAATGTGTTAAAATTTTTAATTAGTATTGAAAAAATGCCTTTGAAGGAGAAAAGGTCTAAATAAATGCCAATATTAAATATACCAAAGCTCAGTATAATTGGAAGAAATAGGCAGCATTTTAATAACTTAGTAATATATAGATAATTCCCCTTTTTTTAATCAAATTTTCTCTGGCTGATCAGAAGTCACTCTTTCTCAGTGTTTTAGCATCAACTTCAATTCCAACAGAATAAGCAAAGTTCCATAACTTAACTAAGTAACTATCTGCATGCTTTATGTAAGAAAGTACAGCCCCTAAAATGAGGAAATAATACAGCTCCTTACAGATGCTACTGAGAGCCATAAACAAATTGTGAAAACAAGAAAGGTTTGTTGCTAATCACATACCCGCCTTTAATATAGTCAAGGAATGAAACTTCTGTTTCAATTAGGAAGGAAAGCAATGTTACCTGAAAGCAAATAAAAGAGAGTCAGACATGAATTGTGTTTCCCAGCTGAACAAGTAGAGACATAAGCACAATGTTTTTCGAGCTCTGTCCTTAGGACGTAATTTCCTACAGTATTAAGGGAAAAAAGAAGATTAAAAAAGATATTAAATAATTTCAGTAGGCAGCTCTTGAAAGGGAAAAGAAAGGTTGAGAAGTCTATAATTGCCTTCTTTTTTTTTTATTTAAGGAGACGGTAAGGGGCAGAAGATTCTATTCCAGAGCAGGTTACCACATACATGTTTTCTGATTTCTGTGTACTACACCTACAATTGAATATTACAGGGTATATGAAAATGCATTTATTCTATGAGCACTTCAACACTGTTTAAGTAACTCAATTACCATTTTTTATTTAATTACTCATCTCACATTAAAGGCGGTATTGAGTATTGATGCAAGCCTAGAATGCAAAAATCTAGTAAAATATACACATACAGGAAATAAATTTTAAAAAATGTTAAAGTAGTATGCATATATATATGTATGTATGTATGTATGTATGTATATGTATACACATATATCTGTATATATGCAAAAAAGCAACAGTAAGAAATTTCAGCAGATTTTATCATTCAGAAATGACAGAGATCCAAAACACAAAGTAACCTAAAGGTGTTACTGGCATTTTCAGCAATCAAGTCACAGAGGTCTAAGCTCAAGTGGAAAAGATCCCGCATTTAAGATCTTCATATATTGCACAATATTTATGAAGCAAAGAATTAAAATTTTAATTTTATTTACACATAAATTCTCTCATTATATAAGTGCAGCAGGCAGGCAGTGAAAACTGCTTAAGTAACTACTCAGAGCAAATCCATGAATAAAGACACAAGCAATAAAAAGGGAATGGGAATCTATCACAAAATCTTGTGTCCATTTGCAGCAAAATATAAAAACTGAAAATACTCCTATGTTGTAAACTTAGACTCAGAATGAGATGACATGCAGTAATTCTGTCTTCTATCCAACTTTCTTCTATCCAACTTCACACAGTTCTGTGTGATTGAGTGACCAGCTAAGCTTAAAATCACCAAATTACCCTTCTATCTGAGAGCAGCAGACCATAAGAATGTTCTACCAGGCTATTAGTGGCATAGGCTTGCAAAAAAGACCAAAATTTCTATGCATTTTCCCACTGGACACATTAATATTAATGGTTGATCTGCTCTTACAGCTGGTTCTCTCGTTCCTAATTAATTTATGCAAATATTTTCATTGCATCTGATTTTAAAAGTCAAAAAATGGAAACAAACAACTCTCAAAGTGACTGAAGTATTTACTTACATATAGGCAACGACTACCAATGCTTCAAGTTTTATGCAGTGAATTTTTTTATTTCACTATTAGGCTTTGTTTATAACTAACCATGTATTCTGAAATACTTCTGCCTAGTATGTAATTTGATTGCCTGAATTTAAAATGACCCCTTAAGTAATAATAAATTGAGATATGCACTGTATGTACATAGTCCTTAAAGGCAGTAGTAAGATAGCAGTCAGTTATTTATATCCACTGTAAATTCTCCAGAACTCTGCCTCCTATTAATGAAAATCGTGGTCTTGGTGGCTGGCTTGAAAATTTAAAAATTTGCAGGATAAAGAATATCTTGGGTAAATGATGAGGACAAGAAAAACAAAACTGCAGGCAAACATATAAGAAAGTGACCATGTGGAGAAGCAGAAGGGAAGCCTGAAGGACTACTAGAAGTAAGGGCAAATGGGGACAGAGATGACTTGATATCAAAATAAATTTACAAAACCAACAGAAGAGAAGGAAAAAGAAAAGAAAGGGTAAAGAAGGAAAAAGGAAAGAAAATTGCTAACAACAATTTATTGGAAATTTTGATGTAATTGGAAGTAAAGAACAGGACACAGTTGATTTTGCCTGTTCAAACATGAGTGAAATAAGCTTTTTCAAATGCAGACAGATACTTGTGAAGATGTTAAAGTATTTTAAACCAAAATTAACATGAAAATTGAATGTGAAAATACATTTTTTTGCCCTTCTGTACTCTACGCCAGATTTCATACCTAAAATTTAGCATTGATTGAAAACAACCCCTTTACATCAGTTTCTCACTAATTTAATGCAATAGAACTTGATTTTAACATGACAGATTTTAGTAAAAGGACTATGTTACAGCAAAAGAATAAATTACCTAATGAATTAGATATTGTATGGTAAATTTTAGCAGGCAAGCTGCTTCTACCAATTTTTCATAATTTAAAGCAAAGGTAGAAAAATAACTGTTTATTTTCTCACTGATAAACAGACTTAGACATGAATGTGAGAATGTCAAAACATTCCTTCAAGGCTACTTTTTAGCATGAAAGTAGTCCTACTGAGCCCTACTCAAGAGTGGAACTGCTCATGTGGAAAAAACCCACATGGTGGATGTGTTTACAAAAAACTTCTCTTATAACTGATTAGGTTTTCTAATATACCAATCCTCAAAATTTGTCTTCACTGTTTTGCAAATGGTGGTGTGAACATCACGGATGCCAGGATATAAAGCCGAGCAAGCACTGAAGGGAAATACTTGCTTTGCTAGCAAATGGTTCATAAACATAAGAACAGGACATGGAGTGCAAATCAAATAAGAGAAATTCTCATTCCAAACAATACTAACAGATCTTTCAAAATAAATTTACAAACGCCTGCTGTTAATAAAAATTGCTGACTTTTCTTGATTTTGCGATGATAAGCATACTAGCTTTTAATGATGCTAACTCAGCAGACAAATTTTAAAAGAAAATTAAAAGTGCAGGTATGTTTCAGATAAAAATTAAGAAGTGTTCAGTCCAATAGTTTCAATTATTTGACTGAAATTTTGGTAGAGCTTATTTCGAAAACCACTGGTGACTTGACAGAACATTTGGACAAATTTTATATCAAACCCTTCAAATTAAAAAAAAAATGAAAATAAACACTGTGTAAAAGTAAATAGTTTATAGTGGCTTTGACAGAAAGTTCTATACTAATCCTGTTACATTACAAGTCAACTACATTCTGTTTGAAGCAAGAAGAAAAACATCCAGTAACATAAAATACATTTACTTACTGTTCCAGAATTAACATACTTTTTCTTTTTTCCTTTTTTCTTTGGATTTATTACCTAGAAATACAGATACAAACATTAAAGCAGTATGATCCAATATAAAGATAAGTGTAAGCTATTTTCAATGCAGAAAGTATTCTATTTTCAGTGCATTCAGCATCCTGTTTACTGATGGATCTCAATGCTGGGATATGTGCATGTTGAAAACCAGTGAATTTACCTTCATGGTACTTGCCAGGGGAGCCAGTGCTGGTACTCATATTTAACAAATAAGGGATGGGGGCAACAGAGGTGAGAACTTTCGTTATATCTGAGAGCTCAGTGAAACACTCTTTGAATTTTCCCAAAATTCTGCATTTTTCTGCGTTCCTGATCAGAGTGTTTCAGCACATGATGTCACTACTTTGTCACCTCACAATGCATCTCTTCACAATCCAGTTAATCTTTTTCCATCTGATCCTCAGAGCACCTGAGAAACACCAGAGTTGTTCTACTCCCAATTTCCCTACTTGGTGCAATGACAGGATCTGGCTGGCAGGAAGATCAAGTTTCATGAAATAGGTAATTTCATGAAAATGTTGAAGATCACCACCTGACTGGCATACAGGAGTTGGGGGGCCTCAATGCACTCCCCATACTCAAGAATCTTCATGGAGGCTGGACTACAAAACATTAAACAGTTTTCTTGAGTGTCTGGAACCCATGGTTATAAAATTTCTCACTTTAAACACCAATATTTTTTTCCCTTCTGAATACCTACAAAAGGCAAGTCTCAGTTAATTTTGTTACATACACATGAAAATGTACTCCTGCTTTTCCAGAAATGCACATGGAATTGGAAGCAAAACATTACTTTGTTAATTAGGTCACTCAACTATCTCCTATATATCTAGCAAATTCAATGCCTTATGACTTACTGCCAAATTTTACTGTAAACTACTCACAGATGTTCTGCAAATGATAAGGAATGAAAACATTCCCAATTGAAATCTTAGTCACTTATCTGGTATAAAATATTTAAAGAATTTTGCCTGAAAATGGGCAAACTAGTAATACTTGTCTTCCAAATATTTTCTCCCCCAACCAAAATGAAATTACATTTATTATTCCTTGCACAACACAGAACAGTTGTGAAATGTAAGGCAGGAAGAGAACTATGATTTGAAGTCTTCCCAAACATGCTAAACAAGTGAGTCCCTCTTTTCCCCAGTATGCCACACTGATGTTATACAGTAAATATTCTACCAAGCTTTTACTCCTTTACGCACATATAAGCCTGTTAACACTTAAATCCCAAGTAACTCCTGCCCCTCTATTTAACAGTGTCTGATGAGCAATAGATTAAGCCTGTATAATGGTGGCAATTAAACAATGCAGTAATTCTTGTTAAACCAAAATCTTAGCCAGAAAGTGACTCCTGCTGACATTTGCCCAGAAGAGGAAGATGAAGGTAACAGGCTGCCTGTCTGCCCTGTGGCAGTTCATTCACTGCTCTCCAGAATTCAATGGTCAGGCCTGAATTAGCAGCATATTGCTTGCCAGCAGTCATTAAATGCCAAGAGAAGATTCATTTGAACTTTCTGCTTCAGGTAACTTGACAACTGGCTTCTTAGGAATTGCAAGAAACTGCACTAGAGCTTGGAGTGAAATATCATGGGAAACAAGGCATATACTTGGAAGCAAAGATGAATGAAATGATAGCTTATTTCTCTCCTATAATTAATGGTACTATATAATTATTATAATATTTACAGGGGGTTCTTTTTTGAATTTCAGGTAACTTTAGCAATTAAACAACATTTTTCAGCCTCTGAAAATTTTACATCCCAGCAGGAACCCAGGAAGCTCCATGACTTCTAATGAACCTATTGAAAAAAGCTCAATTGCAAAGAGGTGGTTCTAGCAAGGTTCCTAATCTTTAAATATGGGACACTCACTGGAACTTCTCAACCTCCCTTGGGTTAGTTTATAAAAGCAAAACGTTTAAAAAACAATTTGCCCAGTATCTTTTGTTCTGATACTGTACAGTCTAATCAAGTAGAAGCAGTACCCAAGTATGGAGGATTGCAGTGTGGGGAGGCAAACATGAGCTGCTCAGGAAATGTACACTGTCGCTGGGAGTATGATACTGACACTGTATTTAAGGAACTGAAAAATTGCTTAAGATGTTATGACAGAATACTCCTGGTAGGGTAGGATTTGTGTCAGTGATACAACAGGAAAGGACATTTTCACTGCACACAGTAATCTGTGTTATGACACTATTCACAGGAAACTACTATAACCTACTGTAACTCTGGGGTTGATCTTGGATCTAAATAAGAACAAAAGCCATGGCTTTCAGTTATCTTTGTCCTGCTCTGCACAGCAGTACCTTTACTCATCTTCAAAATAAAAGTGCAGCACATAATTGGAGCACCTTCCTTCCCTGACTTCTTTAGTGCTTACCTAAATCATTGTATTTGTTACCACCTATATTAGGACTATGAAAATACTGAAGTTTAATGGCAGTAGTCTGATACCAATTAAAGGATACCTTAAGGAATACTAAAGATCTGCACACCACACAGAAGCAAAAAAAAAAAAAAGGGTTTGGCCACACAGGTTTGCCTTCTCATTAGTGGCAATAATAGCTTTCCATTGTTTTCAGTGTTTTCCACTGTTTTCTCATTTATTTCCTGAGAGTGAGTAAATACTCATAATACTTACCTCATAAACATTGAACTGAGACTGCCCTCTTGACAACTCTCTGTAACTTGTTGTGAATTCTCCAATGAAATCATGGCTGTTTGAAAAATAAGATTTTAAATCATATGCACAACGTTTAGGAATTTAAACATGTATTTTATCTATTAATGCAAAAGAGACACGCAGCCAATATGAACTGACACCCAAGAAACAAGTAATGGCAACAGATACCATTTGCTTAAAAATCTTTATTACTCCCTCTGTTTTGTGTAATGCAAATTTAGAGTTGGAAAGTATTAGCTTAAATCTTTTTGATGTCTTTTGCTTAACTTAGCTGCACAATGAGGACTATGTTGTAAATCAGTGACTGACTTCGATGTAAGTTTACAGAACCTGAAAAAACAGAGCAGGCTGCCAAAAACTGTCACTATTTCCTCAGTGGTGACCACTGGCACTACAGACTCTGAACTGTGTATGAGGCTGTGTGAGAGAAAGGGAGTTACTGAAAGCAGGAAAGAAGTAACTTAAACCAGAAAAACCAGAAAAGACCAGCCCTCCCAATCTGTGTAACATGACATTGAACTTTTAAGGGGAAGACCCAAAGCATACTTCAGCTCCTCTGTCTTCCCATCTGGGAAGAGAAAAGCAATCCACTGAGGCCACTCAGCTTATGGTATTATTGGAAAGCAGATCTCAACCTAACAATAAAGCAGTGGTTAGCAAGCTTCTCCTTTCTAAATTCTATTCCTGCTCCAGGAAACATTTGGCACTCCTGTGCTGTCATTCATGTCTTAAAAACTGCTTTGCCAATGCACAAGCAGGGCTGTCACATTGCCCAGGAGCCACTGTGAGCACGGTGAACAGAGGGAGCTGAGGCAGGGGAAGCACCACTGAGGAAGGTGCCCGGGGTCGGGAGCTGGGGCACAGAACCCTCAGGGCTGCCAGGTGTGACCGAGCTGCAGCTTTGTGTCTCAGACAGGCACCTGGAATGGAAGGACTGCAGGGGTCAGTGCACAACTCCCAGAAGTCACAAGTTCTGCTCCCATTCTCTGCTCTGCCCAGCTGAACTTTCCCCATTGCTGCTCCAGATTTTCCCAGCTGTGCCCTAAGAAGCCGTTGTATTTCCTCTACACCCTGCCTCCACATCTGGAGAACTATGAAGCTAACTGTTTAACCTTTCCTCCAATGGTAAACTACAATAGAAATTCAAAGTTTTATGACTTAGTGACTTGCAAAACTTGTTTTTAAGAAATTCAGCACAGTTTTAATTAAGCTATAAATATTAAAATCAAATTTAAATAAATCTGAATGTTGCAAGATGAAAAATGGAAACAATCCATAGCAACATGAAATTTCTTTCTTGCTTTATTCATAATGAAATTAAACAAAAAAAAAATCTCTCAAATATAAATCTCATTTTCTGAAATCAGCATGAATTCACAAAATATGTACATCAAACAACTAAAAGGTGCAGTCCTCATGCTGATATAAAATAAGCAAAGCATACTGTCAGAAAGCTTGAGAAATACTGTATGTTAAAGATATTCCTCATTACCCATATTGAAAAGGGACCACCTCACATGAAACACTCCCCTTTCAGCTGGGAGATCATCTAATTGCTTCCAAAACAAAGACATTTCTTAGAAAATGAAATGTATTTTGGAGGTATATAAAAGAAATGTATTTTGGAGGTATATCTCTGCTTAAATGCTCTCCAGACCTCAAGGACTATTAAAGCAGGGAATAGAGGAAGCCATCTACAAGGTGTATTTAACCTTGGGTAACCATGGCACTGGAGAGAAAAAGATATATTGCTTAAAATGGAACTTTTCCCTTTTGTAACTGTTCTACCCTTTCATTTTCAAATCAGGTTATATATTTAAGGCAGAAATTCAAACAATAGTTCAATGACTACTGACAAACATGCTGCAGCAAACAGGAAACATGAGCCACTCCAGACAGGACTGTCCCTGGGGAGCAAAAGAACCTGTACTGCTTAGAAGTAATTGCTCCTTTAATTCTAAGAGACACTGGAAAGCCCCCTTTCCCTATGGCTATATCCAAACACTGACAAGACCTGAGCTAGAAAGATATGATTCCTCTTATGAATCATGTTGAAGAGGTATGGGCATACATAACCAGCCTCAGAGCCCTCTGCTCTTAGAAGAGCATCACCAAGGATCTTTACACTGGGTATTCAGGTGGATGTACAGGCCACTACTAGGCTGGCTCTGAAGGCTGAGTGCCTGTTGGACAAAATATGCCTTTGCCAGATATATAAGTCATTAAGAAAATATTCTAATATTAATCATCACACTTCAGCAAATGGATATCCTTATCAGTCTCTGGATTGAGAATCCAAAGTACTTACTCTCTTTGCCTGCTTAACACCAAATTTTCCTAGACTTACAGACTTTTATCCATGAGTGGCATATCAGAACACTGAACCAGAGAGTCTTAGCACACAAAATTAACTTAAAGCCCATCTCCCTAAGTATTCCACTTTTAGCCCTGTGTTTTGAAGTGCTGAAAACCACTTTCAAAATGGTATTAACTTTGAATTTTTTTATTATCTAAAGGAAAAAACCAATAGAGGAAAGGACAGTCACAATCAGAAGCATGTCAATGAAAAAGAAGAAAATGGAAGAATTTAAAAATCAACTATCTAGCTGGAGAAGGAAGATGAAGGACAAAAAATAAGGTGGAAGAGCTTAGAATCTGAAATTTAAAATCTCTCCTGCAGTATTGATATTCTCAGATGAATGCTTCTGTGGCCCCAGGTTAGCATGACAATATTTACAGTTTTGTAACCCAACCCCCCCTCCCTTTTCTATGTAACAGTTCATAAATGTCAGGACTGTGAAATGACTTTTACAACATGTATGCTAAGTGATATTTTTTCTGAAATTAAATGAGGAAGCTTTTAGAGAGAACTAAAAACATCATAGCATTGCTGATGTGAAGTTGTGGACTATCTTATTTTTTTCCTTCTGTTAGACCTGTTTGCTTCATATATAAGGACACTCAATAAAAAAAAACCCTAAAAATGTGACTCCGTCAAACAACTGGGCTTGTCCCAAGTAACAAAACCAACTTTTGTGACTTCTAATAGCATCAAATATTTTGGGGTTTGTCACAGCTCTTAGAAGCAATAAAAGGTATCAAAACAAGCTGTTCACATTTTGACAATTTTTATGCAAAAATATTTATGCAATTTTTATGCAAAAACTGGTTTGACAGAAAGGATGTTTAATAATTAATAGTGTTAATGTTACCAAGGGCATGCATTACTTTTTGTCAAAAAAATATTTGAAAATAAATAAGAGCTATTTGATGACAACAATATGATCATGATATTACATTACAATTACTCCAACAACGTAGTTTAGGAACGTGAAGGAAGAAGCTCAACCCAAAGCACCATGGTGCTATTTTTCAAAGCACAGGCAACACAGAATGGGGAAAAGGGAAAAAAGCTTTTTAGTCAAGACTCAGGAAGTCAAAATCAAGTCAAGTCATGATTCAGAAATCAAGTATATGCACCATAATTTTGTCTTCCTGATTGCAGAACAGCCTGTAATATTCAGGATAACTTGTTTTCTATCTAGAGAGCAGGCAATCTTTCAAAGATTGGTCCTGCCCAGTCTACACATCTCTGGAGCAAAGAGCTTCAGTGTGGTGAAGTGTCCAGCTGGTGTAACAACAGCTTATAAAAACTGTCCATCACAAATGGAAATCAATATAAACTGAGGAACAGCAGAGTTGTACAAAAAATTGTTAGAGTAACTCTTGAATGGGATTCATTTCAGATATACTTGGCAATGTCAAAGTTAGATTAGGCACTTAGGTTTTGCTATGATCACTATGTAGGTTTATAGGCACCACCAACTGGCAATTTATTCCAGGTAGGATGGATTCAATCAGACCATTTCCCCCTGTAAGCCACTGAGATAGCTTAAATGATTAGTTCAATCTACTTGTCTGATTTTTGCATTGTCTAAAGTCACATGAGATGAGTGCTGTGTCATCTTTCAGAGGAATTTTACATGAAAGATATCAGTGCTCGGTGTGCTTTTAAATTCAAAATAGACAGAAAGCAAAAAGCAAAAAAAAACACATACCATTAGAATAAAAAGGAAAACATGTAAATGGTATCCTTCACTTTTTGTTTTTTAGATACTAATTTTATAGGTATTCAGATTGTGATGTGAGCAAACGCAGATAATATTTAAAACACAGATAAGATTTAAAATCTCCAGTCCCCATCTGAGACTGGAGAGGCTAATGATTGCCTAAAATCCACAGTATGTTCAAGATTTCACTCAGATGTGCAGTCACTTAGTGTTATTTGTCAGATTTCTTCCTTTTCTTTTTAATCTTACACATTTTGAATAAAGTGAGACAGAACATGGGGTTTGACACCTTGATAAAATATAATCCTCGTTTTTTATTAACATGGCAATGCGATTTAACTTTTCATTGCTATCTTATTTTCAAAAAATGTGGTTTATACACAAACACATAAAATTTTTAAGGATTTACCAAATCTCACCAAGAAAAGAATGTTAATAGAAATTCTAACAGGGATGCAATGATTTTTTGCTAGTATGGCTTTTAAAAGGTAAATATACTTCTTTTAATTGCTAGACTATGTTATATATATATGCTATTTATCTCTAGGGAATATCTAATCAAGAAGGATTAATTTACACTGGCAGGTATTCATAGAGGGTAAACATGACATAAGAATGCTTGTAAATCAACAGGCTTCATGATGGAAAGCCAAAAAGACAAAATTATAACCCAAGAAAGCTGAATAGGTTTTTGGATCTTGTCAGCAAGGTAATGAACAGTAGCACAGGATAAATCTGCCTATTATGATTACAAGACATTGCCACAGAAGCACAATATCATTATCTATAATACTAGAAGCAAATTGCTTTGATTGTATTAAAGACATTACTGTAGAATAAATAATATGCTTTTAAAAATCAAAATGCAAGTGCATATCCATATATTTAAAATATAAATTACAATTAATAGGAAATAATTCAGACAGACCAACTTACAGGTAAATGGAAATAAACATATTACTGTATTGAATTTCAGTTCTAGTACCAAGATTTATGAATACAGTTTCTAATCAAAGTATGAAGATACAAAATTTTTATATCTTTATATCTCAAATTAAAATTTTTATATCTTTATATCTCAAACATTTTTAAAAGAACAAGAGGTATCAATCCACTGTGTTAAACGACAATTGTACCTTGTTTGTCAAAATAAATGCAATTTGAAAGGCTCATTTCTTCAGAAAAAAATGTACAGCCAGTACACTGGGGTTCATAGCTCTTAAGAATAACAGATATCCCTCCTGAATTTAGCGACAGAAATTCCACATATATTCCACTGTCCTCCTTCAAGGGGAGTGATACAAAACTCAGGTCTTCCAACTCCAGAGTTTACAATAACATTTTGATGAAGACAGACATGGAAATGAACATTCAGACCCAATCTGAAATTAAGGTAATGAATAGGTGGCTTCTACATTGCAATATTTAGGCCACCATGAGTAGCCATTGCAGGCACGTGCATTTTATCATGTTCCATGGATGAATATACACACAGCAGGTTTGAAACAGGCTAATGCACCAGTATTTACCACAACTGCAAAACACAGAGCTGTATCACAGCAGAATTTTTCCAGCACCTGTACCTCTAAGTATTGACAAATAACTAACTTTCTCCAATATTATGCTGGACACTAAATATTTGTATGTTTTGCAATATGTATATACATGCAGGAATAACCCTTAAGTTTAACAGAAATAATGTCTTACCTTCCATCTCTATCCCAGTCATATACTTCTACTTTAATTGTCCTAAAATAAAACAAAACAAAACAAAAAAAAACCAAAAAAACAACAACACAACTCTATTAAAATGTTAAATATGTACCCAGATTGCCTTTAAGATGAATAGTATAGTGGTGCATCAATTGTGCCAAATCCAAAAAGCAGAGTTTTTCAGTCATTTCTCATGGGGCAGCAAACAGCCTGTCAGGTTACACAACACTGCTTCATAAATTAATAGCTAAATACAGTGGAAACTAAGGAAACAATTAAACACATTAGAAGTTTGACCAACATATTTTTACTTGCTGATGCTTTGAATTTTCTGTGGTTTTAAAAATAAATGATTCTTTAAACCTTAAAGTATAATCAAAGTTTTTTAGAACTGTTTCCTTATGAATAAAGTGAATCCTTGAGGGCAGCTCTAACCTTGCTTCAGGGATGACTGGGAAACAGATAAAAAGGAAAAACCAGACATTTTCCAAGTAAAGATCAATCATATTTCACATACTTCAAGAGTGGATTTCTTAAAATGCAAATACTACACAGCATATTATCATCAACATGCTTAATGAAACAGGAAAGAGATATGAGGATAGAGACAGTACACAGCTTTATTCATCTCCTTTTACTACAGAAAGTGTATGGATGTAAGCAAATTCAACTACCACTAGCAGTGAATCTTATTTAGCCTAAAATCAACTGAACATGGGATAGAAAAACAATTCCTCCAGACTTCTTGTATTTTAAGCAACAGTGTAACTTACTTTTATTCTCCAGAACAGTTTCACATGAAGTGAAGTCATCAGGGCTGTCTTATTAATAGAGGGGACAAGAATCTAAGCAATTACTTTATAATTTGCTTCCATGGAAGCTGGTCCTCATTCTTCCAATTACATACAGTCAATTATATATTGATTGATTTTCTTTACTAAGAAGGGACTCTTTGGGGATAAAGCTGAGCAACAGCTGATATAATATACAATATAATATCAAGTAATTGACACCTGGATGTTTTTCACATTTTTTATGATATTCCAAAATAGGAAAAGAGGGACTTGCTTTATCTGGATGTACCTCTTTTCATTTCAAATTTAAAGGCTCCTAACCACACCATTTGTTATATTTTATAGCTGTTGCTTAATTCAGGTTGGATTAAAGTTACCTTACGATGAAAACTGATTAAAGTGAAAGTTGTTCTGCAGAACAAAGGGAAAAACAACTCCAAACCTCTTATTTCAAACCTCTTATTTCAAGTATTTCAATCTTCAAAGGAAACTACTTTCACCTTCAGAGGAATTCAGCAAAAAAAGGCAATATCATAAAGTTTTTTCCCTAGACATTATTTTACTTACATTTCAAAAACTGTTATGACAGACAGAACACACCACTAAGTTAAGATTTATGTAAGGTTTAGTGGGATTTAAGTTTTGAATAGTCTTACAAATCTGTGTCCAAATAGCAAAATCATCTCAGTGAGAAAACTCGGATTATCAAAATAAATTATTAAGAATATCAAGATAAATTCCTGAGAAGGATCTTCAGACAGGTAACTGCAGTAAGAGCAATTCGTCCTTGAATAAAGCTCCTCTCTTTTATATGAAATTTATTTCATATTAAAGGATTAATTACAGATCTTGACTTTTATCTATTTTGCATGATATGCGAGACATTAAAAGACCTTTCCAATCTTCACATACTGAAACTTAACCTTTACCTTAAAGGACACAGTTTAGAGGATGGGTTTCCCATTTTAATATTAAAAAAAAACCCTTTCATTTAAAAATAATCAAGGTTAGAGATGGGTATCTCTGTTTTAAAACTTTTATGCAGAAAATAACTGTAAGCGCTTTTTGAAAGCTCATACTAAGAGAAAGAAAGAACAAAGACATTAGACACTAAGTACTGCTGCAGTACAGAAATGCCACTCCTGTGATGTCTGAAAACACAGTATGATTGCATAGTTTGAGAAAAATTAATAAAATCCTGGTCATTCCATAATGAAAACGTGGACAGAGTTCACTCAGAAGCATACACTAGCTGAAGATTCAGTCTCCCCAACACCAGAATAAACATTTACCATGACATACTTTTACTAATGACATTATTCCCACCTTTCACATCTATCACAGAACCCAGAGCACCAAAACTTTATCTGTGAAGCTATCACTATCTGAAAGAGACCTTTGGGGTTTGTGTTTTTATGTATCACCATATGGATATTAGGAAGTTAATCCTTACCTTTAAAAAGAAGGGTTTTCTAATTAAAAAACCCCAAACCTCTGAAGTTTTTTCTAGACTATCAGCAGGTTAATTTGACTTAACCTGACAGCTAATGACTACTTCTTAATTTGAAAACATGATTGTTGTATGCAGGACTATGAAGTTCCATGAAGCCTTTACTCACTGAGCACATCATGTTGAAAGCAGGTCAACAGTAGATACACAATAATAATTTGAGGAGCGCTATTACACTTTTAAGTTCCCTTAATTTGGAATGCTGGAGTTATTTCAATATGCCTGCACCACAACATCTTTTCTAATTATTATGAAAACTTTCTTTCTTTAATATGATAAACAGTGCAGTGTTCAGAGACTAGCTTAATGAATATGATTTTGCTTATGCATTATGCACATTAACCCAAATACAAGTAAAAAATTCTATTTGAATATGCTCATTACAAAATTGCTTCATTTTTATTGCATCTAAGTGAAAGAGTAAGCAACATGGCCATTTTTAAGGAGTCTAAAAATACCCATTTCCACTGAACTAATTTGTTTGTTATTAGTGGTAAAATGTTGATTAAAAACATGTTATTATTACCACCTAAAGATAGATCCTTTTGCATGGCACCACTGAAAACTTCAATTCTGAAGATGACTACCTTCTGTGTTTCTCATCTACTGATCTATGTATTTTAAAGGCTTTCATTTATCAGCATCCTCTGACATTGCATTGTCACCCAAGGAAAACAGATCATCATTGTTTTTCATTGAAACTAAAAGATATTTGTGTACACTTGTCAGAGAGACCATGCTTTGAATTAGTCTTTTTTTTCTGTTTCTAATTCACACCATAGAGAGCAAAGAGCTTTTTCCAGAAAACACCCCTACCATTTCCTACAGATTTAGCATATTTGCTTTATTTTTCTAAATTCTTTAATGTGATGAACAGTTTTGAACACCTATTATCCTTTCAAAATGCTGATTAAATAAAGAACACATGAGTTAGAGAGAAAAAAGATAGTATATGCTAAAAAAGCTTAAGCTACACCTTACCGGTCATAGTCTCCATTACACAGTGCTCTCACAGAAATCTTGAATGCCTGCCACACTGGATTCAATGTATTTTTCACAACTTCTGTTTTGTGGCAGATAGTAAAACTGAAATTAATACAAAAAATTAAGATACATTTAGTATTTATTTACTTTTTCTTTTGCATCATTGAAGATAGAAAAGAGCGGTAATCATTCATACATACAATGTCCATATAAAATATAAGGTAAGAAAAAAAGAAATATGATGAAATCAGAAGGAAGGAAAGACTGAAGAGCCCCACTGGAGAGAGATTATGGACTAGAGTGATAAACAACTCTTAATCTAATATGGTTTTACCCAAAACTTCAGCAGGAACTACAACCATTCAGTGAGTATTTCAGGGAAGAGCAGTTTCCATCCCACTAGTTTAAACAGAACTTGTACATGCAGGAATTAGTCACAGATCCAGAAAGAAAGAGATCTTGTGAGGATCTAACTCTTGCTTAGAGATTAAGAAACTGAGCCAAGGGAATGATGGCTTTCAGATTTTTATTCCCCATTTTATGTCCATAACTTTTTTAACCATGGCTGTCTTAGGTAAAACATATAAGCCTCTCTGAGATTCAATGATCACCTTCTCTCATGAACTGTATTAGCATATTCTGCTTTCTCTAAATGATGCAAAATTAAAATAGCTCTTTTGACCCCCCATCTTGGAGACTGAATTGTTCAAAAGAAAGCAAGAGACAAGGTCACTGGTGAAATCATTACTGAAATTCCTCATTCAGTTGCAGCTAAAGCTACCTTTTGGGGGAATGTCATCCTCCTTGCACCTCAAACACCTGCACTTTTATCCTGGCTATGATTCAGAAGACATGCCTGAAGCCAAAAAAAAAGAAAAAAAAAAAAAAGAAAAGAAACATTCTTCTGCCAGAGGTGCAGAAGTACTGCCCCAACATCCTGTTGTATTCAGGAGACCTATAAAGCATCAGTGTCTCAATTCTCACCCCTTAGAAGGAAGTGGGGAAAAATAGTACTCAAGGCCAAGAGAGGCTGCATGTACCAGCACTCCCAGTAATACCCAGAGAAATTTCACAAGGAACCTTAATGCCACTCACAAAGGAGGCATTACTGCTCCAGGCTTGCAGTTTTACATAGGCAGTGTTTACTCAGGAAACTGTTCCTATCATCTGCCTCCAAGAGAAAAAAAGAAGATGCACACACCCATACACAGATTTATGTTAACAACTGTTCCAGTTAAGCTACAGAAAAAAGCAGTATCATATATGTCTAGCCTTTGGTTTGATAGATGTTAGATGTGAGGACCTTCAATCTCTAAGAAATCTTAACCTGCTAGTAGAGCCCCACAAAGGCAGAGTATTGTGTTGATCAGTGTATGTCAAGGCTTAGGAGTGGAACAGAAGAGATTAGTCTACTTTAACAAATTAAAGCATGAATGTAGCAAACAGTCATTTGTAAAAATATAAATTCTATTTCGGGGATTTTTTAATTTAATTTCCTAGAACTCTGTCAAAAAGATAAAAGACACTTCCTAATTTAAATTTGCAGTATAAAATGTTTTTATCTAAACACAATTTCTAAGCATTAGCATATTTTGCAGCTACAATTTTCTTTGAGAATTCTATTTAATTTAAATGCATACTATATCTTCACAAAAGTAGCACTATTTAGCTATTTTATTACAATTAATTGTCATAGTGCTCTATATTTATGAGACATTTACCTCTTAAAACCCTAAATTACAGTATTTGATCAATTTGTTGTAATAGTTTTATTCCTATACTGCCTAACATGACAAACTGAAATCCAACAAACATTATAAAAGAAACACAGCTTAATCTGGAAAGTGTAAAAAAAAAAGGAGAACGATATTATCTGTAAATAATTAAGTTGCCTAATGATTAGCAGCAAAAATACTTAACAGACACCTACCTGCCATCTTCATTGCTTCGATGAAATACAAGGAAAGGATCAGATTTCCCAAAGAAGTCCTTCTTGTCTAGCTTGTTTGCACAAAATTGCATTAAAACTGAATCCTGAAATAGGTAATAAAAATTACAGACAGCATGCACTCCACTATGCTAAAAAAAAACCAAACTGACTAAACTATGCAAATAGAAAACAAAATAAATGGGGGTATCTGTCTTCTAAATGCTCTCTACACATTCACATTTGTGCAATGTCTTCATAGTGCAGTTTGAATGGCTGGAACCAAGAATTCCTTTGTAGGGACACCAGAAAAAGAACAATTTTCTATGCTAAAATGGCTCAGGATTTTTCAAGGACTTCCTGACATCCAAAACTACATTCTGAAAGAAGCAGATGCACAGGCAAGGAAAGTATATTAGAAATAATTTTAAAAACTCCAGTCAGGCACAACTCAGCCTGATTCCTTCAATGACTTAGACCTGTTGTTGTCTGCTCCTACTGCCTGTCAAGCAAATGGCTGCAGGCTCTTATGAGTCTGGAACCTTCAAGACAATGAGCCTGAAAGCTACCGAGTACATCCAATCTGACAACAAACAAGGAGACAAGTTTCTTTGCTTTGATCAGGCAAACTAAGTCACACAGGTCATCTCTTTGGGCAAAGTCAAGAATGAGAAAAGGATATAAATATAAAGGCAAAGATAAACTTGCAGACTCACGAGCTAACTGGGACAGGGCCTGCTGGAAGACTGCTCCATAAACAGATGTGGAGGTGCAACAGCAACAAGAGGATAATGACAGAAAATGTGAGCACACCACTGAGTGGGGCAGGAGACCCCACAAAGGACAAAGGACATTGCAAGGTCCATGTTTCTCATAGCTTTCTATATCTTGGTCTTACTGCTAAGATTTGCCTTCAGGACTCTTGGAAACCTGAGACCCAGACCTGAGAAAGTCTGGAACAAGGGTAACTTGCACTTGGTAGAGGAGGACCAGGAAAGGAACATTTAAAACAGACCAGATGTACAGAAGTCCATGGGACTTGGTAGGATGCACCTCAGAGTGCTGATGGAGTTGGCTGACATTACTGTGGGGCCACTTTCAGTTACCTCTATAAAGTTATGATGTTCAGGGGAAGTTCTCCTATCTTTGAGAAAGGGCAAGAAGATCCAAGCCAGTTTTATCTCAAACCCTGAGATGATGATAGAGCCAATAATCCTGGAAAACATATGCAAACACATGAAAAAGAAGAAGATGGCTAAGAGACATCAGAAAGGATTTACAAAGGGGAAATTCATGCCTGATCCACTGGAAGCCTTTCCTCACAAAATGAGTGGCTGATTGGATGAGAGGAGCCTAGTGGACATCTTTTATTCTTCACCTTAGCACAGCCTTATACAATGTCTCCCATAAATCCTTACTCACAAACTAATGAATTATAGACTAGAAAACTGGACAGTGAGGGACACTGAAAAATGGCTGAACTGCTGGGTTTCAAAGGGTCATATTGAATGGTACAAAGTCCACCTGGGACCAGCCACTAGCAGTGCACCTGAGGCATCAAAAATGGGCCAAGAATGCTGAACATCTTCCTTAACGACCTGGATGAGGACAGAGTAGACTCTCTGCAAGTTTGCAAACAACACAAAACTAGAACTAGCAGTTTATACAACAGATGGTTGTGCTGTCATTCAGAGACATCTGTACAGGCTGGAAAAACTAGCCCATATGAACCTCATGGGGTTCAACAGAGTGAAATGCCAGGTACGGCACTTGAAGGGGAACAACCCTATGCACCAGGACAGGCTGCAGGCCAAACAGCTGGAAAGCAGCTTGGCAGAAGAGGACTGAAGGGGCTTGGTGGAAACCAAGTTGATCAATGTGCCCTTGGCAGCAAAGGCCAACAGCCTGCTGGGCTACATTAGGAAGAGTGCTGACAGAAAGTTGAAGGAAGAGACTCAGCTTTGGTGAGGCCACTCCTGAAGTACTGTTAATTCCTGGAGGACTGTCCTAGGATACAGTACAAGGAAGACACAAACATGCTGAAGCAATTCCACCAAAAGTGTCACTAAAATGGTTAAGGGATTGGACCATCTCTCATCTGGGGAAAGGCAGAGAGAGCTGAAACTATTTAGCCTGGAAAACAGAAGGTTTATCAATTTGTGTAAGTACATGACACTAGGGAATAAACAGCCTATGGTTAGTGGCATCCAGTGGAAGGAAAGGTTGCAATATGAACATACTTGAAATGTGAGAAATTCCACTTAAATATAAGGAAAAACCTTTTTACTCTGAGTGTGCTGAAAAGCTGTAACAGAGAAATGGTGGAGATTGCTTGGACTCAAAACCCAACTGCACAGAGCCCTGAGTAACCTGATCTAAGAGGGTCAGGAGTACCGGACCAGACAATCATCCAAGGTCTTTTCCAACCTCCGCAATTCAAAAAACTTTGAATAAAGAACAAAAATCCAGAAGATCAAGTATGTGACAGCTGCTGAGACATTGCAAGAGACTGTGAGAGAGTGAGGACATGAAGAAGCATTAGAGAGAATGCAAGGGATATTGAACATTGGCTTCTGCTTCTTTCTGCTTCTTCTCTCTAAAGCTAAGAGCAACTTAAAGGAAAACACTATTCTAACTTCTTACATAAATCACAAAATACAAATTTATAAGTTATACTATTAACGATCCAGTGCAGTGTAAACCACAAAATAATTTTCATGTTATTTTTAGAAAGCAATGAGCACACTTACTCTGCAACACCCTAGTTCCTCTGCTGTTACTATGACTGTTCCACACTTCTTCCCAGGAATTCCTCTGCAAAATACACAACCACATCACCTTAGTTCCTTAATATCATGTATGAAAATTACAACTGACACAGCACAAGGTAAATTTTCAAGTCACAAAGCTGATGGCATGCAATTCAGTTTTCTTCTTCTGCCACTTGTCCTGTGTAAAAAAAGTTGGTTTATCCTAAGTGAATTGGTAAATGAGTTGCATATTTATTCTAACTAGCAAGAAACAAATCAGTTTTGATTTTAAAGGAAATAGCATTCAAAGTTTCAATAGGCTGAAATAGTACCAGAATTCTACTATCCACCCTCCCACTAGGGGTTTCCTTTAGAGATGACTCTACAACTGATTTGTGAAAAACATCCTATTGCAAATTTTACTTAAAAAAAATATATTCAATATAGTAAAAAGTAAACACCAGCATTATTTTACAACATTTATTCTGAAATGTCTATGAAGACACATAATAATCTCACCATCATATCTGATACAGGAGTTGCAAAAGAAATTACTATTCATCCACACAGCAATTAAAAACACAGGCTGCAACACAGAAATCCCAAAACACTTCTTCAGCATAAAAAGCAGCCGAGAAACAGAAAACCCACACAGAATCTGGCACAGTATTCAGTGCCAGCAGCCTTTTGGATGGGGACACACTCAACACAGAAGGCCATGGGCCTTATAAAAGAAGGACAATATTAACATGATGGTTCATAAAGAGGTGAAATACTTCATCAAGATTAGCACAGAATTTCTCTACAGATCAAGTTCTAATTATTCAGGAACTAAGAACTCTACCAAATTACTTGTGCAGATTTTTAATGCTATTAAGTACAAACTTTGTATGCTTAAGTCTACATGCATGAAAATAGTACTGGACCATTTGCAGACAATAACGAGTTTGTTCTCTTATAAATTCCCTTAAAAATCATTCATTGAGAAGAAAAAAAATCCTTAAGTGTAAAGTAAGCATCCTGAGAAAAATGTCAGTGGTCACAGATCAGGCAAATAAAACAAACTTTAACTAGCAATAATGCCCTGTAAGAAAATAATAAAATAATTTCAAGCTGGTTGAAACTTCAAGTATGAAAAAAAAATTACTTAGAGATTCATCATTACAGACCAGTCTTTCCAATTGCCAGAGAAATACTGATTAATACTATGTTAAAGACAAGCATGTAGGAGTTCCACCTGTTTAAATCCAGAATGCAGTGCCATTGCTCATCTTCCTTAGCTCTAAGGGATAGCTGGTAGTGAGCTACCTTGGAACTGGTGCTATTGCACTGAAATTACAATAGAAAATTTATGTTTGGGCAACTAGTTTCTCAGGGTTTCTCTGGAAAGAGTTACAGATCAGGGTTTGTGGGGTAATCGTGAATATTACATATACATATATATACATATATAGAGAGAGAGAGAGAGAGAGAGGGATTATCTGTAATCTGTATTGCATAACTGCAGTCAACTCCACCATTCAGGGCTAGTTATCTGAAACTCAGATATAGAAAATGTGCCAGTCTAAGTGTGAACAGAGTGCAAACTAAATAAAGGAAAATAAAATGTGAAAATCTACATTTCAATGGGTCCTACTGGCTTGAGAGTCCAGAACCTGTAGGCTTCTCTACAGTGATCACCTCTTTTTGGACAATACTTGAAGGAGTAGGAAATGTCATTGCTAGAGGAACAGAACAGACAACCATTATCAAAGAAAGGTTTTCAACAATACCTGCATGTCTACATGAGATACAGTCTTGAGAAGTAATTATTGTCTCCTTAGAACAAATGATTCCACCATTGAGACACCATATCTGCAGCACCAAGAGAAGTTTAAAAGGACACTCTGAAGAGTACTTGGGCTTTAACAAGGACTGAAAGGAGGACCTTTACAGAGCCTGTGTAAAAGATGACCACTTATGTGGAAATTCAAACCTTAGAGGTAAAAAAGAGCCTCCAATTTTGCAAGCTGGAATTGCAATGAGGCAGAGGATGGAACATCTTTCAAGTCATTCAAAAATTGACAGGTTTATCCCTGAACTTGCAGAGCCTAGCCCTCTGACAGTCACACACACAGATACAAGGATAGGACAAATATATAGGGGAAATTCAGGTATTTTTCTATCAGTTATGTTCACAGCAAGATGACAGGAAAAAGAACTTCACATAATAGGCCAGCTGGCTCCAGTAGAGCCTCATTAGCAGGCAATGGCACTCAGATGTGAATAACTAGCATAGAATGCTCATTAGGCTTTGCAATGGCCCTATCTCCTCATCAAAGGAAATCCCTACAGGAATGCATTTAGCAGATCCTGAAAAAAAACATTGCTCAGAGTTATAAATGTGGCTAGCATCTTCTCTCTAGGAAGACAGAATGTGCAGAGATCTAATTCTGGATAATGTCTGAGCAGGTGGCACTCTCTTGAGAGAAAAAGGAAACCACACCATTTCAGGAAGTAGATGAATCTGCACATTATCCTTTCATGCCAATACAGCTGGAACACTGGAACATGTGAGGTCAGGCAGAGTAAATCTTACACATGGAGCTTGTCTTGAGAAGGCATTTAATGAATCTAGTAACACAACAGGTAAAGAGAACAAACATTACTGTTAAAATGTCACATTATCCGTTTCACCTTCTTTGAATTACTAGAATTATTTTCCAATAGACAAATGTTCATATCTGTATCTGGCCAGTCTGTAAAATAAAGTGCAACACTAAAGTATGTTCTTGAACAAAAAATGCTCACTGTCACAAGGATAACAGGCTACCACACCACAATACTGGGAGCAAGACTCTCCTGTGACAGACTGCATAAAATTCCAAGTCCTTAATGGTATCAGAAACAGAGAGGGAGGTTCAGGGGACAATCTCACAGCTGCCAAGAAGAAACACTGTCAGGTTCATGCCTCAGAGGTGTAATCCACTGGTGCTTGTAACACCAATGAAACTGCAAGGCATGCATGCCATGTGGGCAAAGAAAAATGTGAACTGTGTACCTTCACTTTTGTACTTGCCATGAAGATTCGTGCAAGGTGTGTTTCAGCCTTCCTGCCTGACCACAGCAGTGGTGATCCTCTAGGCTTGAGATGTTTTACTTTAACTTTGAGGAAGGACAAGACTACCCTTTCACTGTAGACTTCCTCAGGGAACCTTCCCTGATGATACACAATCTGACTTGAAGCTGGACAGCTCACAGCAGCCATGGAATCCTGTAAGACTTTTGCAAATGCCTAAAGTAGATAGAGCTTCTTCTAGAGAATAATAAGCTTCAAGTCTTTCTAATTTTCATTTTGAAAGAACATCAGAGCTTACTTGAATGCCAATCAGAGAATGGAATTCAAGCTTCTCAAACTGCTTAAGTATAAAAAGTGCTACTTCTGCAGGGCAGCTGATTAGGACTAAGCACCAAACATTCTCTTCTTTGTACATCCATTGGCAGAGAACTGAAGAGGGAAAATGTTAATGAACTTCAGAAATATGGTGAAAAGATAAAGCTCTCTTAACTCATAGATCATAAACAGCATTCATGCTATGAGAACACAGACTTGACTTTATAAAGAGAACAGTAAATTCAAAGCAGTAACTATCTCTGAGAAGACATGCAATATTGTCAATTCAGTTCTCATTGTTTGAATATTAAGAGACATTAAACACACATCTATAAGCAAACAATCCTGAAATGCATTGCAAAGTTTCATGAATAACAGAAATGTCTCCTAGACACCCAGACTTCAGAGAGTCCAGAATGGACAATCACTCAGGCACAGCTGTTAAGTCACAGCACTGTCAAAAGCAGCAATGACAGAATAAAACAGGGACACTATGAAGAACTGATAAAAAGTCAAACATTCTCTCATTGAAATGTGTCTACCCACATGTTGGGTCCACTTAGTAACTACCATACAAGCCAGTATCAGAACCTAGACCTGAGAAATGCTTGCTTAACCAAGAGAAAATATATTATACAGGCCAACACAACTGTGAAGTAAAATCTCTTTTCCACAGAATCTTCACTGATATTTTTTCTTTTCTAATAGACAATTTCAAACTTTAAACTTCACCTGCTACTCATTCCAAACTTCATTTAACCTGTACCAAATGCTAAACTGCTGAATGAATGCCTTTTAATCTACATGTTCAAAATAAATTCCAGAAATTTTCTCAGAAAAAAAAAAGTGTACTGCACTGAATAATTTACTAATTGAGGACAGAAACAAATTTGAAGACTTTTAAGAAGTCAGGTAAGATTTATCTTACTAAATATACGTGTCTTCAAAGTGAGTACTTTCTCTGACCAAGTGACCACAGGCTTTCAGTAGAATCAACTGACAATCAGTCAACCCAGTGCACAGAGTTGTGACAGTGCAATTTGCTGTGGCAGCTGGCGTGAGCTAGGCCTAGACAGTGAAAAGTCAGTGAGCTGTTGTTTTAGTAGAACAAAACAGGGCCAACCTCTTGTCCCAGTTGAAAAGACAGAATTTCTGTGCTCAAACTGCGCAGCCATCAAGAACTAAAATGTGTCCAGAACAAGCAGTGACCTGCTGCATGTTGCCATCCCACAGTGCTGGGGCTCTGGTTCTCCTGGGACAGCCCTGGAGATGGGTTGTTCCCTTAATTGTGCTACTGGAGTTTCCCTGCCTGTGCCTTGCACCTCTGTGATTCTTTGTGTGTGGAGATGGGTTTCCATAAGCAGATGACTCTCTTGGGATGGGTCTGAAAGCAGCCAGGGCAAGGTATTTGGGCTCCCCCACCTACCACTGGGACACCCTTCTCGTTTGTTCACAGACAACCTTTTTAATCACATAACCTAACACAACTTCTCTATTTTGACACTTACTGTACTGGTTCTCAAGGTTATTTCCTAGACATGTTTTTAAAAGCTTAATATCCAGAATGGGATTAAGGGGAGAATCACAAAATACTGTTGTCTAATAATCATAATATTTGCTGATGTTAATAATTTTGTGTGATTGTATTAGAAATCTGATAATCTGGTCAGCTGATTCTTCAGCGTTTCTTTGTGAAAGTTTTTTGCAGGAACTCAAATGCTTGAACAAAAGGTAATTAAAGTTTTATGATGTGCTAATTCACAAACTAAAAAAAAACCATTTTTTAGATTAGTACACTCAAGCTATTTCTAATGCAAGATGTAACAAGGTTAACAAAAATGATGGATTAGTCAATTCCTTTGCTAATTGTCCAAAATGAAACCTAAATTATCATAGCCTATATAAAGAAAGATTTCTATTGCATGTAACTATTTACTCTCTCTTAAAAGCCATATTTGTTAATTCTGTATATCAAGGTATCTCACAGCAAAAAAGCTCCACCACTATAGCCTCATGCAGCAGTATGCATTCATTCAGCATTCCAGAATACTTACACAATTGATTTTTCCAATCTGCTCCCCTGTGATCCCACTATTTCTCCCAGTGTGCAAAACATCTGTCCCAAAAAATCCTGAAAAGCAGTAACATAAAAACTCAGAATTCATATTCCAATGAAATTTGGTTTCCCATTTATCTGAGCTGTTCCCTAGTGAAGAACAGATCTACTGAACACCACATCTTAGTAATAACTGTGCAATAGTGAATCATAAACAGACTCATTACCACCTATCTGACATAGCAGTAGGTTACACTTACAGATGTAATTCTAAGGCACTACACAATCACTACAGTGAGGATATAATTGGAGATCAATGGCTAAAAGTCTCATCTTTCACTGTGAAGTACACACACAGTATTCCTTCTACTATCTTCTTTCCCTTTGCTCCAGGTTCTCAAAGGTTCTCTCACCAAAGCCTTCCTGTATTTATTTTTTAAAAATTCACTGAGAAGCCTCTGAATTCTACTCTTGCATCTCTAAATGTTAAAGTTACTATTTCATCACTCCCACTCTTATTCTCATGTTGTCTTCAGGGTTTCTTGTAACATTGAGACAATAAAAACATGCTTCAATTTTGGGACCCAAAAAAGTATCAACTAATTGCAGCATATTACATATCTGAAAAGTTATACATGCATGCTCAAATATGCCCTTTGCAAGAGAAATGTCCCATTAACATTATACTCATTATACTTATGTGTTTTCACTCATAGCCAATCACTGTATTTGTCTCTGTGTACCTGATATTACTTGGAGTCAAAAGAAAATAAACATACTTAAGAAATGTAAGCATTTCAACACAAGGAATTATAAAAGTGAGGAAGAACTTACATGTTTTGACAGGTTAGGACTCTTTGAGTCAACATCATAGCTAAGGGAAAAAAAAATTATATCAGAGTTGCCAGATGACATATCTGAGGACAATTATGTAAAGAAACAAAAATCAAACAATTCTTTCACCTATTGCCATGTGTGAAATTTACACAAACAGATCTGCAAATGGAAGTTCCCCAGTAAGGAAGACAAACTGAGTCATCACATATAGGACTATGGTTTACTAGTTATTTGAAATAAAATAATTTTCAACAAAGTGCAAGCTTTAAAGAGAAATTCTTCTGATATTCCTGTTTGAACAGTGAAAGATGACAAAAAGCAGACCAAAAATTAAAAATTAACCCTAGTAAACAAACTAACTTGTAAATTATTTTTGCTAGGTAATTTTTCAGTCATTTGAATAAGCAAATAGAAATAACTATCAATAAACTAAACTGCATTTAGCAAGAGTTTTACTTGTTCTTTTGAGTTTATCATAATCTTGGCCTTCTTTCAGCTAGAAAATGTCATAGTTTCCCTTCCATAATCAAGTCAAGGGTTAAAAAAGTTACTCTCTGAATTTAAGAGACCGCAAAAAAAAAAAAAAAAAAAGTAAGAAATTCATACAGGATTACTAATCTCTATACTTTAATAGTCTTCCATCTTTATCAGATAATCCAAGTAACATTTTTATCAAATAATCCATTCAGATTCAATACCAGTAATTAAACTGAAAAGGTTTTCATTTGTTATGTTACTGCCCATCTCAGGCTCCCCTGCATGGAATGCTATCCCTTTGGTTGTGCTGCCACAACTGGTTGATGGGATGCATCATGGACCAGATCACAAATCAGGATGACAGGAATACCACAACATAGCTGATGTGGTGCAGCACGGTCAAAGCTTTAGAAACATATTCATAAAGAAAAGAAATTCCTACAAACACCATTAACATGAGTTAAAACCTCCAGCTAAAAGCAAACTGTTTGGTGAAATTGAACAGAAAACCACAACTTATCATTTGACCTGAGGGATAGCTACAGAAGTAAAACAAAGAACGACTTCGCTGGCAAAATCACTTACTAAGTACCAGCAGTGAGCAGAAAGGGGCCTGTGACACTGGTGGCTGTACATTTTGGGGGGATCATGCTCATTTATTGAAGCACCAAATATCAAAGATATACTTGCCACTTGATTTTTTTTCCCCCTGCATAATATATGAATCATATCAGGAATTTCATTGAAAAATAACACTTTGGCCAACAGTAGTACACAATTTTCCCAAGGAACTGAATATAGGAAGCTTTCTAAAGCTTCAGAATTGTGATTTAATCCATGAGTGGTTATGTGAGATTCACATTTCTAACTCAGAGTTCTAAGATATTTCATTTTTCATCTATCATTGTTATAGGGCTCTACAGTAAATTCACACAATATGGCTATATGATCACTTGCAGGCAAAGACAGCAACAGCTATCAGCTTTGAGTTCAGAACAGACTTGTGTCCAGGTAACCCAGGACAGCAGCAGACAGCAGTCAGGTCTTTCTGATAAGTACAGAGAACGTGTGATATTTACAGCTTTCCATAAACAGACAGGAGTCCATCTCTCTGACTACATAAAGAATTAAACAAGGGACGGTGTTTTCCCTTCCAGGTCCAAGTCCTTTCCAGACAACACTTATCCAGAAGGTCTTTACAGACTCTCCTTTCTTTCTGTAGACTGAGCTTTCTCTATTTCAGTTCACTTCTTTCACTTCTCATTTCTACTGCACTGCTCCCTCCCCATACCCTACATGCATCCAAGGAGAAGCAGGAGGCAAACAGATACAGATTTCCACACAGCTCCCACTGCCTGGCTGTTTCAGCAATGCTTTCCACTTGGAGAAGAACCCTTTATTCCACAAATTGGTTAGCTCTGACTTAAAACTTATTTTAAATAATCCACAATACTTATACTCCACAGATTGAATGACATTAAACCCAACTTTTAAAACTACAAATAAAGTCTGCATCAGGCTTCCATTGTGATTTGTACCCAGCCACCTCAAAGCACCCTGTAATCTTCCTGGCTTTAGTATTTCCTTTCATTCCTTGAAATAGGTGGTCTAGTACACCTTACAAAGGAAGTGAAAAGAAATTGGAAAAGGGTTCTTTAACTAAAGAAGAACATACAAAGAAAATTGGTGGCCACAATGCATAGTGTGATGCAAAACTTCAACAAAAACTTAATTATCTATGAGGGTTATTCATACTCTCTCCTAGGGCAAGGTTAAGAAAAAACTGCTAATAAAAAAGGAGGATGAAAAATAAAAAAAAAAAAAAAAAAAGACAACCTTGATTATCACAAAGACTGAAATAATCAGAATAGACTGAAATATAAGAGATGATATGCAATGGTGACATGACCTGGTAACTGGACTCTCAATTCTATTTTCCAAAGAATGAAGAAAAGTCAAAACAATTCCACCAGTGGAATGAAATGAGCACATGTGGAATAATGTCAAAAGCCATCTACTTCTCAAACAACTGCTGTTTTAAAATCTTAAAATTTAGTATATCTAGATGCATAGTAAAGAAAATTTTGGCTCTGTACTAGTATAGTATTTCATTTCTGGACAGTATATCTGTATCTGTCTTGCTGGCTGTGTTGCAAGAATATTTTAACGTTTTGACATATTTTCATTTCTGTTTTCTGAAAGTAATAATTGTAAGCATAATTAAGCATAACTTTGTAAGCTTAAGTAAGCATAACTTTGACTAGTTAACACCTGCCAGTTTCTTAAAACTTGGTCATTATTATGTTACACATTTATTTCTGAGGAAGCAATGCTAAATCAATTGTGTATTACATTAATTTATCCTATGTCAATAGATACCATCTCCCTTCAAGTAAATTTTATGCTGGACAAAACTTTACATGCTTACAGAGGCCACAATATTAAAGTCAAAGATTGTTAACTTACAAATCAAATCGCAGATTCTCTCGTTCTTCAAAGAAGTAATCCATTATAAATTTTCTTACAAAATCTGGATTTAAAGTATTATCAATTACTTCTGTTCTTCCAAACTGTAAAAGAAAAGTGTAAGTTTAAGCTATATGCTATAAGGAAGCATAATTAGACTGCCAATACTACAGACCAGTTTTGCTGACACTGACCATCACCACAGCTCAGTCCTGTTTGAATGTCTTCCTCTCTTGAGAGCCACAAACCATATACAAATTGACAGCTAAGTTTGGTTTAATTTATCTGAGGGAGACTGTAAAATGGGAAACTCATGTGTTTTCTCTATTTTGTTTGCTTTTTTGATGGAAATGTGTGATACAGATATGGAAATTGAGATCAATGTGACTGTATTTTACATGTTTGCTGGTACATAGGACCCCCATAAGCCTAGCATGGCCTTCAAGAGGCAATGACATGCCCTCTTCTGCTAGGACAAATGACCAGCCTTAAACATACCCAAAAGGTTTATACATCTATGAATATACATCTTACCTCTCTCCATTCTTTGTTTCCAATTGCTTGTGTGTACAAAACACAGACTGTGAAAAGAAAAAAAAAGTTTGGTTATTTTCAAACTTTAACATATCCTTAAATTAAGTGAACTAATTTTATAGTCTTTTGGGCTATGGAAATTAGTAACTAGGACAATCAAATAGCAATGTTTTCCCTCAGCTGTCAACAAGCCTAACCAGACTGGTGACCATGTGGTCTAGTTGTTGCAGAAATCAGCTAATAAATGGAGCGCTTCTAAAATGGGAGCCAGCACTTATGCCTGACCTCCAGCAAAGCACTTGACAATCTTTAAAGGCAAAATTGCATAAAAGCAGGTCTTCTTTAAATGTGGGTGGTCAGGCTATTCTAGATAATCTGATGCACAATCACCCTAAAATATACTTCCTCCAAGAGAGAAGAAAATTAAAGTTAAAAAACAAATGAGAACCCTACTGAAAAGAAACAAGGGAAACAGAAGCAGAGAAAGGAACAAGAGACTTCTTGGGTTTTCTTCCTTAATTTTGCTTCAAATTATTTATATATATTTAAGCATCTCACATATGCATACTTTTTTTTTTTTTAAACTAAAGCCTGATAAAAAGTAGAATCAATTAAATTTGTTGAGCTAACCTGATTTTGAAAGACCATATAGAACAATCCCACAGGTGTCACTCAAATCTCTATTTCCAGTAGAGCACTCACTACACACCAAGCTGCAGTTTTTATCCCAAGGACTGGTGACAGGCGTGCAGGGATTATAATCAGGTCTTTTAAACACTATTTTAAGTACAGAACATTTGCACTGAAGGAGCACTATAAACCTTATTTTCTACAGTCTTGAACTAAGTGCAGGTAACTATGATAAAGCAATTTTTACCTGAAACTCCTCTTCAATCCCTTTCTAAACAACAGAAATACAGATATTTCAACTTTTTTTCCTTAACAAGTTCTTTTTCTGTACGAATCATTATTTTTCAAAAGAAGGTAAAAATAATACTGTTTTAGGTTGTAGCCTTGAACAACAAAGGCAGAGATTTGATTTTGTTCGCAGTGAAGTCAGAATCATCAACAGATGAAAGTAGAAATGAAGTGAACCTTCTAACTACATTTTCTTCTTACTTAAAATGCATTTGCTCCACACACACAAAAAAAAATTCCCTCAGGCAGTAGCAAATAAGAGGAGAAACAGTAAAAAGCAATTTCACTATTTTAGCTCACGTAGAAGCTAAAAGTTAACACTTTTATGTTTTAAGTAAGATGTCTTGTAGATGAAAAAAAGTTTTTATAAAAAAAATATTCAAAATATTTCTCAGGAGATGTCCGTCTTTCTCCATTTACTCTAAATAAACCCTTGGCAATCATGTGCCGACTTTTGGTTACTGTTTATAGTAAAGTGAATCCAAACCAAAAAGCATATTTTTACAACACACTCTGGAGTAGGCTGCTGGAGTGTATTACATGAAGAATGAAGTGAAATGGGAAAATGTGAGACAACAGAATGAAAAATGAAGCTATGAAATCAGCTAAAGAAAGTTCTGTAGGTTACTGAACTTCTGACTACCCATGGAGAATTGTAGAATCATAGAATATCCTGAGCTGGAAGGGACCCAGCTGGAAGGGATCCATCAGGATCATCGAAGTCCAGCTCCTGGCCCTGCACAGGACACCCCAAGAGTCACCCATGTGCCCAAGAGCATTGTCCAAACACTTCTAGAACTTCTAGAACTCTGTCAGGCTGGTGCTGTGACCACTGCCCTGGGGAGCCTGTTCCAGTGCCCAACCACCCTCTGGGTAAAACCTTTATTTCTAATACTCAACCTAAACCTCCCCTGCCACAACTTGAGGCCATTCCCTCGGGTGCTGTCACTGGTCACCACAGAGAGGAGATCAGTGGAGATGCAGACTGCAATAGGGTCTCCCCTTCTAGGCTGCAGATGTGGCTGATATTTTAAATATAATAAAAATATAGACTAATAAGCAGTCACCTCATACAACATTTTATTGTAAGTGAAAGGTACAAGTCTGACAGGGATACATACACAAGTGACATTTCAAAAAAAAACTCAGCCCTAATGAAAGCTGTAGAAAAGTCATATATTTCAGTCTTTCTCATAAATACTTCATAAATTTAGAAAAAATTTAAATTTTTTCTATCTTGCCTCTAAAATGCACCCCATAAATTTTAGGAAACCAACCATGATACTGGTCTCTATCAATGTTAAGATTCACTATCTCAAATAGCTCTTGGAGAGAGTTTTGTAAAGATCCTGATACACTAATTGCAGTAATCACTAAAAAAACTTTGTCAAATTCATATCCAACTGGAGAAATGCAGATAAATATGGTAAAGTTGATCTAAAGCACTTGAAATGCTCAAACCAGAGATTAAAGGCTCCATTAAGCAACCCATTTTTTAGCAGAAAACAGTCAACAGCATTGTCATGAGGGAGAAGAAGGAATAAAGGGGGATAAATAATATTTCAAAAGCCATCATATCATGAAACCACATCCTAAGACAGAGTTTAAAAAAATAGTTTTTCTCTCATTAGTCTCAAAAACTGAGGGAGCAATGAGAAAGTTCACAGCAGCACACTGATAAAGAGTAACTGAGGAACCCTTTTGGAAGGCTTTCCTGTATGACTTGTTCCAAGAGCAGATACAGCTACATATTATAGTCAGGAATATTAATATTTAGTAATTTTTAACTCTGGGCACTGATACCACGATGTCATATTCAAGTTAAATTTAATTAAGTCTTATAATGAAAAAGAAGGTGGAAATGTCAACACTTATTACACTGTTATAGATACAGTTCCCAAAATATTATAGATTATTATAGCCTGCACCTTCCTATTTTCCCAGATAGACTGGGCCTCCCTTACCTGCTCTGGCCCTTTCCCTTTTTAATGAATATATGCTTATCCTTCGGTGTGGCAACTACTGTTACATCAACATTGCCCATCCCAGTTTTCCCAAACACAACAACACATCTACTCCATTTCAAAGAAGAATTACCCACAATGAAATTGACCTTTTCCTCATGCTACCTAAATCTTTCCATGGTACCAGTTCTAGCAGGGCTCCCCAATACTCTCCACTGACCAGCTTTTATACCTTCCAGGCAGAGGTGCCCTGAGATCCCTCTGTCCCAACTGCCAAGAGATTCTTCTTATTGTCACTATCCTCCATGGGGAGATTCCCCAGGGAAGAGTTTTTATGTTTTCAGTCGTTCATCCTGGACTCTTTGGATGATCAATACTCAGGAGCCACAGGGCTCCACAGGAGGAGTGTGCTGCTGCCAGCACAGCTCTGCAGGGCTCAGCTTGAGTTGTCAGAGCATGGGAAGAAAACAATTCTGCCCATCATTAGACAGAAGAAATGTGCCAAAATCATTAATCTGTATCTTCCCAGCAGGTCTTATCCCTGCCTCATCAAGGAAGCACTACTTGAGCTCAGCTTTCTACAAGAAAGTAAAACAAACCAACAAAACCCATAGATTTAAAAAAAATATATTCCTAGAAAAAATGGTCTCCAAACTGGGAGAGCAGATGCTCCAGACACAACAGTAAATCAGTATATGTGACTTGCTTTGACTCCACTGAGTAGAAAGCACTGTCAGTAAGAGGCTTCAGTATTGTTTAAAATACTTCATGAACAATGGCTATCCAAGCCTGTCCCATCTATATCTGCTATCTCTACAGTTACTTTTGTCACTTGCCTCTGGGCAGGCAAAGTGACAGATTCCTCTTGGCATGAATATTCTAGATCACAGGGAAGTGGTTAGAACTGGAATACTGAGTGGCAATCACAGTATAAAAAAAGGCCAAGCATATCTCCTAAGAGAAGCAGGAAAATCACAAGTTACTTTTTAATTTCAGGAGAAGGTTGTTTATATTGATATGGAAATCAGCTACATTCGTGTGTGTCCCTCTGAGAAAAAGACCAAGAAGATAAAATTGGATTTTCACTACCAGTATGATTCTTAGATAAATACACTGGAGTATGAAAAGCATATTAGAACTGGCCTAGTCAAAAGCAATGAGACCTCAGCACACAGAATGACTCTACATGGTTCTATCCTGTATGAGATCTAACAGCTGCAAATTCAGTGGCTGTAAAAGTGGATCTTATGGCAGTGGCAGGATGCTGATTTTGACACCTTTTTAGCTATAGAATAAACTTACTGTGCACAGAGCAGCTGTTTGTCCAAGTGAACAGACACTGAGGAAAGTCGTCCTGCTGCACTTCCAAACAGAGAAGAGCAAGAACGTTTTGTACTACTCACCCCTTTTACAGTAGGGCCATATCTCTGTGCCCAGCCAAAGGACAGTACAAGCAAACAAACTAAACTGGCTATTAAAAAAACTGCAGAGTACTAAAACTAGATGTACCTTGTTTGGAGAATACCCAAAATCAAAGCTGCTCTGACAAGTAATTTCTAGAGTGCAAATATTACTACTTCCAGAGTCAACAATTTCCCCTTTCTCTGTTCACCAAGGACAGTATTACTGTACTCCATGGTTTTATACTGCTTACCTGTGACAGAGAGGCCTGATTGACAGCATAATTGGGTACTCACAACTTGAGACCAGACCCCTAAAGCACACCACCAATTTGAGTGCTTTAAATAAGCTATTTACATTAACTGAAAAATACTATGTCTCAAATTGATAAACAAGTTCATGACACTTTAAAAATATTTCCATATACTCTGAATCTATTGAAACATACCACTAGTTTACTTCTCAGAAACATTTTAAAATAGATACTAAGATTTCTTTAGGTTTTCCTGCCACTTTGTTTCCAAGTTTTTCCCAGAAGGGGTGACCCACCAGCCAGGATCGCTTTGGTTTGCCCACTTGCGAGTTCTCGGGCTGTGCACAGGCTGCAGAGCTTTGGAGGTACTGCCCTTTGTGTGGAGCATTTCCTCTCCAGGAGGCATCTCCAGCAGTCTAGCTGCACACATGTGGCTCTGGCAGGCTCTCCAGCAGCTCTGTCTCTAGCTTGCAAGTGCTGGCACATTTTCACTGTGGTATGTCTGAGCAGGGCACGGTGAGCTCCCCTGGCTGGCAGGAGTTCTGGCAGGCAAGTGCTACCGGCGTGGTTTCCAGAGCTGACTGGAGGCAGCTGTGACTGTCACAGGGTGGTTCATGGCCTTCTCCCACAGCTCACACTGCAGTACCCTGCCATTTATGCCTCAGACAGTGCCCTATCTGATAAAAACTTGAAGCACTTGTCCTTAATAATATTTGAGCTTAAGAACTACAGACACTCTATCACTTTTGCCAATATGAGAGATCTCTGAATTCACTACGGGCAACAGGCCACTGAGCATTCTTCAAAACAGTTTAGCTAAGGGTCTTTTCTAACAAAATCACAGAATTGTTAGGGACCTTTCAAGATCATCCAATCCAACCCCCAGCTAATTTTTACTATTTTTTTTAGCAAAGTAAATTCTTTATCAATATGCAAACCACTCAGTTTTGTTTCTGTGTGATCTCCATACAGAGGGATGGTATTGCCTATGCCTTCTGGGGTTGTTCTGTTTTTTTGTTTTTTTGGTTTTTTTTTTAAAAAAGCTCTACAGGTTAGAAACTTCAAAGGTATTTCTAACTTCTTGTAGTTTTTCTCCAGGAAGCAGAAGCTTTTCCCTTCAAAAGTGTACTGTGGAATCTCCCTTAAGAATTTTTTGATGCAGAATGGAAACAAACACTCTAACAAAAGTACTGAAATGTTTCATGCTGCTACATGACTCAGTATTCAAATACCAGGACATGGTTGCATGTCCAGAGACTTGATACAAGTATATGTGTCTTGGGTTATTTCCAATGCCAGTAAGCACAATATGTGGTATCCTAAGGAGGAAAAGCCCAGGCTTAAAGAAAGAAATCAAATTTATGGATAAAAGCAAATGCAGAGTTGTAGGGGAGACAAGATGACACCACAATCTAAGGACCAGTCTAGCAACACTACAAAACTCCTTTGAGTAACATTATCAGAAAATAAAGGAATTTTTTTGTGATCTTGATTAAATTTCTTGATTAAATTTTTTCATAAAGCATCCAATACAGGAAGATAGTAATGGATTTTAAACCAAAAGTCTCATCATAAATTCATAGACATAAGAGTTTTGGGGGATCCAATCATAACACAGCTTATGAGGAAAGTGAGTGTCACTAACTTACAATTCTGAAAAGATTAACTAAAAAACCATCATACAATTTTTGATCAGGAAAGACAGTGTTTCCCAGAGATTAATTAACCTAATTTTATTTTTCAGCATTTGTCTCTAATATTAGTGGACAGTATGTACTAGCAGCAACAAATGCTCCTAGTTTATTTAGTATTTTGCTTAATAGCTTTGAAAAAGATCTAAAACAACAGATACTAAAAAAGAAACAATCCAATTTTTCAGAATTTATTAATTTTAGGAAACTTTAGGTTAAATACTAAATAAGGGACTATTTAGCTCGTGAAAGCAGTATTAAAAACAGTCTTTAAATTTCCAGTTTGCATAACATTAATTACAAGTGTAACTTATTCAAGTGTAAATTAATTATTCTAAGTAATTGTCACAAAGACAATGTAAACCTAACTGACACTGAAGAAAATCACCCACCTAATTTTATTCCAGTGTTTGCACATTTAAAATACATAATAAGAAGAAACAATAAAATACTATATACTCACTTGGATCAGATTTAGAAAATGTATCTCTGTCCAAAAGATTTCTACAAAAAAAAAAAAAAAGAGATAATAATAATCTTAGGTATAAAAAAATTGTGAAAGATGCATATCAGATACCAATGCACATACATTTTTAACATTTTTAATCAAGAGTCAGCTTAGTCTTCTCCCCTCCTAATACACAAGACTTAGTCAGCACTAACACTGGAGTCAGCTTACATTTCATTTAATTATCCATTTTGGATTTGAGCAAACTGTGGCTCATATACCCCAACACCATGAATCAAAAACCAACCACATGTATGATATATAAACATGTAACAGGCATCAGGAAGAGAAATACCTTTAAATCACAAAGGTCTACCAGAGATTAACTTGCCAGCTCAAGCCAAAACCCTTAGACTTTACTTAAAAGATTGGCTATGAGATTTCAGAGCCATCAGAAAAATCTCTAAGAATCTGTCATGGACAAGTAAGGTAAAGAGAACTAATCCATACCTAGGAATAAATATTAATTTTGTTCTGGAATGCAGTCCCAATATCATAACCACACTTCAGCCAGCTGAGAATTATACAAAGATGAACGGACTTAAATTAACAATTCTAAAAAATCAGGACTGGCCAGAAACCATTCTCAGCATAGTTACCAACATTTCATCATTCAAAAAAAATTAAAATAAATAAAATTTAAAAACTGTCCTGACAGACTAGAAAAATGTTCTGAAAACAGGATGTCATTGAAAAGAAACAAGAAAGAGCTAATAAACTTTGGAAGGCATTAAACTTAAAAGCAAAAATGCAGCATATCTACATGGAACTGGATATACAGCAGTTATGTCAAAAACAGTCCTAGACATTATAGTTGACCACAAACTGAATGCAAGTCAGGAGTCTTGTACCTTTGGGAGAAAGGCATACTGGAATACAGAAACAAAAATGACATTTTAGACTAATCATCTGCTCTTCATAATATTGATAAACACTCAATTCAAGCAATTTTTCGACAAGTTTTGGACACTCCAATTTCTTGCAATCTAAGACAGATATGGAACCACTGGAGTTCAGAGAAAACAGAAATAATTGGAGGTATATAGACTGTATCTATGAGGGAAATACTGCTAAAAATGAAAGCTGACCTTGATGTAGACAAAGCAAGTAGGAACAGGTTTAACCATAAACTGAATCTTCTGCACTGCAGGCACAGAAGTTGAACTTTATTTCATTGTTTTACCATCTTTCACTGTTGAAGGTGGGAGACATGGTGTGAAATCTCCATTGTCTTCAAGAACATGTCAGATAGCTACAATTTCTAGTAAAGGTCTTTGATCCTACCCCAGAGCAAAAGGAAGGATTAAATCACCAGTTTATATCCCTTATAGCTGATTATTTTTAGTAGAGCCTCTTCAAGGGTCACCATTAATTACTCTCATTCAGATATAAATTACATTATTTTTGTGCTACTGAACAGTGCTGAAAATCTTACTAATATTTTGTTCAATACAGGTGTTCTAAGTGGTTCAATTAAGACTTCAGCAATGAAAAGATACCATATTCCAAATTTAGGTATTGCCAAGTTCACACTTCAGAACAAGCAATATGAACAAAAAAACAGCTTGAAAAGAACACTGACAGATCTGTTTTATTTAATCTAGCCGAAGTACACACTAGCTTTAATATTAGGACTTGTGAATACACCTGAATTCTGCACACACTAATTATTCTGAACTTCTCTAGTCCATCCAGATACATAATTTTTATGCATTCAATTATACTCAGTGAAACTGTATCCTACCTTGATGAAAATCATGCAAATATAAATTGGAAGTATTAAGAAACCCAGGGAAATCAGTGAACCCAAATCAGCAGTTGACAACAATCACTACAAACTGCTTTAAAAGACAGTCCAGCAAGTTCTGCAATATTGGAATTGCCAACTGAAAATCAAAATTGCCTCCTATTCCTCCTTAATTATACATACCTAGATACACCACTAATTCCTGGTACCTAGAATTGGATTATCCCAAAATGAATTGCAATAAAACCTCAAAATTAGGCTTATATGGAACAAATAGTACATTAGATTTTGGAACAGGCCTCCCATACTCACCATTAGAATTCCAAACAATTTTAATTCCTCTGCATGATGACCATACAGTGACCTTATAATTGGTATGTCAGTGCTTGTCACTGTAGATTAGGATTAAGGAATTTTAGTCATGTTTATACTGAGATAAGGTGCTTTGAGTTCTTTAGATATTTCCTGCTCTTCTTGTGTTTCTTTTTAAGTTTTGTTCCCCTCTATTTTCCTATATACATACTAACACAAAGAGTGGCCTGGTAAAGCCATCCTGATAGCAGTGTAGTCTATCCTGATACTTCCAGCAGCTTCAAAAAGCAGCCACCATAGGAACAGCATAAAAAGAAAGTAAGAATCTGTGGATGAGAACCTACAGGTTCTTAAAGAATCCTAAAGAATCTAAAGATAAAGAATCTTTAATGAGTTGAGAACATTTTTACAGAAGCACTATCCCTGAAAGGATTGCAAGGGTAGACACCCAAGTTTAACACTGTAATTCAGGTCAGTTCGTGCAATGAAGTCGTGGTTTTGAACTAGAACAACTTGCAACACCCTCAATTCAACCCTCACACACTTTCCTACAAATAAATAATGTCTTCAGCAAAGTTTGCAGCATGCCTAATTGTCCAAATCATAAGAGCCAATCAAAATAATACTGTAAGAACTTGGCAAGCTGTTCAAGCAATGCAGTAAATTTCAAGAGGAACTTTAAAGAAAAAGTGCCAACAGGAAAACAAAAGAATAAAAAAGAGTCTGATTTGGCCACTAAATCACCTAACATCTCAATAGGCTGCTCAATTTCATTTGTGCATTTTTGTTTCAGGGGAATAACAATCAAAGTTCTCCTTTAAATATAAGAAAGCTACACAGTAACTACGCACAGGACAATCCACAAGGAATGGTAATGCAAAATAGAAAGCAGACTGAATGTATTTCTAGAACTTTAGATGGTCTTTGTACTCTTAATTTTCAATGGCACTTTTGCACATGCTGAGCAATACAGAGTGTAGTTTTTAGTGATTAAAGCACAGTCTTTGGTAGTAAGCTGCTTTGTTTCAGGAAAGCTCACAACCTCAGAAACTAGAAATATCTGAAACTTCTTTCTCTTTCTCCTAACCAAAGTATTGAGAGAAACAGACAATTATTTTAACTGAACTTGGTGAGTATATTTTTTGTCCATGTCCATTAAGCCTTGCAGATAAAGAATGCAAAAAGAAAAGGAATTTCTATCAATTATGAGAGAGGGGAAAAATACCAAAACTTTTTTTCTTGAGAAACATGCATATCAAACACCTACAGCAAGGAAGTCTGGGAACATCTGTGCAGAAAGCGTTATTCTACTAGCACAGATCTTGAAGGAATTCATTCTGCACATGCCCATTCTGGTGTGGACCTTCCAAAACAGTTGCAACAGCATAGATGTCTAAAGGGAAAAAAAAATAACAGGAGCCATGGCAATAATGCTGGAAATGCTGGGATAATTTTTTTTCTGTATAATGAGAGCAATTTCCCCAGGGTGGGAAGGAAAGTATTCAGTAAATAAGATAAAGTTAAAACATATCTAAATATGTTTCAACTTTCTCTTATTTACTGATATTTTGTTCACATAGTTTCATGAACTCCATAAAAATTTATCAAAATAACAGTCCAGTGCTCAAGAAGTTTTTTAGAACAGAATGTTTCAGTTAGAAGGAGCCTATAATGATCATCCAGTCCAATGGCCCAAACACCTCAAGGCTGACCAAAAGTTAAAACATATTATTAAGAGCATTGTCCACAAACCTCTTAAACACTGCCAGGCTTGGGGCATCGACCTCTCTAGGAAGCCTGTTCCAGCATCTGACCACCCTCTCAGTAAAGAAATGCCTCCTAATGCCAAGTGTTTTGTACTGTTTAATCTAAAACAAGTCACAAGTGTAAATCAGATGCTTCAAGATTCAGTGATCTAGTCAGCAGTGGTAGCTCACCAGGAACCATCACAGCCTTTGCTGCTTCCTGTGATCTCTCACCCACTATGTGCTACGTGTATGTTTTCAGATGTATGCTAAAAAGTAGCATTTACTCTTCTTGTCCACTTTATTTAAAATTATTACTAAATAATCTACTAAATTACTATCTAAAATTATTACTTTATTTTAGTGATCAATGTCTGAACTTCCTTTTCTGTAAGTTTGTGGGTTTTTTTGGGTTTTTTTTTTAAGCCTTTGTTACCAAACTGCTAAGCAGAAGTAAATCCAATTCCTCTGTCCAAAATTGCAGAATTCTGGCCTTGAAGAACAGACCACAGTAACTACAGAACTGAGCAGTTTAAAATCTGCTTTTCTAGTTTCAAAATTTAAAAAAAAAAGAAAAATCTGTATTGACTGGAAAAAGACATTGCTTTCAACAGCTCTGACATCTTTAATGACAAATATGGGGTTCACTTCAGATTAATTTGTCAAAATCTCTCTGGGTGCGATGCTTTATGTTTCTCTTCCTCTTCAGACTTACATTTAAATGCAAGCAAAGATTTCTCGGTTGTGAAATAAAGCTCTCAGCAGTTTGCAAACAACAAAGTTGGTTACTCATGAAAAATAATTTTTAGAAAATATACATTTTCAGTGTATCATATTTGTATATTACAAGCACACACTATGTCTCTCACACTTTTATCAATCCATGGGAAAAGGAACTGTTTCTAGTCCATTAAATAAAAGCATTTCTGTTTCCCTCACTTAATGATGGGCCCACATCACTTTTTCACGGAAGATCCTGATAATGAAAGGAGCATCCCAATCACTTTTTAATGTGCAAAATAGTACCCATTGTACTACTAATCGTAACATAACTGTACTATTACCTAGTAGGCACCACTCCTCAGCCTTAATGGTATCACTGAACTTGCAAGGATCAGTCCCTAGGATGAAGTATGATCCAAAGAGTCCACTCAAGTGAAGAGCCCACTTGACCTACCTGCAGAGTAATTGCTCAAATTACTTAGTGGCAGCTTAAGTAGTCACCCTTCCACAGCTATTTAGTCTCTCCTTCTCTGTTCTGTCAGAGCACAACAAAGCCAGCTATTAGCCTCCAAATCTCTAGACTCAAAATGCCCTGGACCTAACAGCAGATCAGACAAACTCTCGGAATTTTACATTATTGTCAGAATAACTGGTTTTCTTACAATAGGCTCACAGGTGAGACAACAGTGACTCTGCTGACTAACAGGCAATTAGGATGACATGTTCTTTTCTGTTCAAACCTTCTCCACTCTTTGGGGCACTAGAAGAACCGGAAAGAAAGCAAACATATCTCTGATGTGTAAGCTTAAGAAAACATTCACAATACCTCTTCATAACCTCTGGAGAAGTAATTCACCAGAAAACAAATAATTTTCAGCCTCACAGTAACTTTCATTGTCAAGCTAAGAATATATTGATTCAGAAGCCATAAGGGAAAAAAGAAAGGGAGAAGCAATGAGAAGGATAAGATCAGCAGTGCTTCCAAGAGTTTTAACACAACCCACAGAAAGCCATCTCTGGCTTGATGTACACAAACAATTTCAGGATGAAACCTCTATTAAAACTGCTGATTGCTCCTGTGGGTTAGAAAAACCCAAAGGAATTGCCAAGTTTATTTACTCTAACACAGCAATAGTTTTACAGGAATTCTGTTGAAACAGAGGGGAAGTACTGGGTTATAAAAATACATTTGTGCAGATGAAATAGACCTAAACATAATTTTAGACTATTTTTAAATTTAAAAAAAAAAAAGACCAATTAGTACTATCACAAACTGGTGGAACTCTGCTTAAGTACCAACCCAAAATTCTATTTGAAACCAACAGAATAAACCATCCACATTTATGTTGTTAGGGCTGGGCAGGTAAACAGCCTCTGGCTCTGAGCTTCTGGTGATGTATCCTGGGAAATGGCACTAAGGACTGCTGGTGATCAAAAGAGCTTGTCAGTCTAGTGTCAACTTACCACTCCTTTCCAGTTACTTTCACTCAGACCATCCAAATCCATGGATATGCTGCCCTACATGAGATCTGATTTCTTTAGGAATGTATAATACAGCTAATACAGTGTTTCATTAATGTATAACAGCATATCAAACCTACAGATCGGTTTTGTAGTTTTTCTGAAACAACTCTTTAAAAGGCATACCTCAAAGAAGTAATTTTAAAAGGAAATATTTACCATCAGTGCAATATTCATCCTTTCTCTGCCAGTGCAGGACTGTTGGTTGGTGAGCCACAGATGGGCAGATAAAAAAATGAGGAAAATTCTACCACAAAAAGTCTTCATAAAAATACACAAAGTCATTGCACACCTCCTAGCACGTAGATCTTTTCCTGCTGCCAGGCCTTCCTGTATGCCACCTTTCTGAGGCCCAGGGCTTCAACTGAGGGAGGGTGTTACAGTGAGCCACCTATCAGTGTCCCACCTCCTGTCTGAGGACAACCATGAAGTTTACAGTGGTGGTAGGGGTGGGAGAGGTGGTCTTGGAGGGAATACGATGTTGATGACTTCTTCCTCCCCACTCCAAGAACCCCCAGCTGAGTTAACATGCCCTGACTTCATTCATCTGCAAGTCCATTCTGCATCCACATTTACTGCACACCATATACAGCCTGTATATTACATCTGCTTGAGACCTGCTCCTTCATCACTTTTGGTTTTGCCCAGCTCCCAAACTGCACCTCTTTACCAACTGGTGGCCTCTTTACAGCACTGGGGCCCCCAGTAAGGGGGACATCATGAGTACCCTCTTCACCCTCTGCTGCCACACTCCCATGCTGTGCCCCCACTTGCAAAGCCTCTGCAATCACACTGTGACCATGCTCCTCTGCACTACACCTTTCTGTGAGGGTCACAAATACATCATCATACACATAATAACAACTTGCTACTACTATCTGCTGAAGGAAATATGGTTATACCACACAATTAAACAAGGACAAGCCAAAGGGAAACTAACTAAGCAGTAGCCACCCAGTAACTAGAAAAAAAGATACTGGATTTGGGTTTGCAGCTAAATAAAACCAAACAAAGCTCCACGCTGACAAAGGCACGTTCAGACAAAACCTGACAAGTCCTGACACTCCCAAGGTTGCGTGAAACCTGAAGCCTGCATGAGAAATGAAATGTTAAAGGTTAATGACTCAAAAATCAGATTTGCAAAAGCAACAAGTGCTTTGCTGAGGCCAGATTTGCACCCCCTAAACAAAGGGGAGGAGAAGAATTTTTGGGTGTGTGGTGAAACCCTTGATCTTCTGAAGAACAGCCCAGGTGCAGAGGAGGTGCACACCCACCCACCAGAGGATGACCACAACAAACCAAAAAGGCCAGTAAAAAGCAGATCCTGCAAAGTGGGCTAATGCTTTTTATCATGCCAATGTCCTTTCCTGATGAGACTCAGGGGGAAAACCACCCCCTGGAGAAGGGATTGGGACACTCACAGCTAAGCCTGAAGGTATTCATTAGTTCTGGTGAGTCACAACTGCCTCAACATGTGCAGCCATGAGAAACAGTGGTCACGTCTTAGAAAGGGCCACAAATCTTCAAAGTCCCCTGAAGCATCCCCAGACTGTGCCTGATCCACAGGATTTATAGTGTAAGACTCCACTCCCAGGGGAGGCACCTGGGCCTTCCCACCTGAACATACATTAACCCATTGCATCTTTTCTTCCCACCATCATTTCCCGGTATTTCCTCCCATTCCAAACCACTTCTCCAGCCCCAATGGGTAAAGACTGTGGCCACAACTTTGATCAAGAGACATCAAAATTGCAACAATCAAGTCTCAGTGCTGGATCCACAGGTAGTGATATCTTTCCTCTTCTTTTGTACTCTTATCCTTTCTTTCTTTTCTCTGTATAATTTCCTAAGTGGTATTTTTATACTTTTATATAATTATATTTCTATAAATAATAACCAAAGCAGATAGACACCTCCTTTCCAATGTAACCAAACTGTTCTGAAATAAACCTGCAGCTGTATACACACTGGTCATTCAGTCTCGTTTCACTTTAATCCACCCCAAGGCACCTAGGAAGAACTTTCAGTTACCCCATCTCAGGGGTGGGTTAAACCAGCCTGTCCCTAGCGGGCAGGAAATCACTCTATGAAAAGCCACTGCCCATGAAGGAGACAAGAGAGTCCTACAGCATTATCTGAATCAAGGGAGAGAGTCCACTCAGCCACACACCCGTGGGGTTTCTCTCTCGAGGTTTCAGAGGATGCAGCCCCCTTTTATCCTAAAATCCAGGCCACATGTTGACCTCTTCCTTTCCCCTGTGGCTGCAGTACTAGGAAGGTACAGCCTTCCCAAACCACCTACCACTTTTACCCCTTGAACATGTCATTTTCCTCCAGAGTTTAGAAATTCGGGCTATGTGGGTTCTACAAGAGACTTCATGCAGACCCATTTGTCTATTACCCTTAAGTTCAGGAGTCAAACTGTCTGGGTTCTGCAGCTGGAGGTTAGCAGAGGTACTAAGACCCATTTCAAAGACATAAACGCCCAATTCTCCTTAAGGCACCCATGGAATTGTTTGTAAAGACATTAGCATCCATCTTTCCCATCACTAGTATTCGAAAGACAGAACTTACAGTGCAAACGATCTGCTCTAAATTCTCTTAGTCATGCTGCTGCATGTTTAAATTTCAAACAATAGAGACACACAGGTGAAAACTAAACTTGCACTCTATCAGGAATGCATCTCCATGACTATGGACAATGTAAACCATATTTTTTCTCATCTGAAACCAGTTGGTTCTCTAGGCAGTGTAATTTCAAAGAAAAAACATGTAAGATCAACTTTCTGTTGCCAGTCACACACTCCATGAACTTTTAATCCAACCTAGAAACACATACACAAAGAAAGCAGGAAAATTAAAACCAGATTTACAGAATATAAAATTAATTTGGATTGTATTCTGTACTATACAGAGTCACAAGCTCGAATAATTCGTTACGAATATCTCTTTTATCATTGTATCTTTCTGTGACAGAGTCTTCTAGCAAATTATTAATACTTTTAAAAAACACAGAAGGTAAGTGTGATGGCTGGAGAGACATGATCTTGCCAGAAATCAATGCCTAGGACAATCAAAGATATAATGTAACACACTTTTAGGTATTGTAAACACTCGGAAGTGGCTGGTTAAGACTTTCAGACTGCCAAACAAAAAGAAAAATTCTGAAGTGGTATGCTTTGTTTGTTTGTGCAAGAAACTTGAAATGGAATAATTTCAATTACTGAGGATAGGGGTTGCTTAATTCCATTCAGCTCATTCATTAATGTTAGATTTCTGTACACATTGTGAAGTGGCATAGGACTGATCCAAAACAGGAATGGGCAACCAACTGTATTTCTGTTGAATTAACTGTGACAAGGTGTTTGTGGTGCCTTCATGCACATAACGCCTGTTGAGGGAACACAGGCAGTCTAGAGTTTATCCAACATTAACCCAAACCAATAAAGACACACTGCCTGATTGAACACAAAGCCTTTCAAAGCAGTATTATCATAACAAATGTTCTGAATTAGCAAAGTGACCCTGCACTGTGTCAATATTTTAAAACCGTCTTTCCAATAACCGTGTCATCTTTGATACACTACTAGAAGTCAAAATGATAAAACTACAGCTTCACTTTCCTATGGATATTAAAAAAACACTCTCAATAAGATAATTCTGATTGATAAGTCCATAAATAAACATTAACATGAGATATAACAAAACTCTTGACCTTTTTATTAACATAAGACTGCAGAATTATCAGGTACTACAGGAAAAAAATCTGGGCCTGTCCACACAGTAACCATGATAAACAGAAATCATCATCAAACAGATCATAACAAAAAAATTAAAAACTTGAACCCATTAAACTAAACTGAATTTTGTATGCTCACTCAGAGCACAAACTTCAAGATACATAATAACCACAATCTCACAGTTCTCAGCATTAGATGAACTACTTCAGTCAACACACAGTAACAGCATTAACAGAGGGAAGATGGGAACAGAATATGAATTTTTTCCAAGACTTATCTAGATTGGAATCAGTGGAGAACATCAACAAAGGGCAAACAGGATGATCAACAGGTATATGGCCTGAAGCCCACATGAGGCCACAAGCTCACACACACACTGAGAGAGACGAGTCGTGTCTGGAGACAGGCCTACAACCAGTGTGCAGTGCAAACACCCCTGCAGAGGAACAGGAACCTCTGGGCTGGAAAACACAGTGAGCAGAAGGACAGAGTGCAGCCTATTTCCACTCTTTCACACAGACTGCAGGGACAAGGTCTTGGTCCTTCACCACATGACAATTGGGCAAAATTATGCCAGGCAGCAACAAATAAAGATTGCATGGCAGGTGACAGTAACATTTTCATCAGATCATGAATGCCCTTCAGCACATGTGATGAAGGGAGAGACAGGGTGCAGAGGGAGATGGTTACTACAACAATTGATCCAAACAATTATCAACACCAGAGGATCCTCTGGGATACAATAAGTTCTTCTGCCATATTAGAGCTGCTCTCGAGTCAAAGACCTCTGCTTCCTGATAAACTACATCTTAGAGAGTCAGAAAAGAATTGTGAAGTTTTTATTTGATAGGCACTGGGTAGTAATAACTAGAATTAAATTAATTTCTTGCTTTTTCAGCATTTTAAAAATTACAGCTAAAGCTGTCATTCAAAAGCCTTGGGAATGATATAAAAAACTTTTAGTCATAAAGAAATTCCAGAAAGAGCATTGCCTGACAACCAAAACATTTCTGGATTTTACAGTTTTCACAGAATTTCTCATCCCATGAGATGCATTTCTCCTAAAGGCTATCTGATGTGACCCTGAAGCTAAACCAGGGTGGCTTGGAGAACTTCAAGTAGTGAGATGCCATGTGCATAGTGCTGAATCTGGATACTTTGGCAACACTGGCAGTATGGGGATGCAGGCAAATTGGGAAATGCTGACAAATAAACCACATGGACTTCAGAGCTAAAGGAATAGAAACTGTATCCTTACTGAATAAGACAGACAGAAAGACAGAACAAAGGAAAAAAGAGTCACAAATTTACTTTATGGCACAAACAGTTTGCACTGCTTCACTGACCACAAGTTACGCCACCTGTACAAACTGGAAGAACTTCCCTCATGTCCTACAAGGAAAACAAGCAAAAACACACAAAAAACAAAGAACTCCCCCCAAAAAAACCACAAAACATCACCACAACAACAAAAAAACCTCAAAGCCAAACAGAAAGAAAAACCCAAGGAAAAAAAATCTAGGAATAAACTATCAATAACAATTGTTGATGGAAATTAGTGACCACACTGGTCTTTCAACTCTTCAGGTATCAAGAGAAAAAACCAGCATGACCCAAACTGTTGTTAAAAGCATTTGTCTCCAGGTATTAAGGAATACACAACTGCTAATTATTAAAGAATTTTCAGCATTCTCTGAATTTTGCAGTTTGCTCTTGCAGTCTTTCACAACTTCATTTAACACCACATTTCACAAGCTTTAGCCAATGAACGTGTTTACAGATGAATCACAAATGTGTTAACCATTAATCTCTGCCCTAATGTCACTCATTTTATACTCTGCTCTGAAGCATAATTTTGTAATCAAAAATTGTTATCCAGCACACACAGAAAAAAGGAATCTCCACAGACATTCCCATCCTTCTGCACTTGACATCAAGACAAATGAAAAAGTTTTAACAAAGCTGACATGGCTTTTAACATCTACAGAGAAACTGCCACTGTAAACTATATACTGAAATGAGTTACAAATAAGGTCAGAATCGATTGACTATGCTCTATACCTGCATTTCTATGTAACTATCTGATGGATTACTGTGAAACATGGCAGGTATACACAAACGATACCTGGAATTAAAGGAACTCCCATACTAAGTGAATTGGGTCAAATTCAGCATAAATGCTCTGACATCTGTAACTGTGACAGGCTATCTGAAGAACTTAAAAGTAAAGTAAAGGTTCTGGATTGCTTTTACACCTTACAGCACACCCTTCCTCGGACAACAGCTGGTGCTTGTGAACCTTGCAGAGACAGCAAGTACAACGGGGAGTTTATATGTCAGCCTGGTGACTGTTTCGGTACTAAAAATCTAATCTTACTCTATTTCTCACTGCTTCAGCCTTCTTTTGAAATCCACACTTGATAAAACATCAAATCATACTTTATTTACTAAGGAAAGAGAGGGAGTGGTCTGACAATTTAAGTTTAGAGCACTGCCATTCTATCGTGATAGTACTGGTAAACAGCAACATTATAAAATGGGGAGCTACATTATAAAACGAAGCAACGGACTGTAGAAGAAACTCTGTCTCATTTCCCATCAGGAAATACACTGACAGTTCAAATTTTCCGCTAGAAGCTGCCAACTCTGCTGGTGAAAGGCGTCACCGCTTTGCAACTACTAGGAAATACTTAAGGAAGTCGCGGAATGCGAACGAAGACATTAATAAAGAAGCGCACAAATAAAACTATTCTTTAGACCTCTAATGAGAAAATCTTTGCACCACGGAGAAAACCGGATTTTTGAAATACCGATAAACAAACGTCAAAGGAACAAAACCACAAACACTACATTTGGTGTTACGGGTTGGCATTCTCTCAATTTCTCGGCAGCAGCGTTACGATAAAAAATGACGAAGCGCCACAAGACGCCCGAACTCCTAAGTTTTGCCAGAGAGCCTGGAAGAACCCACGGCAGCGCTACTCCGGACGGAAGGTCTCCGTCCGCACCACGGCACTTGGGACAGCTCCAGAAGTTAAATACCTGCCGGGTAACGCGCCCTGCGCGCTCACCGACGCGACTCCGCTCCCCGGCGGCGGCGCGGGCAGGATGCGGGGCGGCGGCAGCCGCTGCCCGTCTCGG
>VZRH01002122.1:368967-387781 GCA_013397555.1 Urocynchramus pylzowi
GGCGCTCCCGGGCAAGCGGAGCGCCGCGGGGCGCCTGCCCTGGGAACGCCGGCCGCCCTTGCCGCTGCGGAGGGGGCGAACTCACCGCGGATACCGTGTGCAGTGACACACCGAAAAACGGGGGCTTCACTCCCTCACACGTGCGCACACCCATTCCTTTTTTTTCCCACTACCACCAATCCAGTTGCCCTGAATCTCTGCATGGTAATTCACAATAATCACGGCAATTCCATCATCTTATATGCAATGTGTTTAATTTGTATCCATTATTATGGCATTAAAGCAGTCCCCAACATTTATTTCTCATCATAGCAGTTTGAAGAGAGATAGAAGTGCTTCTGTTCCCACGTCAGAGGTGGGAAGTTGAGGCACAGGCAAATTAAATGCCGTGTCTGTAGCTGCACAATATGTAAGACCGGCCAAAATCCCCGAAAATCGTGTATTGAAACCCAAAATCATGTACTGAATTCCTCTACTCCTCTGTCTGTTGAGAGTTTTACATATAGCAATAAAGAAGTTTAATGTGTTTATTTGTATATAAAAAAAATTAACTCCAAAGCCACAAACGTTACCAAAATACATTTATTTTGAATTTCATTTCTAGTTTCTTGTTGCTGTAATTCAAGTTCAATGCTTGATCTCAGGCAGTACATCAAAATAATGGTAAGAGAACCTGAATGTCAACACCTGGTTAGCTCATACCAAACAGAAGGAACAGCAGTGGGAATGCAGAAGACAGAAACATGTTCTTATTTACAGGAGATATACTCCCTGTGCACAGCACACATCTGAAACATAACTCCAGTGGCAGAAACTCAAGGAAGATATCATAGATATTTTATACAGAAACTTCTGACCACATCCCAGTTCTAATCTTCTGGCTTTTTGTTTTCAGAAGGTTATCACCTGAAATCTCATTTCTTTATTTTCATTCTCTTGTCCAGAGCAATTTGTTAAGCACAGAGCAATTTCTCATCAGATATCTTAAATTACTTCCTCTTAAACCAATCTGTCTAAAGTTCTTAGTACAGCCAAGAAACCATGTACCTTCACAAGTATTCTAGGTGTGTCTGCAGGCAGCCAAACCAGTAAGCCTACAGCTAAAATTGCTTAAAAAAGCTAAACCACAAAACCCAAACAAGAAACCAAGAAGAAATTTAGTTCACTACTGTCTTTGTCTGTACAGTAATGTGAAGGGATGGGTGTAGGAGCAGTGCTGTCTTGAGAGGCTAGTGCTGAGTACAAATAAGCTACTAGATGACTAAAAGATAAAAAACAGTTTTTGAGAAAAAAACCAAACCGTTTTTCAGCTTTATAATACAGTTCCTCCCTCTTTTATAATCCACTATAAGGATCTAAACATGATCAGTGTATCCCACAGGGCATGGCATGAATAACTGAACAGTTATTATAGTTATGAAGAGTTATTATAGTAAGGAGAGCACATCACTATAAATGTATAGCTGTTCCAATACTACAGGTGTGAGTAATTTAAAAGTATATCATGTAAGTGTGACACGATCTTACATTATTCTCTACTAATCCACTTTACTTTTGGTTACGTGGGGGTTTGTTTTGATCCTTTTTTATATTACCTAATCTTAATATTTTATTCTACTTAGAAAAATGGAAATTGTTGGCGATTGCTGATTCCATAAATAGAGCACCCTATGAAAATAATGGAGGAGTTAAGGAAATTCAAGTCTTCAGTGTTGCTGGGGAGATATCCATCTTCTCTCATCACATTTATAAAGACATAACTATTTTGTCTTTTAATATTTCAGCTTAGAGTAAGTACATAGTTCTCATGCACTGAGGGTGATTTATATGGGAAAGAGAAACTAACAACTAAAACAAGGGGTAGTTGAAAGATAGGTACCAGTGGAACTAAATATACATTATTATCATTACAGAGAAGCACCTTGTATTTTCTTATTCTTAAATGGCACTAAGGTGTGGGGACTGGAACAATGTCCAAGTATGAGGACAGAGGCAGTTTTAGTATCTGAAATTTATGTACAAAATACCTATCAGATTACAGTGCAAAAAGAAACATAAGAGCTGTGTGTGGTATATGGTAAGCTGACATTTGAATGACATCAGTGACTCTCTGAAAATTTTGCAGTGGAAAGCAGGACATATTTTCCTTGCTTTCTTTTGTGATTTTTACTTTATTATTATTAGCTGTTGCTAATTATCAGATGCCTACATAACTTGCTTCAATACCTGCAACCTAATTTAAGGCATGAGGGATATATTTGCAGTAATTATAGCATAAACTATGAACAAACTAGAGATTCCAGAATAGCTGTAATGCGTAACACTAGATGATTGCTTTAAAACATCACAGCTTCCAGGTTTCAGCAGCATAATTGAAGCCGAATGCCACAGGATGCAAACATTGATTACTTCCCTCCACCCCCTCAGCTTTCTGCCCTGTAGATCATTATTAGACATCTCAAAAAATAAGTTTTATGATTAAATCTTTGTACTACTAAAAGAAAATAAACCACACACAAAACCAACACAGACTAATCTGTAGGAATTTAAGGAACTGGAAATGGCATCTATTCTAGTTATGTGATAGAATAGGTGGATGATTATAGAAGTGAGCTTCAGCTTTACTGGAACAGAACAATGTGACTACAATGCATTTTCATGACAATGACATGCCTACTCAGTCTGTGTTTGTGATGAACATACCATATTCCCTTGTTCTTCTTCAAGTATCCATTCAATAGATCGCTCAAGTAACATTAATCAAACATCTTATTTTTATCATGGATGCCACCAAACTGTTTCTTTCAAGAACCCGAAGAATGGGGTAAACTTAGCCATAACTTGGTCCTTTCTGATAACTGAACACAGCACTGAAACAATTCCAATATTCTAATGTACGCTACAGTTTGAGAATTGTTATATCTTTCTTTCCTGCCTTTGATTAATATAGTTAATTTCCTCCTTCTTTGCTAGTGCTGATTTTTTCAATTAATTGAACAAAGACAAGGAATTTAGCATTTGCTGGGACAAGTGGAACCATCAGTGCCACCATCACTACTGGAACCTTCGGCAAGAACCATGGCTGAATACAGACTACAGGTTTTAAAAACCATCTGTAATAGAACATGCTGGTGGATACATTCAGTCCCTTTATTCTTCTAGGATGAATTATCTCCTGTAACTCCATGATTTTGGGATCTGCTTTCAAAACACACAAATACTGAGGAAGCTCTATTTTTGTGAAAGTAAAGTCCAAAGGAGGTGTCAGACTCAGAGGTTAGACATAAATAAAAACCCTCCACTTCTTTCAGGGTTTCACTTTAAACACTACTTTTTCAAGGCCTAATGTCTACGGTCTCACAGGTGTCAAGAAGAATAAATTTCTTCTTAAAAAGTATCTAGGTCTTCTGTGTTTAAACGCCTTTGAAACCTATCCTCGCTGTCTGCATAAGAGCGCCTCTGTCGTGAGGACCCAGAAAACCTTGTCACCATGGCATGAGCGTGAGGAAGGCTAGTGAGTCATCAGTGCAGAGACAGCTAATAATTTCACCCTTTCTGTACCATGATGAAATTAGTAATGTTTTTGTTAGTGTACCTCTCTACTGTTTCCATGCAGAATAAAATCACAAAGTATAAATGCTACTTCCCCTCTTCATACACACAAAGGGTAGGTATCTCACAAATGCTCTTGTCTCACTATATTATATTCATTTGCACTAGAACTATGTTATGTATCAAAGTACCTTTAGCACTAGATAATTTTCCTGTATTGTTTCAGATTTTCTTCCGGTTTGATCCAGGCCAGAAGAGAGAGATTAGCAGCACAACCATAAGGTTCCTTCCTGCCACATCCTAAGGAAAGTGTTCTTCCATAGAATCAGGTTAAGTAGTGTCAGTTCCTGACACAGTTTTCAGTTAGTTCAAGAGCTCTTCAAAATGACAAAGACTGCTGAAACATTCTCAGAGTCATCCAGGAGGTGTAATGGAATCCATTTCACATATTACACCTAGTACTGCATCGTAAGGTCTCTACATCTATGAACAGAGGAATTTTAAATCTACTGAGCACTTTTTTCGTGCTCTCAGAGTGAAGCAAGTAGTGTGGAACTCAAGTTCTAAAGATGTGACTTGGGAATATTTTTAGTACAGGCTTTTAACTGTTAACAAAGTCAGATTAAAGTTCAGAAGTTCAGGTTTCTGAACTTTTTCTGAATTTTAAAGGACAAGGAAAACTGATTAGATGCTTTTGGGTGAAAAAGTATTAGTCATGCACCTTCAACTGAGCATTGGCCATCCAGATTTCATTTGTGGACAGGCTGCCGGAAAAATGTAAGGATGCATTTAAAATAATTTTTCTAGAAAGACAGTTTATGACTGGCTCATGGTAGCAGATAATTACAGGTTCTGCTAAACTAAGTGTTTACTATGGCAGAAAGGATGGTAAGAAGAAGATTGTCTGCATACAATTCATCTCAAAAATTCTAAATAACAATGTTCTTTTCAATGAACATAAGATTAGACAGCCCCAAAATGAAACCTCGAGATGTTTGTCACAAGATCAGCTGAACAATTCAGGAAAGTATTTTAGTCTCAGAAGAGGTAGAGGAGAATCTACTTCTTGCTGTTCAGTTACTTCCCATGTTCTTGGACTACTCTTGATGATTGGAATTATTTTTTCCTTCCCTTCCATGCCCAATCATTTCTAGGCCTTCCATATTTCTAAGAAATATCAGCTGATTTGCAGAAAATGTTTGTTACAAATCTTTTAGGACTAATATGTTCCACAGTTTCTTTCTCTGCTTAATCTCGACCCATATCTTTTCCTTCAGCATGCTTCCAGAATATTCATGAAATCAATGCCACCATTAGCAATACTTCTTGGGAGGCCAAGTCTTCACATGTAACAATTGCTTTGTGAATTTGGCTAATGCAGAAGAAATTAGCACATAGCCTCTACAATTTAAAGGTATGTTATCCAGTTATTTTCTTCATGGCAACTAAAGTCAAACTCATTTCTTTTAGGACAAAAATCATTACAGCATTTCTCAACCCAACAGCAGCAATGCCCAAACTGTGACATCCTCCTCCATCACCCAGGTGGTGGCTTCACTACTCATGAACATGACTTCATGTATTTCTTGATAACATCAAGGAGATACTGGGTCATGCCATTTTAGGCATGGAAGAAATCAGTAACTCTGCCAAAATAGACACACATTTAATCTTTGTGAGTAGATTCCAACACAGATGTCAAGCACCAATTGCTTATCTATTACCTACCTGTAAATATCCAGACAAATGTGTACACAGTGAGGGGGATGACCTGGACTAATCTGAGTAACTCTTGGATCCACTGCTTGTCAATAGTCACACACTTGAACTCACATAAATAAATACTCTGGATGATATATCAGGTTCACTTATCATTTCATCTTCCCAGAAGGATCCCTGTGGAGTCAGGGTAACACTACATATTCTAATTAGCCAGCAAGAAGCAAACCCAAACTTTTCTGTCAATTGCTTTTTAACAGTTTCTTTCACAAATTTCTCAGTGTAAGCCAAGATAGTGGAATTTCAAAAAACTTGTCACCATATGTGCCCATACCATTTCATTGGCTTCCTCATTTTGAAAGAAAGTAGTGGGTGTTTCTGTATTCTTTCAAAGATCAGTGAAATCCCAGCATGTTGCCAGGTCCCTCCATGTACTATTTTTCATACAGTCAGGCTTACAGTGAAGCTCTGTCCCAAATTAATTTTGAAGGCTGCATGTGATTTACTTTATTGACTTCTTGATTATGTTTTTTCCCAAGATTGCACTTGTTTTGTAGAAGAAACCGACAAATGCCCTTTGGGCAAAAAGAAAACATGGTTCTATTTTCAGAGAGGCAAAACTTCATGGCTCCTTATGACTCTCTGTCACATTTGATAACTCACTGTTAGACACAGAACCAGAAAGCATAAGCCTCTCCCACACAATGGGTTCCTATGGTCTGGGTTCTGGAAAAAGGAGGAAATGTGTCTGGAAAGATTTGTGAAATCGTGTGAGGATATAAAACATTCTGTTTCCCAGCTGAAAGATTTTCTGAGTGGGTAACAGATCTTACCAGTACTATCTGTGATGTTGATTTGGCTTCTGCAATTGATTTTATGCCTCCACCTGCAAGGACTCAAGCAGCAATAACTGCTTGAGAAATAATAGGAATATCATGGAACACCTCCACTCCCATAATTATCAATCATTAGTCCTCGGTAGGAGCTCCAAGGTCATATGCTCAGTCTGACAAAGCAGACTTTGAGCCATTAAATCACTTGGGCTTTCCCCTCCAGGCAAGGCCTCTAGCAGTAGGGGCTTTTTCTTCAGCTACTCAAAGAAAGTTTATCATTTCAGATAAAATGCAATTTTCTGAGCTACTCAGTACGCTTGGGTAGTACAGAGCCCATGTTTTTTTCCCAGTGTGCAACCAGACACCAGGTTTCTCTCAGGGGAGGATCTGTGCAGTGATCTGGGCTGCTCTGCCCCTCAGTGGGCCTGGCTATTTCCTACACAGCTGGGGAATCTCTGCAGCAAAAGGGAGGTCCTAGAACACAACATATTTTGAAGAAATACAATTACTGCAGGACATTGTCTTCTTTTTCTTCCAATTTACCAGAAGCAAGCTCCAAAATGACTATACAAACTCTCAGAGAAGCTAATTTTGATCACTCATGACTCATTTATAACTATGAATTAAATTTTCCAACTTTACAGCATTTATTTTGATTGCATTTTATAATGACAGTTGCCATCCTAGTTACCAAACACTAATTCATGATATAGGTTAATTTTGCGTTATTAATGAACTATCAAAAAGGCAGTGTGACTTATAGTACTGACATTTAGCAAGTCACTAAAATATCTGGAGAAGAAGTAAGAACTTCAGAGTTTCTTCTTTTCCTTTCAGGAAAACAGAAAAGAACTGCTGACAGAAAAGTGAATTTTGTAAGAATATTTCTTCTTTTTTCATCTTCATGTATTCCCTCATTCATGAATTTTAATTTTGTATTATTTTCCATTCAATTAAAATACCCTAAACAAACAGTTAACAGCATGTAGATTGTCTTTCGGGAACACTGTCCATCAGATTTTTCTCATTTCATGGCAACATTCAAGCAATTAAGGTTTTAATGAGGCTGAAAATTTCCAGCCCAAATAATGTAATGAGTTTGACTATCTTCCAGAACAACTGTGGCACTAATGCAGGAATGCATTTAACCATATGCTTGAATTCATAACTGTGTTGTTGGGTAGCAGCTGTCTGCCTGTTAAGTGAGGTGTAAAGCTCACACTTAACATTTGCTGAGCTTGGAGGGTTCATTGCACCATTGCTTTGCCTGTGTGAGAAGTACAAAATACAATATTGCCATTTTCTCACATGTCACATTCTGCTCTCTCAATGTACTTACTCATATCCACAAATTACTCAAAAGAGACCTGATCCATTACTTATTTTCAGCTTTAAAATACCACTAAAGATTGCACAATATTTCTCAAATGGGAGGTAAATTAGATTCTCTTACTTAACAGAATATGAAAAATGGAACTGTATCAGCACCGTGGACTGGGCTGTGCTGATGAGGGTCAGGACTTCTGTATCTGTGGTAAATGAGAACCCTTCATTTCCTCTTCTTTTTAGAAGGTGTCCTAGGGTGACTTTATGATATTTGTATCGTGTTGTGTTCATGCTGGATGTGAAGTTCTGCTCCTGTGGGGCTGGCTCTGAGAGTGAATGCTCCCCATTGCTGCTCCTGGGCTGCGCCGCCTGCAGCACGGACAGACAGCGGGACACAGCCCTCCTCTGCCTGCAGCTGGGCTTTAGCTAGCTGAGGCAGAGCAGTTCCTGGGCAGTGGCTTTTCTTTTCCTTGGAACTGTTTAACCCTGCTCTGCACTGAACAGCCAGGAGAGCAGTGGCAGCTCACACCTGGGGCCCACAGAGCCGGGGCCGTGGCATTTCCAGCTCAGGAGGGACTGATGAGGGACTGAGCGAGCCGAGCCACAGCCCTCGACAAGGACTCTGTCAATTTGCCATCTCTTCAGAACAGCAAGAGGTTTTATTGTGTAATATAATTTCATTTCTTATGCTTGTGAATGCTTTCCTTGTTAAATAAACAGGTTTTTTCCACTTTTCTCCAAGGAAATATTTTTCCCAAACCATTTGGGAGGGCAGGCGAGTGCTGCTTGAATTTGCTTTCTAGAGGAACCTCATTCAGAAGCTTCTCCCCAAATTTGCCCTAAACCAGGACAGAAGGGTTTTGCATCCTGATAAAAACAGTATTTGTTTTCCTAAAATGACTTCATACACATTATTTATTCAACTGTGAAATAAACATTCATCTTCAAAAATAAAGAACTAATTAGTTTGGGGCAATTGCCAGATACCAGCAGCATACTTTCCAGAGCCACGGTAGCAAGAATTCTATGAAAATTATTCCACTATTTAGGTAACCATAGCACAGTTGTCTTCGAGTTATTCTGCAAAAAAGATGCTGGCTTGCTGCCAGCACAACCAGCATTTGTCCCAGCTGAGAAGGTAACTTCATAAACACTTCATTTTTTTTTTCTGGTGGGAAAAATAAATTAAAAGGAAACAAACCACCAAAGAATTCTAAAACAAATTTAAAGAAAAAGTAAATGGCCTATTTTAAAACTGTCACATGGACTTTAATTCTGAATGTGCTTCAGAGATAAACACAAAACTCCTTGAAATAAGAAAAATATTTTTTATTTAAATAGTGATTCCCTGTTTCATATTTATATGTTTGATTTAAAATTTAACTATAAACACAAAAAAATTAAATTAGCTAGTTCAGTAGCTTTTAAAATGGTAAATTAACTTTACTTTGCATGATAAGGAGAAGGATTGGAATGATTCCTAAACATACTGTATTTTAAACAACCTAGGCCAAATTCATCCTTAAAGGAACTCAGCAGAACTGAAATGATCAATGAACTAATTAACCCTCTTGAATTTAACAGATAATTCAGTACAAATTAATATTACACTTTAAATATTAACTTCAAGTCCTTAATTATTTACAGTTTTGGTGTATCTTTTCCATAGTGATATAATTAGCATAGCTATGTGGGGATATATAGTAATTTTTGAAGAAGTTTGATTGCAAGATATATTTTGAGTCTAGTTTGTGTGTCTCCCAGAAAGCATTATAAACTTTTGAAAGGGAAAGGCACTAAAAAACTCTTTTACTGTTGAAAGTGTCTTCTTTTTAAAAGCCTTTTGGGAAAATATTATGCAGTTTTCGGCATTCATCTATATAAAGAACAAACTTAGGCTCCTAACACAGGGATGAACTCCCTACACATAATTGCTAATTCTACATGATACTACACCACATTATTGCTACACATAACACTAATCCTAACACTCAGTCCAGTTTTAGTCTTGCAGCATACCTAAATCCAAGAACCAGTCCTAATTCAATACAGAATGAAATCTTCTGCTACCTGGTACCCGGTAGAAGCAGAGTCCTAAGCATTCTCCTAAGTGCCACTTAGATCCCAAGAATTGTATCATGCACTGTATGTCAGAAAGGGTCACTCTCAGTTATAGTGAGAACTCAGCTTCTTTTTGCAGCTCCATCAGTAGTCTTGAGTTTACCTTCTGCAAGACTAACCTTTGCCATGGCTTAGCATTGGCTGAGAAGGCACTCACTGCAGAAGCTTGGTATGGCAAGGAAAATTTAGGAGTCATGCTTCAAAACCTACTTTATCATCCATTTTCAAATTAAAACCATGCTTTACCTAGTATTCTATGATTCTAACATCTCTAGACTTAACAGTCCTTCCAAGTAGAAAATCTTAATTATGAAAATTAGTTATTCTTCATTATTATCTAAAGATTCATTTTTATGCAGCTTTTTAAAATCACTAGCTTTCATTTTACTTATTGCTGTAGATGTTTGTCAAAATATAAATCTAACATGAACCTCAATACATCATGAGGCCATCTTGTGCCATGAGGCACGGCAGATAACTTAGCAGGGAATGCACTGTTTCACATTATCCAAAGCATGGAAAACATGGTTTCTGTCAAGGAATGGTGGGATGAGTGGAGTTGAAAGTGACCTCCGTGTTTCACCTAGTCCTCCTGCTCTGAGCATGGCCATTGTCAAAGCTCTGAGCATGGCTGTTGTCAAAGGAAGGACAATTGGCTCAGAGTCTTGTTCACCTGAGGTTTAAAACTCCCTAAGGCTGGGATTTTGCAACTTCTCCAGGTGGCCCTTTCCAACATCTGAACACTTATAAAAATTTGCCTTATATCCAGTTAGGTTTTTCTTTGCTGCAGCTTGTGGCTGTTGCCTTTTGTCCTTTCTGTTGTGCACCTCCAAGGCAGAGATCATTCCCAGGTATCATCAGAGCTCCACTCAGGTAATAATAGGCAGCAGCAGTTCCTCTCCTCATCCTTCTCATCTCCAGGCTACACAAAGAGAGTTCTCTCTGCTCTTCTTGCTCATTATGATCTAATCAACAGCTCCCTAATCATTCCAATGATCTTGCACTTATGTGTCTCTGCAGTTGAATGTCTTTATAGCAGTGGTCCCAGTGCAGTTCAAAGATGTGACCTGGGGGAAAAAAAATCCCTGCTGGTCTGCTTCCACAAGCTGGACTGTTGTGGTGCCTGGTGTGATCTCATTCATGTTCAGTTTGTTGTCTGCCCAGGGCTTTTCTGCAGAGCTGCTGTCCAGCCCCTCCTTTACCCATGCTTGGGGACACCCACACCAAGTGCAGGCCTGGGCACTGGTCTGCATTGAAACCCACATTGCTCCTGTTGGCCTGACACAGGGGCCTTTCTCAACACAGCAAATCCATGGGATAGAAGTCTTTATTGCTTATTGTCTCAAACCTGATCAGGGTTTTTCAGTGTCTGATGATAGCTTTTCAGAGCATAACGTAATGTGGTAAAGCAATAAACATCAGTTTACAAAAGTTAGCTTAATTTGATTTTTTAAATAAACCATTAATTTTTGTTTCTTTCAGAAGTCCAAATCATAGGCAGAATGTAGTGTAGGTCTTAATATCATCCTTGGCACAGCTTCCCAAACAGTCTGTGGACTTGACATAGTAAAAGAATCTCTCAGGTTGCAGAAGCCAAGCCATAACCATCTTCTGCACCATTGACTCATGTCCTCCCCACAGCCCTTGGTGTTCCTAAAAAGCAGACACAGCATGAGAATCTATTTTGCATTACTCTTCAAAACTTAGATATATATTTCACTACACAGTGAATCTTTGCACTTTACATTTACCTCATTCTTTATATTGTCCGAAACTGAATTTCTAATATTACCATTTTAGTTTATCTTTGTAAAGGTCTCTTATAATATGCTTTTCCTTTTATGGCTGCTTTCCAAAATAAGCTTCTTACAGACATTAGCCATCTGAATCTAATTAATTAAATTGAATCTTTTTTTGTTGTAAAGGAAGAAAATTAGGGTAAGAAATGCAAATCCTAACACATATCACTTCTTCATCAAAGACTTTTTCTCCCAATATTCTTTCTGAGAAATTGCATCTGCAATGCAAATGAAAAATGGTTGATATACAAAAAATATATTATATACAGTTTTATTTAACTCTCTTTTTTTTTTTGATGTTTAAAACATTTCAAAATGCCCCTTCCTCTTTGCAGAGAAAGGCCTTTGAAACGTAAGTATCTTATTTTAGAGCTGCAGAATTGTTCAGATTTTAACTTCTCGTGTCCTCTTTCATTTTTGATGTCAGTGGAATGCATATACTTTATTTACAGTCCCATAGAAAGATATACTTTCATGATCTATTTGCCATATTGAGGAATAGATCAGATATGTCAAAAAATTCTTACAATGAAAAGGGACAGCTTCAATTGTATAAGCAACATTATTGTTGCATACTTTAAAATTGCAGTAGTTATCTAAAAATATGGAACTATGGCTACAGAAAAAATACTATCTTTTCAAAACTACTTGCTTAGAATAAAGCTAACAATTAATAGGATTAAACTATGATGTAATGATTTTTTTATGTTGCCACTGCTCCGTACCAGTGTTACTACATAAAAGTGAATTCTGAGAACAATGTTGCATTCAAAATCGCTTTATGGGCAGGAAAGAAAACACCTTTTATGGAAGCCAAGAATTTATTATCAGTCCAATGAAAAGCTCAATACTGATTACAATACAACAAACAGTTATTAAGATTTGCCTAGTCGCAATTATACTTCCTGCTACAGTACAAATTATCTGATCAATTCAGAATGACATTAATGATGGAGTCAAAACTGTTGTACAAAACCTTCCCAGTTATCTTGCTCTGCTCTTGGGCTCTGCTCTTGGACTCTCCCATGGGCTTTCATGTTTGGTCCTGTGTTTGATGGCATCAGCACTGCTTGAGAAAAAGAGGGCTGCAGCCAGCCATCAGCACCTCATGCCCTTTGCCAGGGCAAGTGTGGTGTTCATGATGGAGTTCCTTCTTGCTGAAAGGAGGTGTATGATGTTGATGGTTTCTTCCTCCCTGCTGTGAGGACCCTCACTTGGGGCAGTTTTTCAGGACTGGTCCTGTGGGCTCCTGCCTCATTGCCCTGCAGCTCCATTTTACATCCAAATGTCCTGTACATGGTAAGCGTTGCTCTTTCAGCCCTTTTGGTTTTGTCCAGCTCTCAAACTGCACTTCCTTACCAACCACAGGTGACTTCTTTGCAGCACTGGGGTCCCAGTGCTGTAAAGAGGACATCCCAAGCACTCTGTTTTTCCCCTCTGCTCTCACACTTGGCATCCTGCACTCCCATTTGCAACGTCTCTGCTATCACACCGTGACGATGCTCCTCTGCACTGCACTGCTCTGTGAGGGTCACAAATACATCATTATACATGTAATAACTACCTGCTACTACTATCTGTAGAAAAATTCTAATCATCTCTCTTTTCCAGGTGTTGGTGAGTATGTATGTTCTGTTCAAGAAGTGTGAACTTGTAACATGTTACAATGTTACAAGTCTTTAAAATTCTTCTTAAAGGGAAAATCTGATCATTTGGACACTTCAAGATGCAACTTGTAGGGACTTTGGTGCTTCTGGACTCAGTACTTCAAATTCTGTTCTGATCAAAGTAATGCAATAAATGTGAAACAACTAAATCACAGCAGAGAGCTGAAGAACAGTTGGCACACAGTTATTATTAATATTTCTCTGAATACCCTTTGTGCTCTGCACTGTCTTAACACTGGAATTGTTCCTGCCTCAAAGAGATTAAATTAGGCTAAGGTTCAACATGTGGATTTTAAAGATAACTTCAGAGGATGGGTTACAGAGAGCACACAGAAAACAAATAATGCTGGATAATTACTTCTATTGATAAAATCTGTGAATGGAGACAATGCAATGCAATACATCTAGATTTTACTAAAGGATTTGCTATAATTTCTCACCAAATGATGTGTTGATTAAAAATTAGCACTATACAAAATGAATGCTGCTCATGCTAAAAAAGAATATGATTCAGAAAGTAATTCTAGAGAGCATATATAATGGTGTGTTTCAGGATTAGTTCCATTCAATGTATTTATCCTCTACTGGGAAACTTCACAGACAAAACATAATGGAGACCATTATAAGGAAAAGAAGTAGATCGATCAAGTGACTGGAATTTCATGGGTTCCCTGGAATAAACGTGCAGTGTAGTTCAATGCAAACACATGCCTACAAGATGCAAGGATATGGATCATTCATTTAACATACAAAGCCCTAGTTTAGAGAGCAGCATGTTGAACACAAAATTGGAAACAAGATGGATAGCAGCTTTAAACAGTTCACAGTGCTGTAGAACAGGAGATGAGTTGTAGCCCTGTCCCCAAGCACAGACTGGCCACAAGCAGCAGATACTGTTTTCAAGAGGCCTTAGGAAATACAGAACAGGAGTCGGAGTATCTCAGGAGAATTAAATCAATGCACCTAAACCTGGAAAATTTTTCCCCACTGGCAAACAATATTTTGTACACATGAGTTTAAATAATAAAAACTTTTAAGGGATTGGCTGCAAGACAATTCACAAGGAAAACTACCCTTCCTCAGAGCATCCTGGCCGCCGTCCGCTCCTCTTTTAATCATCTCCCTTTTCACCATATAATCCACCTAGTCAGGAGCCGAGTCACTGTCCCAAAAGACAGAGCTTGGCTGCTGCTGCATCAGCTTGCCGTGTCACCACTCTGTGTTGGTTCGGAGAAGCCAGAAAGGCCCCTGTGCTCTAAGCTGAAGGTTGCGAGTGCACCGGCCCCCCCGGCCGCTGGGCTGGCTCGCAGCTGCTCTGCCAGCTGTGCTCTCTGCCACTTGTCCCCGCCAGCTGTGCCTGCTGCCTGCAGGCTGCTCCGCCCTGCCCCGAGAGGCAGAGCTGCTGCTCGGCGCTCTCAGCTGCTGGCTGCTCCCATGTTTTGCTGGATTATTTCACCTGGGGTGTTTCAGCTCTTAGGGAAGGTTCAGTGATGCGCAGGACTGTGGTAAACTCATTGCCACAGAAAGTAGAGTCTCCAAATACTATCTCTTGAAGATAAATTCAGTCACTCCTTGGGATTATTTTTGTCAACGCTTCCTACTTCAACAATTTACTGTAGATTTGTAGGATTTTCCAGGATATTCCCATCCATATATCTTAGATGATTTTAACAGAAATTTTGTCAATATTACAAAATACCTATGAAATGTAAATATGTTAAAGCCTGACATGGTGTCTGTTGAAGTCAGTAGCTCCCACTGTTCCACAGGTGCCCAGAGTGGGTGCACCCTACACCACAGCCTGCAACTCCCAAGGAAAGCCCACTGGTCCCTGAATAGCTTACCTGAGCAGAAATAAAGTTTATGCATCCCAGTACTCGAATGTAACAGAACAAACAGCAAGAACATGCGTGTAAAAATATTGCTTTAGATTGTGGTGGGGGTTTGAGGTTTGGGGTTTTTTTGGTGAACTCACTCTCTCTGCAAGAAATTGTTTTCATTTCTTGTTTTTCTTGCAGCTTCACCTAGACAGTTTGAACATCCAACCTTTCCTCTCTGTAGCATTTGCTGCAGTACTGAAGCAACAGGAAAAGAGCAAACTTGTTAGGCAACATCAGTAAGACTGATCACTTGCCTATTTGTGGCTGGTTGTCAGAGCAAGATTAAGGAACCAGTTATCCCACAAGCTAACCTTTAATGGCACCCTGCAGTGCTCTATAGATCACTTAGCTGAGCCCCAGTTAGATGGTCATTGCTCTCATACATACAGAATGCAAATATTTCCCAAATTTAATGCTTAAACTATTAGCCTTGCTCTTCACTTATTCTTTAGATAAATTTTAAAAACTCAATTTCAAAGAAAACTGAAAAAACAGTGATGGCTCTAAAACTAGTCTAAGGGATTGTGTGGTAGGTTCCCCCAGGCTAAAAGAGCCACAGTTTGAATGGGAAGGAGGAAAAGCTCTAAAACTACTGTTCTGTGACCAGCTGTGCTATTCTGAACAGTGCTAATAGGAAAACCAGAGCCCATTTTCATGTCTCTTAAGTCCATACTCATGCACAATTATTGTGTCCCTACCAATCTGTTGACAAAACTTTTATAGGTTGTAGTGTGACTAGCATAAACTACTTCATCCTTGTGGTTGGTTTTGCAGTGTTTCAGTTAGCATTCTTCTTCTGGCATGATATGTTTCATGCTGAAGGCCAGTTTATGGAAAATGGGGGCCTCTCACTTGCTGTACAAACTGGCTTGCCTGGGGCCCTCTGGGCAACAATTCCTTGGAACCAAAGGACCATCTTAAGAAGGAGTCCTCCCTCCTGTACTTTCTTGGGGACTAATCTAGGGGAAAAAATTTCCCAGTGAGAGTTGCTATTCAGCTCCAATATGCTGCCTGATGACCTGAATAGCTGCAATTTAGAATCAGTTGAAACTCTTTGGACGGAAATCTTCTTTTCTGGTATTAAAGTCTACAGAGTATGTGTGCATGTGGGGATAGGTGTCTAGGCTCCTGCTGTGGTCAGAGAGAGCTAGCAACTGCTAGCAGTGGAATCCAGGCTGGGGCAGACCCAGCCAGAGGTGGGAGCCTGCTTCAGTGGGGGGATGCACTCTGGGGGGCCGTTGTCTGCACTGGTGGCACGGGGCACCCCTGCTCGTGTCCAAGTCTGGGCTGCAGACTCCACATTTAAACAGGAAGAATCTCACTCCATCTCTTTTATTTCCTGTGTTCAGTAAGTCCAAAGAAAGCAGAGTGCATAGCAATAATCCTGTAGCAATTTATAGTCGTAAATGGTCTAAAAGAAATAGCATTGAGAAAAGGAACTGTAATAGGCTTGGCTTGTTAAACATATGCAAGCATTGGCTGCATAGGAACTAACACATAAAACTCATTGTAATTGTGTCAGTTATAATAGCAACTACAGGGAACATAAATTTCATACTCGCTCTAAATTAGCATCTCCTGTTTTCTAGAGGTGGAAAAGAAGAAACCACGAAGAAAACATTTGCAGTTTAGGGGTGGATTTTGAGATCTACTTATAATAAGATAATTATTGCTTTTTAAGGTTCAGCAGAAGATATGCTTATTAAGCTTAATAATGGCTCTATTAAAAACACAAAGCCAAATAACCAATAGTTGTCCTGCCTCACAAGAGTAACAATTAAAGGGTGTGATGATCTGGAGCAGTAAAAGGAATAACAGCAAAGCAGACAAAAGTGAGAGAGAAACCACTCTGCTTGGAAACTGAGTATTGCAGAAGAAGAGGCTATTAAAGAATATCTGAAGTAATCATAATGCTTACAGTAGAGAATATTTGCCAAGTCAGTAAGTATCATTAAACAAAAACTGAAGTCACATTTAAAAGCATACTGCATTTTTTTTCATAAAGCAACATTTCAGTAACTGCTGATCTGACCTCTGCACCTCAAAACAAAATATCACAACAGTATTATAGATATAACATTACGAGCTTGAGAGTTGATTCATTGTCCCATAAAAATTAGAAGTAGCAGGCTAAACTGATCACGCAGAAAGAGGAGCAAGCACTAGGAGTATTTTAACATTCTGCTGGATTCACACTGTCCTTCCAGATGTTAGACTGAAAGTTTTTCAAAATTCTCTTATGAATGAGGTTTTGCAGGGGAAAAAGATACAGCATGTATCCTCCCTTATGTGTAAGGATTAGCTCAAACAAAAATAAAAAGCACAGATTTATCTAAATGTGTTTTTTTTTCTCATTTCTTTCTGTCCTTTCACAAGTTTTATTAATCTTTAGTGAATTCTTCAACCAGTTTTCAGACAATTTAGCCAAACTGCTGGGCTTAATTCAACCTGTCTAGCTTAAAAAGCAATACAGTGCCATAGGACCAAACTAGTGGGAAAGACCAGGGGCTGAAGCACCAACAGCAACCCCATGCCCTTTATGGGTGATTTACTTCCATACAGCCTGAAAGCTCCTTGATGGCTGGGGTGCATTCCATGCTGTGTTAGAGAGCCTGTTCTAGTTTAGCTCATGTGAAAAAGATTCACTTCATGTGCCCCTAGACCCAAGTGCAGTAAGAGGAGTCAGTCAGGAGGTTCACTTCAAAAGCTTGTTCCCTGTCTGAATAACATGCCATCACAGGAGCACCTTTGTCATATACACTCCTTGCAGAAAAGTCAGTAGGAATTCTATGCACCACCCAAAATATGAAATTGAGTCCTCAGACAAATTAAAAACAAGAATGTATACAAATATTTTATCTAACAGTGGTTTCATAATTTCCAATAAAATCTTTAATAAAACATCCTGTTATTCCATATTTATTGCCAACTTGGCATGAACATTTAATGTGCAAGTCTATTTTATTAGTATATAAATAGCTACTTTTTCAAAACAGAATTCAAATGGGTATCTGCAATTGATCAAGAAAGAAAGAAAGAAAGAAAGAAAGAAAGAAAGAAAGAAAGAAAGAAAGAAATACTTATAACACACACAAAAATACTATTGTCTGGTAAATGTACACAGAAGAAGAACATCATCCATGTACAAAAGAACTCTTGCAGACATAACAGTCATCTTCAAATTGTTGCTTCATGGTTTGAAACTTCCCTTAGGTGCTGAAAGGCAGGAAGTGTCTGTGTCAGATAGGCAAACAGACTCTTGGCATCACGCTGGAAATGCTGCTTTAACTTCCATTGCTTTCCAGCTGCCTATAAATTCCAGACATTTTAAGGTAGAGTTTCTCAAACATGTTCTCCTTTTCTAGCCTCTAAACCTCTGTGATCACATGAAACAAATTAAGAAATAATGAAATGCTGCATAGTTTGTGCACTATATTATTTTCCTTTATGTGTTAGTAAAAGAATTGTTTCTTTTCTGCCATTAAGTACAGTACTTCCAGCTGCTTGATCTAAAAACACATCAATGTTATGAAACTGTTCTTTTGTCTTTTCCAACTTGGCAATGGCTCAGAACAGCTTTCCCATCAGACTTTGCCCGTGGAAGGAAAAAGAGAGGAACATTGCTTGTATCTTCAAAATTATTGTGTGAAGTTTTATATATATATATATGTACATATGCATATATATAGATCCTGTAATTGCCATGCTTTTTATCTCAACTTTCTCATATTTATTATCCAGAAAACATAATCAGGTGGTGAAAAAAACTGATCAACACCCTTTCAAAAAGCAGAGAAAAGTATTTCTTTCCTTTTTGCTTCCTCTGAATTCATATTGAAATTTCTATATTTTATCTGGGCCTAATTTCTTCTTTTTTTTTTTTTTTTTTTTTTTTTTTTTTTTTTTTTTTTTTTTTT
>VZRH01002122.1:387823-533174 GCA_013397555.1 Urocynchramus pylzowi
TTTAATACTAGGAGTTTAGAGACCTTTTATGGATGATTGAAAAGCAATTGTGGCATCAGTACTACAAATCTATGATCTTGACTCTTGATATAGAGGGAAAATGTTCCAAAATGGCATCATTACTGCTTGGAGAAAATATTGGGACAAAGATTTAAAGGAAAAGATTCAGACAGACCTAAAATGGGCAACCATGGCAGAACTGAGAAGAACTTCATCATCCACCATCATCTGTTGATAAAGAGAGGATCTGGAGAAGGCAACTAGCAACTGAGAGAGTATTTCTCACAACAGTTTTAGTAATGGTTATTCAGCCACAGATGTCCTGTTGAGGAAACATCTCACTTGGCAGACACAATGCAGTCTAATCCTTCCTGACCAAGAAAGATCAGCTAAGAGTGATATCTGTGGGGACAGCATGAAGTAGAAGCAGGGCCCAAGAACAGAAAGGGTAAAATTTTGAGCAGCTTGCCTGATGTGAGCAACCTTCCAGATGTGAATTCCAGCAGTATCCCAAACCACCAAGCTCTGCACTGCTTTGCAATCTGGTTTGATAAGTGAGAAATAGATTGTATTTCACAGCATTTTTCCAGCTAAGAGGCTGGTCCTTTGTTCTCCAAATAATCCCTGTATCTGCAGGAGTTTGAGATCAGCAGCACATTTAATTTCTACACACCCTCATTATCTCCCCTCCATATATGTGTTTATGTGGGGGAGAGGGAGAGAAAAGGGGGGGGAAGCAGCATAATCCTGAGCTATTGGCAAGAGTCTGGGAAGATTTTTCTGTATCCCACAAGCTCTGCACTTTGGTCTCACCAAAACAGGAGGAGGGGCTGCTATCAAGTGCTTGTGAAATTGCATGAACCAAGGAGTGGATAAAGCAGAAAACTTAGCAGGAAACTTTGCTTTACAAATAGCACCCCAAAATGTTTTTGTTACATCCATGAAGCTCCATTATATTAGAGCACAAGCTACAGCTACAACAACCTCCCAAGCAAAGTTCAGTGGACAGAAAGGACACACAACTCTCATTACTTTTGGATTTTTTTTTTTTTTTTTCATTTGAGTCTTTCTGTGCGGTGAAACTCTGCAAAAACCTTTAGAGAGTGTCTAACCAATCCCTTCTGGGTCACCAGGAAAAAGCCTCACCATCTGTCTCAGGCCTGGAACTGCTCAGAATAGCTCCAAGGCTCTGCTGCTGCTATCCATGCCCCTCTCTCTGCCTCTGCCCTCTCAGGCCTTCTCCAGCTGACTGCATTGCTCCCAGGAAAGGCCATTTTCCTCATTTTCCTGCCCTTCCTCCTTCATGGCTTTCACTGTGCCCTGAACACAGCAGTCAGGACAGTGCCCAGGAGTGTTTGGGAGCCTCCAGCCTTGCTATTTGAACTGTGCTGTCTCCTAAAATGCAAGGGCTTGCTCATTTCACTGAGTGACCCACAGGAAAGGACACTGCACTTTTTTTTTCTTTGAGATACTTGCAGGATGACTTCTTGGTTGCCTTGGGGCAGTGGCTGCCAAATCTGGGGCATGACCTGGAAGCATTGCTAGAGCTTATATAAGCAACACTCTGCATCTGTGCTAGTTTTAATCCCTATAGTTAGTCCCTAGAGAGAGATCCCATGTTTGTTGGCACATCCTCTGGCAGCTCTATTTCCCTCTTGGGATGGGAATGTGCCCCACAAGAGAAAGCCCTGGCACTCTCCTTCCCTCTGAGCCCAGCAGGTTCATCTCACCTTCATTTCATAATCCTCCACCGCAGTATTTGCATTTTATGCATTTGCAGTGAGCAGAGTTCTTAGCCAAGTCTCTAGGCAAGGTCTCCATGTCACTGCTGAGGCTCTGGACCCCTGCCCTGTGGATCTGGGAGCAGGAAGCCAAAGTGCCACTTCCCAGCCCAGGCCGTGGATCCTGGTGGGTCCCTGCCCAGGGGGCATTCCAGGAGAGGCTGTGTTCAGGCTGGCATGATGGTGCTGAGCCCTGAGTCTGACTGTTCCTATATCCACCCCGGTCACCAGGCCACAGGGAAAACTGGCATTCATGGATGTCACACTCACCTTTCTGTGTCACACCAGCAGCTGTGTGGTTTTCACCCCTGGGCAAGGGGTGAGGGCCAGGAACAGGGTCACTGCTCCCCAGGGCCAGGCACCAGCTCTGCTGTGGGAATCTTGTTGCCTACCTCGTGCACATTCTAGACCCAGCGATATTTTTCATCTTTGTTACAGACCTGTTGGCAACATGAGTGGCAAATAGTCCCTATGTGAGAATGGCAATGAATTGTTTTAATTTTCAGGCAGATTCAGGTTCCACCTGGTGACAGGAAAAATTAACTACCACACCTTCACAAGACGTTATTCAAATATATTCAGAATATATTACATACCAGTATTTGCCAAAAAATCCGATCAAATCAATGATATTTTAAAATCTTTGTAGCTATGTGAAGACCTCCAAAAGCACTGACTTGTCACAGAAATCTCCATATGTTTTGCAAAAAGCCTACAAAATGTCCTTTCATTATTCATAATCGTGAACCCAAGAGAGACTGCTGTGATCACTTGGCATGACACAGGCTAGGGATACAGTTCCAAAAAACTCCTGAATTACTGAGCAAGAGCATTTCTTTTAGAAAAGCATCCACTTCTCTTTTAAAAATTTCTAAAATGCATTTTTAGCAGCCTTTCAGACATTGTTGGGGCTTTACTTTGTGGCAAGCTTATTTATTTCAGTATATTCCACATATTTCTGACACCAGAATGAGACAGAGTGTTCCAACAAGATGGTACCAGGATGACAAACAGATGAGTTACAGCATCTCTGCCTTTACTTGCCTGTATTTCTGAGGTTGCTCTACCTGCTTTTTGATTAAACCTTTTATTGGGAGCTCATGCTCAGGTCCAACAGGCTCCCACATCTCCTCCTGTGTCTCCTTTGCTGTAGCAGAGTCACATCTTCTTTTGTCTCTTCTTCATTTCAAGACATGCAATATGTCATCAGGCCATATCAGAACAGATTTTTTATGTCTGGCTTACTGAGCACAGCAGAGCCCTCTGTCCATGTCCCCTTCATATAATTTCTTCTACTTCAGCCAGTGCAGCTGATTCAGGCTACCACCATCTTTTCACGTTACAAAAAATAAACCTTAAATCAACATAAACCTTTTACAAGAATGGACAGTGGGGATCCTTTGAGATTAAACCTAAAATCATCCATTTTAGATGAAAAAAAATGAAGTGCACATGGAGTAGTATGGAGAATGTTTATTTTTCCTTTCTCTGCAGAAGAAAAGCCTAATGACATATTCTTAGGGGTCAGTGTACCTTGGCTGGTGAATTTCTGTGTTCTCTTTATGGCTTTGTAAGGCAGAAGCATAGAATCACCAGGGTTTTGAAATGCAAAGTAAGATTTTTCCCTTTACATTTCAACTCCTTCAGATTCTGAGGGACTCAGCTGGTGGGTTTTATGGCTAACAAAGGCAGGATGGAGAAAGCAGCTGACTACCAATGCTTTTAAATTCCAGCCTGAGAAGTTCTCACTTCACTGCAAATCTCTAATAAATATAATCCACACCAACACTCGGGGAAATTCATTCTTTAATCCAATCTAACCTTAAAAGACAGTAAAATATTTGTCTGTAGATTCCTGGGTTCGCCTCATACCACTTTTAACAGGTGATAAGTATTTTTTGTTGAAGTTGTTATCCTTTTTACATGAAGAAAAAAGAAATTGTTGGAATGGGAAGGAACAAGCAGCGTAACCAGAACTTCAAAAAAGTGTAAATGATCCAAAATTACACCTGCACCTCAATGCTCAGAGAGGATAAATAGCCTGATACACACACATGGCCACACAAACAGTTTTTCTTTGATGTCCCTATTACAAATGCTGACCAAGGGCTGTCTTGCCTACATTTATGAAATAAATATGTGAAATCAGAGCCCAAGGCAGATGTATTACTGACTAGTGATTTCCTGTTGTGTTCACTGAAGCTACAAGGCCCAAAATAACAAGAAATGAATAAAATCCAGGTTGTAGTACAAGCTTGAACAGCATATTGATGCTGGTAGGAGAGTATTTTTCTGCACTTATTTTATTAAGATATATGTGCAAGTGCTAGCTTAGTCGCTGATTTTACAGAAAACTTGTGACCACTGGCTGACTCCACATGTTTATCCAGTACAGAGCTCTTTACAGGGGTGACATCTCAACATCTCCATTGCTCTCCAGCCACATCTTCAGTTTCTACACCAGTCTCCTTTTTCACCATTTGTCAGCAAATTCACCACCTCCCTCCTCCCAGTCCTGCTTTTACCCACTCTGTAAAGCAAATTAGAGAGATACCCACTGAACCAAAAAGAACCCCGCTCACAAACCAACCAAATTCTGTTCCCCAGTCCAGGCCAGGGTGTTTACAAATTTGCTTTCTCTGACACATTGGTCTCTTGCTCACTCTCTTTGCTCTTTTGCCATGGTGAGGAACTAACATCCTCGTATTTGGAGGAACACTGAGAGCAGGTACCTCTTTGATGCCATTGCTGCAAAGACACATGGAAGAGATTGGACTCTGAGCAGAGCAGGTCTGCTTTATGGGTGCCCATCCATCCCCCACTGTCAAGCCATGCAGCAGTTTTCTCTGTTTATGTCTGCAACATGCTCGGGGTGAGCAGGCACGGGGCTCTCACAGGCAGCACGAGAGGGTGGCTGGCAGTGTGGCCAAGCCCAAGACAATGCCTGTGGCCAGCAGCCTCTGGACCAGCACCTCCTGTTCCACTGGAGCCCCTGCTGGTTGCCCTGCTCTGGGATCTCCAGTGCAGAGCCATGACACACAGTGCTCACACATCCTCTGAGCCTCTGCTGTTCCTCAGGTTTGTGCAGCAGGCACTGCTCTGGCTGCCTGCCTGCTGATGGTGTCTGCTCCAACAGAGGCTCTCCTCCTTTCCTCTGTCCCAAATACACAGCTCTCACAAACCCTGCTAACATCATTCCTCTGCACAAGGACCTTCATTTGCAGAGTCCATGGACTGAGTGGCACACTTTTCAAGTGTTTATTTCATCAAGGACTGTAGTCACGTGCTGTATTCTACAGCAATGAACATGGTCAGTTCATCTGTCACCTTGAATCCTCCTTCACCCCACTGCCCATATTCTGTTCTTCCTCATCCCTTTCTCACCATCTTCAGCTACACCTTTTTGTAGAATCTTATTTTCTCCAGCTTCTTCCCACAAAAAGCTGATGTGCAAGTTGCTCTGTGCTGTGCAGAGCAAACACATCTCACATCAGGCCTTACTGCAACCAGCAAAGACTCTGGAGAGACCCAAGTCTTAAGGTTCCTCCACAAGACCCAGCTCACTTTGAGAAAGACATACCCAGGCTGCAATTGCATTCCAGAATGGGGAGAAAAAGTGAGTGATCACTATAGCTGCACAATGGGCTGATTTTTTAGATATGATTATATAATAATTAATATAATATATACTAATATTTATTAGATTAGATATTATATTAATGGCAGGTTATGTAATGGGCTATGGAAGTTGATTGGTTGTTCCTTTTTCTCCCTTACCACAGCTTTGAAAAAAACCCAAACGTGTATGCTGTGTAGAATATGGTCCCATTTCCAAGTATTATCTCCATTTGTGGTGAGACAGAATTTTCAGGATGATTTCTTCTATGCTATTTTGAACACACATCAGTTTCTGTTAATACTAACTACTACTGAAAATTTTATTTGAGGAACACTGAGTTACAAATACTACATAAAAAAGATCAGTCATCAGTCACCAGGTTCATATGCAATGTTTTAATGACTAATTTTTTTTTTTTTTTACATTAAAATCAAAGTGAGATAAATATCTGAGGGCTAAGGATGCTAAATTAAGTCAGGGTTTTCTGACCATTCTAGTATAACTTAATGTTGAGTTCCTTAGTAAGTGGAGCAGAAATCCTCAAAACCAGTTTCTGTGGAAAAAAGAGACACAAAATAATGAATTATGTTAATGTAAAAAAAAAAAACAACCAGTTCAAAACAGAGATTAAGAAGTGAAATTTGAGTTTAGACCTTTATAATTTCTTTAACGTATCTGGTAGGTGAGACTAACTTGATGGCAGTATGCATCTTCCTACTGCTGTATCCAATTTCAGCATCCCTTTCAGAAATTCAGAAATGGCTTAAAATTAATTAATTACATGAATTAAATATTAATTTGTAAATACAATATCTGTCCTGCTTTCTCCCTGTTCAGTGCTAAATTTAATGTATTTTGGGCTACTCACATAATTTCCATTTTCAGTACTTCACCAGTTTTATCTTTAGGTTTCAGAATTAATAATCTCTTAAAATTCACAATATCCATTCACAGCTCTTTGCCAGCCCACAAATTCATGTTAACATTAACAGTCTGTTCTTACTTAAATTACTTTTCAAAGTATCTAATATTTTCATCTTTCATCAGAAGCAGTTCTCTACCACTGCTTAGTGAGTTGAAATTCCACTTCTTGAATGATCTGCCTTTTCTTCAAATACAGGGAAAAGTACTGCAAACTCATCTGCAAACTCATCCAAACACCAACCTGAAAATTGCCAGGCAGCCAGAGAGGCTACTCCAGACTGGCAATACTGCATGGACATTGGGAGCTGTGGATGTTGGGAACCTCTGCACTTCCCAGCAGAGGATGCAAGTGTGATAGAAAGAACCTCCCCTATGCCCACTGTCAGCACAAGCCTGGCCAACAGATGTAGATGTGCCCTTCCAACATCCCTGCTGCAGCCACTGTACAATTCCTTAAGGCATGAGACTCCAGAGGAAAAAACAGATAACAGACTCCTAATAATAGGAAGATTCTGTGATATTGCAAATGTCAGATCAGGGTAGCGCTGCATGAATCAGAGAGAAAGAAGTGGCTTATTACTAAGCAACCTGTTTCTATTTATACACAAATAAATATGGCTCAATAAGCACTTCAGCACTGCTATTAGGTAAATTTGCTTTCTGTAAACCAAAACCAATACGGTAGAAGTTACTTTCTGCTGCAGCCCTTTAAACAGTGGGGTCTCTGTCTATAAAACTATTATACAAAATGTAATCTCACTAAGCCTGTAAGAAAGTGGCAAATTTGCCCTTTGCATTCTATTTTTTTAATTACATTAATATGTTTTCAAGATCTAAACCCAAGCTGCTGCTAGTGCTTTTTAAAATTTATTTAGTTTTTTTATTAGAGAGTCAAACATGAGAAGACTATAGTTAGTGACATTGTAACATCTGTACAGGGATAGTCTCTCAGAAATTTGAGAGGAATATATTTAGATGGTGTAGAAAATTTAACTTTTTCATAGTTTTGGTTCCCTACAACATCAGCTTGGTGGGTTTTTTCCTCCAGCATTTGAAGTAGATCTTAAGTCACCAAGATATCTTGCTCTTAAAACAAATTTTAAATTATATTTTTGAGACAAGCTTATTAGTCTTTTAAAATCATCTTTGTATGTGAAGCTGTTAGTCTGCAGTTATCTTCTGGATTTCTGTGATTGGTACCTTCAAGCACATCTCAATGGAATGTTTTCTTTACCCTGCCACATTTATGTTGCTTTCAGAGGCTGTTAAAAAATTTCTTCCCTTGAGTCAATACTGACTATGTTAATTTATGACATTGTCTCTGAAAGTGAGATTTTTATAATGTTCCAAGGCAGAAATTTATTCTCAGCAATTTTCTTCCTTTACAGATTCCTTCAATAAAATAAATGGCAGTACCAGGTATGTATAATGGGGATCACTCTTTGGTTACAAATGAAATTTAATCACTAAGCCAGGTGGGTAGGGTAAGATAAGGTGTGACATCCCCTACTTGTTGCCTCAGTTATCTTTCACTGCATGATGATTTAGTGGCATTTTGCAGTGCTGACACCAGGATGCAACCAGTGCTGAGGTGTGAGTACACATCTCACACAGTGTGAGTGACCACTTCAGCTTGGTGGCTGGTGACAGATATGGGACAAGTGGCCAGAGGAGAGGAAGCAAAAGGTTTTGCTCCTTTTGTCTATACTACTGTGCAAAAGAAAATTGGGACCACAGAGACTGCTGCTGCTTAGGGTTTTTTAGGGTGTTCAGTCCATCCCCTCTGGAATGTCCCCACGTTGGTGCCAGAGGAGCACTCACAAGCAAGTAATGCATTTTGTTCTGGAACACTGAGGCTTGGCACTTTAAGATGCTGAAATTATACCTCTTTGGAAGACAGGGAGATGCTCCTCAGAGCCAATGACACTGGAATAATTTTTGGACACCAAGTAATTGTGAGAAAAAATCCACAACACTTCTTTCCAGCAGCAGATAAAAAACTTTGACAAGTTTTCTCATTTTACCAGAATGATAAGAATGCCCATAAAACTGCTAACTGAGCTCTCAGCTCATGGACCTGTATCTTCTTTCCAGTATTTCAGTAGTTTAAAAATTTGTGTAAGTGGCAGACATTAGGTAAAAGAAAGTGCATATGCATAAGCAAAGATTAAAGTTTCCTACTTGCTTTTGCTTTTTTTTTTTTTTCCCTCTCCTAAATATCAGACTGTTGTATCAAGAATCGGTGTCTGGTTATACTTCAAAATGTAAAGGGGTGTGGATGAGAAACAGTTCCTGTCCTTCACTGATTTAATCTCTCTTCACTACTCTTCATCCTCCTTTCCCTAAGTTTTTTCTTAACCTCTCAGTTCAGGCCTTACCCCACTCATCTCATAAGACACAGCATCTGCCCGGATGGATCTTCCATTCAGGGACACAGCGTGAGGTCTCAGTTTCAGGCCAAGAATGGTGATTTTGTTGTACTTCAGAGAGTCTGCTCCACGGTAGCCATTTTTAACTATCTCTGTCTTCAGGCTTCCCTGGAAAAATCCACAGAGAAAACTTCAGCACCATGACAGCTCTTTAGAGGTGACTGGCTGCACATTTACAAGATTTCATCCTTGTCACTGAACATACACAATGTCTTCCAATGTAGACATTGAAGTCATAAAGGAAAAAACAACAGTCACATTAATTTGTATATAAGAAAGGTTTCATGTATGATTATAAACTAAGAAAGTAAATCAAGTAAATCGCATTTACAGCATTAATTGGATTACAAATAGAAAAACACATCCAAGAAGACGTGTTTTTCTACTTTTAATCATTGTAAATTTTGTTCTTGTACCCATTACAGAGTACAGTGGCATATGCAAAGCCAAAATCCAGATACAGAGATTCAATTAGTGACCTTAAGACAGATTTAATTAACATCCAAAACTAGCTGCTTTAAAACAGTAGTATCTTCCACAAACAGCAGCTGCTAGATGTTTTGCCCCTATTTTATGTACCACATCTCCTGCTACAAATCCCTGCTATATATGTCCCAGCTTTAAGGAGACTAAAGGAACATTGTATGCCCACAGAGCTTTGTTTGCTGTACTTTTTATTTACTATACATCCCATATTTAGGGGTGTACCAAGAGGACATACAAAGTCATTAAGCTAATTCTTTTGGATCACCAGTGACAGTAACTTCCCATACATGCAATGAAGAGGAATCATCACATTTGTTATGTGATCAAAGTTGTTGAGGAAATAAAGATGAATTACACTGCTCAGGAAACGATGGATAGCTATGCAATCATGACTTTTTAAAAATATGCCAAGGAGAAACCCATGATGAAACCTTTTGCATAAATTAGCTTATGTTATTTCAGTAGTGCATTGTAGGAGGGGAGCAGGAGCTAGATCACAGTATGTGTAACTTAGGGCTGTGCCTAGACTGCTTATTTCAGGCATCCACACTAAAAATAAGTGCTAAGCCCCAGCACACTGATTTAAACTGCCTAAATAAGGAATGTTGGCTATTATTTAGCAAAGGAGGAGGGGCCTGCAAAAGCCCCCAGAGAATTTTTTAGGGTACCTATTACATGTGGTGTCTTATTCCCTCTGGCAGAGCTCCAGCACAGAGGGAGGCTCAGTTTAGAGAGAGCACCTCCCTATGGTGTTTTACTGCTGTCTCAGGTGGGGCTAAGCAGGACAGGCAGCTCAGGTGACCCAGGAAGCACAATGTAATGCTGAGCTCAGCTCTCAAGCTCACAGGCCCAAGACAGGACTCTTCAGCAGACACCATTTTCCCTGACCAAGGTCTAGAACTGGAGGCCTTGGGGAAACAGAACCACAGAATATGCTGACTTGGAAAGGACTCTAAGGATAATGGAGTCCAACTCCCTGCCCTGCACAGGGCAACAGGATGGTCTGGATGGATGTGACCTGCTCCTCTCCAGGCATCTAAATGTGAAAGCAATTGCCCAGGAAGGTCCTGACTTCTTGTTTGTGGGAGTTATGGATATCACTCAAAACCCCATAAATGCAAAGCAACATGAAGCCCTTGATCTGATGCCAGGAGCCAGGGTTTCTGTGCTCTGAGCAAAAAGGATCATGAGTTTTCTTCTTACCATGTAGCTCTGATCCTATCAATTTCAACTTTTTCCCCCCCTACATTTTCACCCTGAATGTTGGACCAGTTTCAGGGGAAACTTCCTTTCAGGCTATCCAGTCAGTGCCTAATGCATCCTTTCAGAAGTTTCCATTTTACTGGACAACCCTTCCATCACCATCCCTTCAGTACAGTGTGGACCCAGCTGGTACAGGCTGAGCATACCTGCCTTGTTTGCCACCCCTGGGGATCAGGACCTCCCTGCTCATCCCTGAAGCACAGTGGATCTTATTCAGGTGGATCAAGTATTTTTCTAGCCTGGTGGGCTTCATGTAAGGGGACACTTTGACTTAGGTCTCTTAGTTACTATGCATATTGGAAGGGATATGTCAAGGAAATTAAAATCCAACTGCAGTGAGACAGAAGCACAGAGCAGGAGCTTGAATCATTTTCTGAGAATTAAGTGCCTGACCTAGTCTTGAATTCTTCTTTACATTTTTGAGTTGTTTAAATGAAAATATAAATTAAAGGGTCTAATCCTGTAGCTGTTACTTTTGCAACACCCCATGCTGTGTTCAGAGTAAATGCTGTGATGTCAGACTTTACCAGCAACTCTCCCAGGGAACAAAACTTGAGTGTTCTCCTAAAACTAGGTGTGATTAAATTATTCTTCCACATTTTTTAAGAATATAGAAATGTGCAACAAATACTAAGACCTTCATGCATTTCTCATACTTCAAATTGCTATTTGAGATTGACTGTTTTCTTTATAAACACATAATAAAAACTCGACATTAAAGATTACTGGAATGCAGATAGGGAATTCAGTCATGGATTTACAGGCAGAAGTCAAATATGAGCAATGAGAAATGGAAGTGCCAGAGAAGCAACAATCTAATTTGCACAGTTCAAAATTTAATATAAAACTGGATATTGTTTATCTGTAGCCTTACTGCAATAAATTACTATACACAGACTACAAAAAACCAAAGTGATTTTTCTTGCTTTTTGCTGTTGAAATACACTTTTTTTCTGAAAAAGAAGGAGTATTTTTTCTTGCTAAATCAAGAACAAAATAAGTTACAATTAAATTTGAAGTCTACCCATGTGGTGTTAGTTCCAGGAAAATATCACGAACATACCAGGCTACATAATAAAGCCCATTGGCTTACCCTGGATTGCTCTTGCTCCTGGAAGACAGATCTTCTAAGAGCAATAACACAATAGGGGTTAACACAATTTTATTGTTTTGACTATTTTCTGTAGATTACTTTGGGACTTTTAGGAATACATGGCATGAAAATCATGTAATCATTTAGGTTGGAAAATACCTTTGAAGTTATCAAGTTCAACTATTAACCCAGCACCACCAAGTCCACCAGTAAGCCATGTCCCTAAGGGCCACATCTGCACATCTTTTAAATACCTCCAGGGATGATGACTTCACCACTTCTCTGAGCACGTCTTCCAGGGCTTGATAACCCTTTCAGTGAAGAAATTTTTCCTAATATTGAATCTAATCCTCCCCTGGTGTAACCTGGAGCCTCTGGTCCTATCACTAATTACTTGGAAGAAGAGACTGACCCCCATCTGGCTCACCCTCCTTTCATGCAGTTGTGGATAGTAATAAGGTCTCCCCTGAGCCTCCTTTACTCCAGGCCAAACATCCCCAGCTCCCTCAGCTGCTCCTCATATGACTTGTGCTCCAGACCCTCCACCAGCTTCACTGCCCTTCTCTGAACACAGGATCTGAGGTGTGGCCTCACCAGTGACAAGTACAGAGGTACAGCCATTGCCCAAATCCTGTATATTTCTGATACAAGCCAGGATGCCCTTGGACTTCTGGGCCACTTGGGCTCATGCTGGCTCATGTTCAGAAGGCTGGGGACCAAACCATGCCATAGTCCATATACAATATCCTACTTATTACCAAATGCTAGAATTGCAGATGAAATAAGATCTGTAGAGACAGGTTATTGAAGAAGGGTAAGGCTTTTTTACAATAACTCCCACAACTTACTATCATATACTTAATGAGCTTATGGTAGATATATTTCACAGTATTTTACTTGATTGAAGCCTTGACTGCTGTGCTTTTCTACAGGTCTTTCTCAGAACATGTCTGCACAGAACTGAGCACTGTGTGAAAGGCATCAGTGCACTGACCCTGAGCTAATCTGTTCCTGTGCTGCACAGAGCATCTGATCAGCACAGCAGGTTGCCAGAAGCATGCTAGATCTCTCCACAGGACACCCACCATGGGAGCAGTGTCTGTGCTGTCAGACAAGGAAATGCAAGCTAAAGAATTGAGACTACGTAACTCTCTGCACCACAAACAAAAACATCAAGTGATCTAAGTTAAAAGGTTGCTGGAACATTCTGAAGAGAGGATTTCTCTAGCTTTTTCCAACCCATCAGACTAAAAATCATTAGGTGGAACACAAAAGAAAGGTCCCTTGTCCCCAGAAGCTGCAACTAAGGAAAAAAAAAAGTTGAAAATGTGGGTTTTTTCAGATTCGTATTGCAGCAGGGACATTAATGACATGTGTCACTGTGATACTCAGTGGAGCAGACATAAAACTGCAGGATCATAGTTGGTCTATTTTGTAGCTAACTGTAAATGAAAGCATTAGGTAGCTTACCTGGTTTATAGACTGAGCTAGAAGATAAACATCAGCACCTTACAATGGCTACACTAAAATACAGCTACCTATATGTAAGCAGGTATCTTGTATGTTGCCACTTACTTCGCTGAATGTGTATTTAGCCAAGAAGTAGTTCTCTTTTTCAATAGTATCTGTCAAAATACAAAGCAAGGAGGATTGATATCAGAACAGGCAGCAAAATCCATAAGCAGTTCACATTACTGTAGCAAGCAGCTAAGGTCAGGCCAAGATGATTTGTGGGCTATTTAATCTCTTCCTCTAGTCTTAGGTTGATCTCAGGAGAACACAATGTGAGAGACTGCCCTCTCTAGCGATCAGCTGCTCCCAGTATCACACATTTCTCATATAAAAACACTGACTTCAACAGGTATCAGCTTTTCACCTTCACAGAATCACAGAGTAAGATGACTTAGAAAGGACCCTCAAGGATGATCAAGTCCAACTCCTGGCCCTGTACAGCACCATCCACAAGAGTCACACCATTTGCCTGAAAGCATTACCCAAACACTTCTAGAACTCTGTCAGGCTGCTGCTGTCACTGCCTCCCTGGGGACCCTGTTCCAGTGCCCAACCACCCTCTGGGTGAAGAACCTCTTTCTAATATCCAACATCAACCTCCCCTGACACAACTTCAGGCTGCTCCCTCAGGTCCTGTCACTGGTCACCACAGAGCAGAGATCAGTGCCTGCCCCTCCTCTTCCCCTCATTGAGGAAATTGTAACTGCAGTGAGGTCTCCCCTCAGTCTCCTCCAGGCTGAACAGACCAAGTGACCTCAGCCACTCCTCATATGGCTTCCCCTCAAGGTCCATCACCATCTTGGTTGCCCTCCTTTAGATGCTCTCTAATAGTTTAATGTCTTTTTTATATTGTGGTGTCCAAAACTGCCTCCAGCACTTGAGGTGAGGCCACCCCAGTACAGTGCAGAGCAGAGCAGGACAGTGCCCTCCCTTGCCCAGCTGGCCATGCTGTGCCTGATGCCCCCAGGACACAGGTGGCCCTCCTGGCTGCCAGGGCACTGCTGACTAAGGTTCAACTTTCCACTGACCTTTCTACTGCTCATTCTGGGGTCAGTTCTCCAGCTATTTCTAGCAGGAGCCAGTTCCATTATGCTGCTGAAAGGTGGCCTGGGGAGAGCCCTGTATACAGGTACTGCTTCACAGCAGGGGACCAGGCTTACCGATGGAATCACCATCATCCCAGAAGAGAGATCCAGAAGCTTGTCCTTCTTCATCCAGGGCAATAATGAGTCCAAATGGGTTCAGGCGGCTGTTCACAAACACGTTGAGAGGTGTCAGTACAACCTGTGGGCACTGTCCCTTCCAAGCAACTCAACAAAAACTTCTGAACACAACTCCTATCTTAAGGTTGTAAAAAAGGTCACGACAGAAGAATGACAACAGTGTTCACCAAAAGGACTCTCGAAGTGATGGCAAAATCTTTGCCTTGCCTTGTCCTACTGACGTCTAGATTTCCCACATTTTGAGTGCTCATGTGGACAAGCTCCCCCTTCTTTTGTGGCCTTAATGCATGGTAACTGGATGGTCTGGGAGTCAACCTGTAACCAGTACTACCTTACTATGGCTTCTGCACAGTCCCCTCTCTTTCCTACTCAGATTAGCTTCTGAGCATGGTTCAGACTTGAGACCAGTATACTATCCATTAGCATGGGGAAATACTTTTCCTGAAGAAAGATTTGAGCTTTTCCACCTTGTTTACGGCATTTGATAAATTCACCCAAGAAGAATTTTGCTTTTCCCTTTGCATACATTTACTCTGAATGATTGACAGCAGGTCAGTGTGGCAGTAAGAGGTGCAAAAGCTTTTCTGAGCATAATCACAGATCCAGGAGTAGGTGTCAGCTGTGCTAACAGTGACGTGGGTCATCTCTGAGGTGACTTCTCCTAATGAAATGGAGTGAATACTGATGTAAAAATACTGTACTTATCACTTGGGAGGGCAGCTGGGAGCTGCAGATAGTCTCTCTTCTGTACTTTCTTTTGATTGCTTTTTTGACTGTCTGTGGGTCTGACCCACACCGTGGCTGCTTGGTGACAAACACAGGTGACATTACCTCTCAGTAGTGGTTGTGGCTGGTGCCTGCTGTGGCAGAATGTACCCTCCACGGATGTACAGAGGGATCTTGTTCAGTGGGGCAGACACGGTAACATAGCTCTTCTTCCAGGCACTTGGCAGTTTAAAACCCTGCCACAAAAATTAATGCAGTTAAAAAAATGCCAATCCAGGCAGTATACATACTGAAAAAGAGAGCAAGGGGTAAATTTTAATTTCAGTTACATCAGTGAAAAAAACAATATGGATTTACATATAAAAATAAAATATGGATTTCAGGAGAGTTATTCTAGTTTCCTTTTAACAAGAAAGAGCCTCTGCAGTTATGCATATGCCTAAGATAGAAGCATCACGACTGAAAGACAGCAAATGGTCTTTAAAAACGGTATCATTATTCTGTATGCTGTGGAAAAAAACCCCACTCATCAAGACACTGAGCAAAAAGAAAGAGAAACTTTTGCTTCCTCTTTTTATACATACGGAGCCTGTCACAATTCAGTCTAAGGTAAGTGATTCATAGTCATTTAGGAATGTAAACTGTAGATTTTCTTCTCTTCTAAGAAAAATTCTTCCCCTTTCAAAAAGCAATTACAGCATTCAGAGAGTGGAATTTGTGTGTGTGTAGACAACCAGCATTAAGTTCTCTGCATCATCCTTTTCTGGTTTAATGCCTCAAAACCTCAAAAAAAGACTTATGTACAGAGAAAATAACAGGAAGGCTTTGCTCTTGCCCTCTGTAAATGATGATTTATGGCAAGTACCCAACTTTGGTTTGGATAAGCACCATGTGCATGACAAGTTAAGTGCCAAATACTGGGAGGTGAGCAATGCCAGGGGCAGGCACACAGCAGTGCAAGGGACAGAGGCCACTGCCCCTGTGCCCAGCCCAGCAAGGGGGCTCAGAGGGAACCATGAGGAGAGTTGAATTAAATGCTGGACTTTGCAGCATCACAGTCACATGAAAAGAGAAAAAGGAAAGGGCTGGATGAACATCCATCTGAGGACACCAGCCAAATGCTGAAAATGACCAAACTCATTTAAAAAAAAGTCTGCATTTCCTCTGAGAGCAGTTCTGCTCTGCCTGCTCCTCTGCCAGGGACACTCAGGAAACTTAACAACAGCCTGATGATCCTGGGTTCACATTTCTGAAAGCTCTTAGCATCAGCTTCACTGCTCCCATTGAAGCCAAGCTGGGTTTAGCCTGCAGACTGCAGCAGGGCACTTCTGGAAATTCGGACCTGGGGATGGTGTTGGAAAGGTCAAGACTCAGGCCCTGAAGAGAAGGTGCTGGCATGTCCCACAGAGCAGATTGCTCTGCAGCTCTTGCCAGCATCTTCCAGAGGGGTGCCCCACCTTGAGCTCCAAATATGCCTCCTGCCAAAAGTGATGCATGTGCAAAAGTACATGCACAGGAGGGTTTGTGGCATGTTCTCAGGAGTGAGGCTTAGATTTCTGCCTCTGTCTCTGTGCATGGAAGTGTATCAGAACAAGAATTAAAAGTGGGGGGCAAAGAAAGAAATCCTGGCATTTTCATGCATGTCTAGGCTGCTCTTGAAAATTCTGTTTGCTGTGGCTTAGAGCTTTACATGGCAAAAGTAGGAAACAAAATGTTACTGAAAGCTGTGTCATTTACTCTCCCAGCTAGCCTGATGCAGACTTTTTTTTTCTCTAGTTTTTTTCATCTACAGAGGAAAAAATACCACTGAAGATTGCTAAAAGTTATTTTGCTGGAATCGTACCATTTTAAATTATTAGAAAAAAAAGTAAGAAAATTAATCTTAAAAATACTTACAGTATAGTAGTCGTACCACTGTGCTTCAGGGAAGTATACAGTCACAGATCTTGCTCCCTGTAATTGTTATAAAGAGATTAGTCTTTTTTCTTTTTGTATGTCTGATATTACATTAGCTTTATTATATTTGTGCATGAAGAGATGTATGCTGAATATGCTAATAACATCAAATTTTGGATATTATGGCTGAGTTATTGTTATAGCAGTGGACTAGTGCTGGCTAATCTATAATATTAAACAGACAAGCCCATCCTATTTGGGGGGCTTTACTGCCATAGCCTGGGATGAGTCAATGTTACATGATTATTTTATTCTAGTATATAGCTCTATGTCTTGCAAATGAAACTGGCCTAGGTGCACTCCTCCAACATCTGAGCAGCCCTGTGGCAGCTTTTCCAAGACAGGGCTTCACATATGAACTGGGAGGACACACACTCAGGGCCCCTTGCACCATTTCTGTCCCAGAAACAGGCAGAGAATGAGCTCTAGCACACAGAGGATACAGACCCTTCTCTTCTTGTAAACAATTTAAAGTCGCAGATAAGTAATAATAAATAATAAATGTTTTGCTAATTGCACAATTACTGTGCTTCATTTTGCAGCATGTGTTGTGTCAGATCGCTGCAGGGATGAAATCATGCTAAAGGCACTTTGTATTAATAACTCCAGGAACAGTTGGGATCAAAACATACTTCCATTTTTGTTACAAGTTGCCCAGTCTCACAAGCAGATTAATTTTTACTATCAGTGTAGATGTCTGTCCCTTTGCAGAATTATGGATTAGCCCCAAGGACTACCCCAGGAATCTTGTGGAACAAGAAAAGTAAAGGTGGAAGAGAAGAGGTAAGGCAAAGCTACCATTTGACATTTTAGGGATTTTAGGTATATGAAAAACCAAAAAGGCAAGATGCTCCCCTCTCCATCTCTTCTCTGAGGTATTATGACAACCCTGGATATTCTGATCTACAGAAAAGTGTGTAACCATCATCTGAGTCATGATGATTTCAGGGCCAGATGGGATGGGGCTTTGAGCAACTTGGCCTAGTGGGAAGTGTCCCTGCCCATGGCAGGGTGGTTGGAACTAGATGATCTTTAAGGTCCCTTCCAACCCAAACTATTCTATGACTCCATGATTCCGTGAGCCTCACCTTCATGACTCCCTAAATAACAGTGTGCAAGGCAGTTCTCCATTCTAATTTTTTTTTGATGTCTCACTTGCTCTCGTCCTAGGACTCAAGGAGTGAAGGTCAAGTCATCCCTGACTCATCTTCTCTACACAAGCAGATGCCAAGCTGCAGTTTGACACGGTCACTGCTGGCCTGCACTCCCACAGTGAGGGGCTTAGCTCACCTCTGGCCCTGCCCTGCCAAGTGGCACAGCCCTGGCTGCCAGCTATCTCACTGCAAGACCCAGCAATGTGCTGCCTTCAAAGTTCTGCTTCCCTCATCATGCCACAGGCAGCCTTCCTTTTGTGCTGCAGTTCTTCAAAAAATATCAGGGATTCCTTATCTAGACTCCCTATCATTTTATATAGCCTTATAATGTCCTCTTTTTATTCAATTCTTTGCAGGAATCCTCCCCTGGCTTGTCACTCCCTCTTCATGGGAAGGTTTTTTTTTCCCCATCCTTTATCATCCTGCTGGTCTGAGACCCTGTGAAATCTTCTTTCTACTCTTCAGCTATTAGAAACCTGTGGGAGTCTGAAGATAAAGGACTGATGAATGAATTGCCTCAGTGAGGTCAGAATGGTTTTAGAATTTAATTTATATTAAATTCACAGAGACAAAAAGGCTGGTTAAAAAAACAAGGTAACAGTGTCCTGTTTAAATATTTGATCATCAGCAACATCTAGAAATATATCAGATATTCTGGCAGTATGCTGATTGCAAACAGCACTAGGATACATCCCATGCAAATACTTAGATCTGCTCAGACATACCTCTCTTGTGCTGCCAGAAGACAGTGGTGGGCAAGGAGAGAAACACACCCTTGCTCCAGCCAAGCAGTGAGAGCCATGTGCCCAGCACAGCAGAGGAAAATGCTGCTTTTTAAAACCTGTCCTGTTAGCAGCTTACAGTATCATTATCGTTTCCATAATGACTGCCTTTGCCTGTGATGCTGGGAAACTCCTACCACAGCCCTTGAGAGCTGCAGTTCCAAAACACTGTGGGTGAGCAGTAATATGGAAACCAGTTTGCTTTCATATCTCTGTGTTTCTTCCTAGCTCAACAATTACTGCTCTGTGTGTGTCCTTGGAGACTGCTGCCAGCACAATAACAGGAGCACGTGAGGGGCAGCATCCAGCCTCTTTACATCCTTTCCTCACTTGGAGTAAAAGGGAAAGGCTGTGCCCTCACTTTCATCCTCCCACTTCAAGTACTGAGAAGCTCTGTACTGTCTGTGCTGCTCAGAAATGTGTTCTGCCAGCTTTGACAGTGGAGAGTAGAAAGGGATGGATATGAGCAACCATGCTCTGAGTGTCATCCAATGCCCTAAGCACCAATTCATTTCTTTTATTCCAGTATGATGGCATTTTTAATTACAGTACTTGCCTCTTCAAGAACAGGAGCAATCATAAAGGCAGATCCCCAAAGGAAGGCAGTATCTATTCCATGAGTCTCCTGATCAGAGGTAAATCTATTTTGAAAGTTAAATACACAATGTTAATTCACAGTTATTAGAATTTGCCAAATATTTTGATATTACTCACCGTGACAAGAAATTTGCTTCCTCAAAGTATCCTTCAACACAGTCAAATATTTTTCCTGATTGAGGGAATGCCAAAAGCTGGACAGAGATTCAGATATTTCAGTAGTACCTACCATCCCAGAGCAGACCAGAACTCTCACAAAATGATGAAGCTGATTTCTTTTCAGAACAGCAACCATGGGAAAACAACTCACTTCTGTTCAGTGGGCTGAGACTTCATTGTGGGAGCCAATGAGCAGGATAGGGGCCAGGCCCAGGAGAGGGAACACAGAGCAAAAACACTGTGCTCTAGGATCTAAAGCATTTGTGAAAATCCTTGGATTTGGCCTCCCACAACTTTCACAGATTTACATCTGAAATTGTTTGCAAGACAAACACAGAGCAACACTCATACATATCATACGTTTTAGCTGCCTCTCCTGAACAGATGGAAAACCTATGGAATTCAGTCCATTTTATTCAATGCACTAAAATTGTTTTGGATTCTGATCATGTTCTCCAGAATGCTCACAGTCCTGTTTGCCTGGCATCACTGGCCTTCTCTTGGGAAGAGATCTCAATTCCACCGTGCATCAGCTAATGAAAATATTGAATAGCACCTGGCAAAGAAGAGAGATCCTTCCCAACTCAGGAGCCTCCTTTCATCCAGCATAAAATCCTCGAGAATTTAAATAGGTTTTCAATCATCTGTAAGTCTCTTTCTGAGGAAATAATTAATAGATCCTGGTTCTTACAAGAACGTCACATGAACAAAAAATCCATGTCTGAAATCCTCCTAAAATCAAAGTACCTTGTACCTCCTCACTTCTGCTACTCCTCTGCCCCTCCAACAGTCCTGCTGCCTTGTCAGAGATGGTAACTGGTCTGGTTTTCATGCATTTTTGACAAGTTCACACTGGTCATTGCATATTTATGTATTATTCTCTAAGGACATAAGAACTCCTTGTTTAAAAATTCCTTTACTGTGTCTTTTTCATGGGCTTTGCAGCTGCCCCTGTCTAAAGCCAGGTCTCTGTTGAACACTGGCTGAGTGGCTCAGTGTCAGTGCCCTGCTCTGACACCCTGCCTGCTCGGGGCCAAGGCACACACTGCACCCAGCCCAGGCTTACAGAAATTTCCCTAAGTAAGTAAAGATAACTTGGCAATAAAAAATAAAAAAGACACCTATTGAGTGCTCAGTTTCTAAAATATTGCAAACTTAGGGGAGTGAATGGAACTCAAGAAAAAATGTTCTGGAAGGCATGCCTTGGGCTCTGCTTGAAAGAAACCTCAATTTCTTCAGAGTTTCTTTTTCTGTCCAGAACAGTAGCTCTTTTGGACACCTTAAACTTGGTCATTATTGCATTGTGACATAATACTTTTAAATGTTTAAAGCAGATTATGGTTTTTGATGAATTACCTTATCCTAAAGTTTTTGAAATATAAAACATGAGTTTTTCTTTTCGTCATCTCAAGACGTTCTCTGTATTTTCAATTTGACTGTAATAAAATTGTAATAAAATACATTTTGTTGTGGGAGATTGCAGGACAAAAAGCTGATCAAGAAATTATGAATAAAGAAGAATCAATGGCATTTGTATATGGAAACAAGATTCTCACCCTTCAACTCAGAACAATTTTCTCTTGCAATTATAGCAACCACTAGCACAAACTCAGCAAACAGATGAACTTTCCTATTTTGAAAATATAAGCCATTAAAGCATGCTGTCATCTATGAAAGGTCTTTAATTCCATCTACTGCTTCCTCTGGTTAGATGCTGGCCTCTTTTCTGTCATATTTCCCCCCTGGTTAGCCATTAAACAATCTTTCCCTTTCACTAATGGATTACCACCTCACAGACTTTTTTGGACATCTGAGATATTGATGCCTCCGCTTTATGGAGTGAAAGCCTCCAAGGCACCAAATACACTAAAAGAATCTACTGGGATGTTGTTCTTGTTTGTTACTTGAAATGAGCCCCTAAATGTTCCAAATGGAATGAAACGTCCACATGAAATAGCTATTGCTTGGAGACTCCCTGCCTGGGTACAATTGTTTTCATGGTGAGGACTCTGAACTCGTAAGAACTTCACCTGGAAAACTAGTGCAGGACTTCTTTAGTTTTAATTTGTATTTTTTACAAGTAGGAGGCAATGTTGACATAAACTTCCATCACCCATACACTGAAAATTCTGTTTGAGTTCTCTTTCTCAAAACCCTACATCTCTCCTCCTGTTAGCATAGGGTCACTTTCTCTGCTTGGGCAGACCCACTACTAAAACACTTAATATTACTTAGAAATAGTAAGAAATACACATTAAGTAATAAAAGTGAAAAATAGTAACCAGAATTAACTAGTAGTAGTAAGAAACACTTTTAACCCATTTTAGGGTTATGGCAACATTATTTATGTTATGGCAACATTAACAAGTGATGGGACCAAGATGCAGTAGGGGCACTGGGAGGGGAAACAGTTTGTGTTGATCTCCTGATGCCTACCCTACTTACATGCATTTGAGAGGTTTTATTTCCTAGTAATCCCACTCTGGTCCTGCTGACTAAGCTCCCATCAGTGTCTGTAGTGAACCTCTCAGCTCAGTTTCATCTGACAAAAGCCTCTGCTGGTGCATCTGAGACTGCTCTACAACTCTAATCAAAGCAAATTTGGAAATTTGCCAATGTAGATATGGCCCACATAAAGTACAGGTATGCTGGAAATGGTCAGAAAGGCAGCTTTAATGACACTAAAGTAATTCTGTATTAGCAGAGATTAGCTAATATTAATGCCAAAATTAACTTGGGCATTTCCAATATTAACACAAACCACATTCAGCAAAAACAGACCTAAAATAAATACTTGAAATAGTAAATATTCAGTTGTAAGTTATGAGTACCTATAAAATTCTCCCTAATTTTATCTAGTAAAATGACATTGCTGAGTAGAAAGAGGAAGGATACTGCTTTTAAAATTTATCACTTAACCATTATGCTGAGTAAGCAAAACAGATTTTGTGCATATCCTTTCCATACTTGAATGGTCTGTGTAAGTGTAACCTCAGTTTAATTTGCAAAAAATGCCTTATCCTTTAACCAGAATGTTTTTAAGCTAAAGGGGAAAAAAGAACATAAAACAGTCTATGACAGCCCACACCAATGAAATACAATAGTGGCAGAGCTTCAGGCTTTCATATGTATTGTTTGCACTCCTTTTGCTCAAGTCTTTGCATAAAGCATTCTGAAGTAGAAAATTAACCAAAAGCAGGTAAAAAACTAATTAAACTATCAGTACAGGGAAACTAAACCTCAGCTGGACTCCTGCTTCTTGCAAAATAGAAAAAATGAGTTTTTCCAAAAATCTGAGCTTAATTTTCAAAGGGGCTTTTCAGTCTCCATTTATTAATCTCTGTTTTGCACCTGCTTCTACACTCAAACATCTCTACCTCTGTTTTCTCTGTGCAATTTGTGGACACAGATGTGGGTTTCATAGATAGCATGCAGATGCAAGTGCTAAATTGGAAAAAAACCCAAATGCTATGGATCATTGGACTCTCTGTATGAGGCCTTTTAGCATTCTGGATCAGAATACAGATTTCATTGATTTCATTCAAATACAGAAAATACAGGTATGTGACTCTCCTTTTTGAAATACAAAAGAACTATATGTTTGCCGAAGACAAAAAATTTTCAGAATTCTTCTTTCTTAAGTTTGTTTTTTCCCCCCCACTGGAAACAAATACAGGTTATATATTAATGCAAATTAATTGCATATATTAAGAGTTATCTTTGTGCATGTAACTTGATTGATTTAACTGTTCAACTACTCTTTTAAAAGAGCGCATGCAATAACAATACTGTGACTATTCTCCTAAGGATATCAACCAGTACATACATAAGAGCTCAACTACTTTGTGAGCAAGTTAGAATGAAAAAGAGACTCCAAACTCACTCGTGCATCAGGGACCGCACCACCGTGCCTCCGTGCACGTGAGACTCGTAGAACAGGGTGTATAAGTACGGCAGCAGAGAGTATCTGATCCGAAGAGTAGCACGAGATATCTTGGCAAAAGCATCTCCAAACACGGCTGGGTCTTGTTCCTGTTCAGGAAAAGCTTGGATTTGTACTGAACATTGAAACAAACTCAGCAGAGAAGCTGTGTGCAACATAAGGAGAGCTGTGGCTGGCATGATGCTACGGAAGTGAGTGTTTAAATAAGAAAAAGCACTCATTTGCAAACTGCAAGATAAATTAACATCCATTATTCCCAAACTAACATTTGTATAAAATTCTTAACTTAAAAAATTCCAGTGAGTTCAAAAAGATCAGGCCCCACTCCAATGTATGTGAGCCCTCCACAACCACCCCTAACCTTGTGAGGAGAGCGAAGCTGGGGCACCATGCCTGTGCTCAGGAACAGCTACTCTGCCTCCAGAAATTAATTTATCCTGGAGATGCAAGCCCTCTCAGACAAAGGAGATGAAACAGAGGAAAAAGGGAAGACTGATAATCTGCAGATCAAAGTCAAAAGCATAATTACATTGGCCACGAATACAGAGGCAAGTCTAGGTAAAAGAGAAAACTCATAACCCTGCTGAAGCCAACAGGTGTGACCAAAGTCACTGTGTGTGGTACAGAAAACATTTCATCCATTCAAGAAACTTGATTTCTGCTCCTGTGTGCCCCATTGTAGGATGCCCTGACTGACAGTGCACCCACACATCAGCAGTGCCCCTCAGCTCCTCACTGCCAGCAGCCCTCTCCTGTGAGACAGGGCATGCACTGGGTGCCACCACCAAGGGGACAGGTTGGAGCAGCCTGTCTGCATCCATTGGCTGCTTTTGGTCCTACTCCAACACAACCCTGACTCTCCCCTGGGATGGCAGGCAGAGCACACAGCCAAGGGCAGTGCTGACATGGGAAAGAGTTACATCTCCTTTCATTCTTCCTGTCAACCTCTCCAGTGCTAAACAGCCAGCTTACAAATCACATGGCTCCCTTTCTCCTGCATGAAATCTTTCCAGAGTACTCAATTTTCTCATTAAAGATGAAGACTATATGATGAATTCCAAGGATAATGAAACGCAAAAGTAACAGACGTAACAAAGCTTTTTATATTATCTAGTGCTTTTCAGACAAGAAAAATATTAATTAAACTGTTTGAAATACCCAATGAATTAGGCAAAGTGGGTATTTAAGATTTTATTTTAACACTAACCTAATGTTAATTAAATTCAATATTTAAGTAAAATTTCACCATCATTATGTTTATATCAGAATTACTCACTAAGAATACTCCCTGCTGGCTCGGAGCTCCAGAGCATCCATCTATTATTTCAAAAATTGCACTATATTTTTACCAGTGTTCTGACACTGTATAAACACTGCTTAATTTCACAAAAAAACAGTCAGACTTCTTAGGTGATGCTGAGTCACCCAAAATGCCTGTTCATTTCTTTCCGTGAACACAATATTTTAAATGGATTTAAGTAATTCAATAAAACCAAATATATCTCTCAGTTGCAGTACCCATCATATAAACCCATTGCTCTCTTCTTGTTTATTAAATTGTACACATGGGATTGATATCCACTCACCCAGGTCAGACTCTGTTTGCAGGTTCAAAGGGCCAAGCAACCATATAAATATATAGCTATGTAGACCTCTAACTTTAGTGGAGAGGCAAATGGAAAATATTTCTCAATAGCAACAGCTAATACCTCACAGACATTTCTTCTCCTAAAAACAAATACCTCAGGGATCTACAGGCTAATTCCTGACCCTCTTAATGATAGAACTATAGTTTATTATTCCTGCATTTGCCCAATTGCTGAACATCCATAATATTTTCATGAAGAGACAAAGGTCTCCCTGGGAGTGTAAATGTTGCAGCATTTTGATGATGCAACTTCAAAGAAACTGAAGGTTAGCAAATAACCTGAGCTCCTAGCATTGCACAGATCAGTTTACAGAAGGAAAAAACCCCAGATATTCTTCAACAAGCAGCACCATTTCATCACGGTTGCAGATAAACACAGAATAATTACAAAGGCTGCAAGACCTTCAAACTTCATAGCTTGAAATGACCTGATACTTCTTTCTGTTTGCAACAAGTCTTTAAAGGACTTTTATGGTGTTGAAACCAGGGCATGGATCTGGACTAAAGCTGCACTTTTTCATTCATCTCCTGGGCTCATTAGCCTTTTCTGGTCTTGGTTGCCTCTTGGCTGACAATGATGTCACTATTGCTGCCTCTCCTTGGAATTCTCACGTTTGTAACTTGCTTTTAAACAGCAAGCATGGTGCATAATGATCTCCCTCCCCTGCCTGCAATACTTACTATAATTACAGAAGTATTGAAACAAAAGTTGTAGCAATCAAGGGAGTAGGAAGATATCCTGACACTCACTGGCTCTTAAATAAAACCTGGGCTTCAATAGGTAAAAATGAAACAGACGAATTTTACTAACAGCGTGAGAAGACTGGTGTTTCTATGTTATATTTACATTATGGATGGGAAAAATTTACATTTCACTGTGTAATTCCTGCTCTCAACACAGCACTCCTTTTCACCTACTGCTCCAGTTTACCCAAGAATGGCAGGTTAATGTTGGAGAAAGCAATACAAATCACTGTCCACATAACTGTAATCATAGGCTACAGCTTTATGTAACTTTGTTTACTTACCATGTTTCCCTCTGAATTGTGATTTCTGGAAAATGGATAGAAAGAGCCAAGCTGCATCCAGCGCAGGCAGAGCTCGTAGGTAGTGTTGTAGTTAAATCCACAGATATCAGCACCAATCTAAGGAAAAATTAAATTATGTTTGTGATTGTGACTGAGGCCTGAAAATGAGAGACTACAGAAATTGGTTAATAAAAAATAATATTTGTAAAGAAATCGCTGTTTCTAATTACTTTATAACAATGCTCTATAATGATACAAATTTTTCTGTGACTGAGGTTGTACTGTCTCCTAAAGCACTAAGTTCACTGTGGAAGATCTGGTTGTATTTCAGTAATTCTACAAATTCTCCATCCCAAGTTGCAAACCCAGAAATATATGAAGGGGCCCAAATCACAGAGTACATAATACGAAATCACAGAGTACATAATACAAAGAGGTCGGTTTTGGATGGCATACATTAAGTCAGTCCGAATCTTGCAGTGCTGTTTTTGTTTCCCTTCAGCAGCAAAGACTGACATTTAGCCTTTTAATCTGCAGCTCCTTAGGCTGTGGGGGCTGTTACTGCTGGCCAACTCAAGTGGCTTGTTTCAGAAAACATTTGAGCTAATTTGAAGTGATATCATGTATAAGCCAGCACCTGCCTAGAGGATGGCAGACTTACATAGGGCATGCCAAAGAGGTTGAACTCCAGGATTCCGATGACTGAGCGGCGCAGGTCCTTCCACTGAGAGAAGTTGTCACCAAGCCAGTGAGCACCGTACTTCCCACTGCCGACGAACGTGGAGCGACTCAGGACAAACGCCCTCTTGCCAGTAGCCTGCTGGACAACACTGCAGAGAAATGCAGCAAGACCATCAAAAACAAGAACGGTAACCAAAACATCTTAAAATCAGCCTGAGGGTTCAGGCACAATTTTATCTGAAAGGGTATTATTCGTGAAACAATTATTGTTCTGATCCTACTCACGTGAAAATGGGGCTGCAAAACTGCAAATAAAAGGAAGATTTACACAAATCAAAACAAACAAACAAACCAAACCAAAAAATCTATCTGATTCACTAAACAATTTGTCTCAGATATTTTTAATGTTCCTAAATAATAATTTGTGTTTAATTAATTCTCAGAGTGTCTCAAAATGGAAATTTAAATAATAATTTCCTTTCTATACTAGTATGTTTAATTAAGTGTCCAATGAGTTCCTAAAAAAGAATATAATATGTATTTTTTTCCACACAGGATTTATTTAGAGATTTGTATTGGTAAATGAAGTTCCAATACTCAGGAATTAAAAACATAAAAAAACCCAACAAAACACAAAACCAAAAAACCAAAACCACACAAAAATACCAAAAGTGTATCTAAACATCTTAGAAAAATAAATAATCAATATAGAAAACAAACCTGTAATCACTCAAAATGCCACCCCATCCTTGTAGTATTTTCTCTGGTTTCCTGTCTTTTTTGATATATGAGTTTTCATTACAGAATTAGTGGTACAAAGAATTTATCTTTGCTTTTTGAAAATAATTTCGCCATATCACCATAAAATCAAGGCAATGTGCCTTACAAACAAATCTATTACAAAATTCCTCAGAATAGGACACTCTTTGTACATAATTGTACATTGCAGTATTTTATGTTGCAGGAACTCAAATTCAACTCTTCTTTAATATGATTTGGGCAACACAATTTAGATTCTCCAGGAAATTCCAGCATGAAATACTAATCATGTCGTTCACCATCTACTTCTTTCTCCCCTTTCTTAATGAGATTTCATCAAGAGTTCTTTCACCTGTACTCATAATGGCCCAGTGTTTGCTCTTGGGTCTGTAATGGCACAGAGACTTTCAAGTGCTTCAACATTTACTTCTGAACCAAAAAAATCCAAGAGCTTTCATGGAAGACTGAATGTATTAACCTTAGGGGCCATATGCAGCAAGAGGTGCAGTTCTTTACCCGTGAGGGACCTGCTGGTTCTGGTTTGCAGGTGCACTCTTGGGCCAATAACCACACAAGACTCCGTGTGCTTCATAGAAATGTTATTTTGGAGCTTTTCATGGGTGTCTGGAGCAGGACTGCTCTCCTCTGGCTGTCTTTGGCTCCATTTGCAAATACAGGTGCTAATGAGGGCAATATCAGATCAACTCAACTATAATCCAGAGCTGCAAAAACAATTTGTAATAAATAATTTATTGAATAGTTTCAGTCTTTCATGAACCATTGCAGAACAGGTCCTAATGTTGTCAAATGCATTTGTTGATTTAAATTATTTACAGAATATCATGTGCAAATAACTCTTGGCATTAAGCTACGCACAAATTGATTGCTGCTAGTTTATGTATTCAAATTCAAGCCATTTGACATAGGCCAGATGACACATTTCCTATTCTCTGTCTGCCTTACAATAATTCTTAGAATTGTTTTTTTATAGGATTATGAAATTGTCATTCATTTTCATCCAATATCCTGCAATTGATGCTGGTTGCCAAATATTCCTGTCAGTAATTTCATTTAATATATTCTTTGTGAAGAGTGAATGCAGAAAGGCTATACAACCAACCTTGAAAGGAAATCTATTTGAGAAACCCAAATGAATATGTACCAAAAATACTTCAGCAATGTCTCCCAGCTTTGCAGCAATATCAACCCCTGCAAATACTTTTGGTGGTCTTCTCCACATTTGGCCGAGCAAAATAAGTTTGTTGGGAGGATCTCTTTGAAGACTGAGGAACAGGGCCCAAAAACCATGGTAAGAAGTCTGGGGTTCAAGGGCTTCCTGTCCTTTCTCTCAAAAACTGTGCTTCAGCCAGGCCCATAAGAGCTGGCAAACTACTTCTGGTTTTTCCCAGGGCTTCCCTTGCCCTGGACTTGGCATATAAAACACAAATGCATCAACACCAGAATTAGGCTCACTTAACCATGCCCACTGGATGCCATCAGAATCCAGCTTCTGAAAATGAATGCTAAATGCTGAAACAGGCCACACATGGACCCCTGCTTTGGCTCTTCCATTGTGGTATGAAATTTCCCAGTGTTTTAGCTCAATCTCTGATAGAAAAGGCATGATCTGCCCATTTCATTTAATCCAACAGCTAACTTTCCACAGCAACACTCTGCCTGCATAAGCTGGTTTGGAGTGCTTCCCAGCTGCAAAATGAGTTTTACAGTAGCTGACAGCAACTGTGCTGCAATGCAGCTCTAACCTCCTGAACCAACTGAGCCCCAAGCCAATTTGCAAAACACTGCCTGCCAGGAACCAGAGGCACCTCCAGAAGCAGCCAGGGGACCTGTACAGTTTGGATCCTCCAGTGACAGTGACAGAAACTCCTCTACCACAATAGTGAAGGGACAGATAAATAACCCTGACAGCACACAAGGCTGCTTCTGCTGCAAGTGCTCACGAGAAGCTCTACCAGAGCACAGGAGAACCTTGCTCTAGATATACAAAAGCAGCAACTGTAAAGTTGGGCCTTATACATACATCCTGATTTAGCTGAGAAAAGTAAAATTAGGAAGGACTCTGTTCCTTGTTCCAAGGTTATTTTTTCTTGAAACTTCTTACTAAATGGCAAACAATAAGACATGGGTCTGTTTCTTACTAAGTAATATTACAGATTTCCCAGGTAACATCAGTGGGTTTTAAAATGCATTTTAATCACCTGGAATCTGATTAGAAATACTTAGAAAACTTACTTGAAAGTTGGTTCTGTCTGGGACCAGCCAAAGAGAGAGTGTGTGTTGTAGTGATCTCCAAGGTAAGTCTTGGAGTCAGGACACAGTGTCTTTTCCGCCAGGGAACGATCAGAGATGCCTGAGAATGATACAAACCACTGAAAAATCATATACATCACAATTCAAGTCTCTTTGCATTCCTACACATTTAGGGGTGAAAACACCAAAATATTTGGGAAGAGGAAAAGCTGAAGTGCTGGTCCTGCACTGATCTGAGGTTAGCACATAGCCACAAATACTTGTTTGCAAACAGATATGTGTCCTTGGAGAGGGGAGAGGACTGAGTAAACACTGATAATTAATTTCAAGTTCTATGTCCAATAATTAAAAATATCTGTACGGGTGTCATGTATTCAGTAAGTTATAGAAAGAAAAATTCTGCTTTGCTGAATTAAGAATATATTATTTTACACAATGACAAATTTCAGTTGAAAGCAAAAATATTGCTCAGATGATGCCTGGTCTTTGATCCCATATCAAAGAGATGCTGGCAAAGCCCATTTGGTGCAAAAAAAAATTTCTATCCTCTTCAGGTAATCACCATGAAAATGCAACATGAAGTTCAGCAGGAACTGGGCAGGTCAGATGTTTATACATTTGTTGGGGGTTAGGTTTCTTTCCTTTTTTCCTTTTTACTTAGGGAATTTTTTCCCATAAGTTGCTAGGAAACACTAACGACTGGGTACCTAAGAAAAACAAAAGAAGTGGCCAAGCTCAGGGGAGGAGGGCATCTGGTTGCACTATCTGAGAGTCTCTATCCGAGGGGAGAGATGCCGTGAGGACTGGGCAGGTAGAGCACGGGGCTGGGGCAGCTGCTGGCGCTCTCTCTGCGTCTCAGTTTCGGAGGAGGACGGTCGGAGCTGCTGCCTGGGGAAGGGAATTCGCTGCTGCCGCCGGAGCTCAGCCCAGAGCTGCTTCTGCTGCTGCAGTGTGAGCCTCTGCTGGTGAGAGCAGCCACGGAACTGGGACCTTGTTATCACCCACCTCACTAAAAGAGGGACCTGTCCCATCGGCTCGGGTGCCCGGGGTCCTCAGCTCACATCTCCCAGCCCTGATGAGAGCCGGGTCGCTGCTGCCCCACCCTCGCTGCTTCTTCAGCACTGCTCTGAGCTTTCGCTGCACTGTAGCCCCTCACCCCCTGCCTGCTGAGACATCCTGCCGTCCCATCCTGCTGTTTCCGAGGGTCCTGCTGGGGCACCNCAGGGCGGGACTGGGCCCCGGCCCTGCTCGGGGTTAACGCTGCAGCTGCTGCTGTGCGTCTGCCCTGCTGTACGTACCAGGAAAGAACTCTTATTCCTATCCCCATATCTTCGCCTGAGAGCCCCCTAATTTCCAAGTTATAATAATTTGGAGGGAAGGGGTTTACATTCTCCATTACAAGGGAGGCTCTTGGCTTCCTTAGCAGACACCTGTCTTTCAAACTGAGACAACACTATATTTATTTTTAGAGATGGAGTTGCAAATATTATAAAATTCTCTCAAAATAAGAAAGAAAATGAATTCTCAAAAATTCTTTTTTTTCATGCTTAATTACGTGTATGCCCTATTGTAAATATTTCTCCATGAACAAACAATCTCTGCCTAATCGCACTTGTTGTACGGTTGCAATTCATTATCACAATTTCTCTGTACCTGAAACTCCATTAGCCTCTCAGCCCTGTTGTGCCACTACAGCTACAATCCTTATGTTTGGATCTTTAGACACAAAGACTCCAGTGTCGGTGATCTACATCAGAAATAACTTCATTTATAGGCAATTTCCAAGTAACTTTGACCAAAATGTCTTTGAAGAAGACAATACGTTTCTGAGGAAAGTCACACTTAATGTCCCAGTGGTTCTTGATTATTAGCCCTAAAAATTTAAGGTGAGATAGGAGAGAAAATGCTACCACATGAATCATAGGTTCATGCTTCATTCTTATTCTGAGTATTTCGTATTCTGCTTCAGTAATACTGATTATTTTACAACTGAGTATTAATCTTCAGTATAAAGTGTTTCATGGAAAATTGATTTGAAGGACATCTGGCTTTAACCAGAAGTCCAAACCATGGTTATGTGTAATCATGGTTATAAAATTTAGATAAGGAAAGCTACCTGACAAAAAGCCTGAGGCTCTGAGACTGGGACTTGCACAGATGAGATCACCTAAGACAAAAGTGAGCTCCCAAAACACTGCTGACCCCAGGAAGGGCCCAATGCCTTACTGGTCTAAATAGCTTAGGTCACCTCTCATACCTACATAAGGGCTTGGACAGCTAAGAACAGGCACCTATTCTATAAAGTGAAATAGAAAAGAAAGCCTTCAACACTGGTTGAAAATATATTTCCCACATGTTGAGATGTAATGCCTAGGGGCCCTGCCTGCAGAAGGAAGACCAATACCAAGGAAATCTCTGGGAAGACCTTAGAGCAGCCTTCTGGAACCTAAACGGGACCTACAAGAAACCTGGAGAGGGACTTTTTGAAATGGCATGGAGTGATAGCACAGAGGGTAATGGTTTCGAGAGAGTAGGTTTATATTAGACACAAGGAAGGAATTCTTTCCTGTGAGGGTGGTGAAACACTGAAACAGGCTGCCCAGAGAAGCTGTGGATGCCCCATGCCTGAAGTGTTCAAGGTCAGGATGGATAGGATTTTGAGAAACCTGGTCTGGTGTCCCTGCCCATGCTAACGGGGCTGGAACAAGATGGTTTTGAATGTCCCTTCTAACACAAACCCATCTATGATGCCATGATACCATTCTAACACTGTGAGTCACAAGCAGAAGCAGGGGCATATGTGCATGAGTCAAGTCAGAGAAACTGGGCTCAAAACACACCTGTCCTCAGTGTCTCTCAGGGTCCTTCCATGTCATGTAGGCCTCCAGGCCTGAGTCCCTCCTAGGGGCTCAGATATCAATGTTAGTGTTTGCAAAGCTCAGCTGCATGGCTCAGAAGCCACTGCATGGGTTCACTCTCACTCCTCTATTTGTGACATAAAGGGAGCTCTGCTCTTTTGGCCAGTTTACCCAGTGTCTCACATCTTTTATGCAGCTCTGAAGGCTGACAAAAAATGAAGGTAATTTAAGGCAAAGGGGAAATTCTTATCAGTTCCTGGGCTTTGGCCAAGACGCACAGAGAGAGCATCTTCCCCACAAAGAGAGCAAGCACCAAAATCATCATTAAAAGCTCTCCTTCTGCTTTCAAAAATTTACAATCTCTTTCTAATATTTTGTCATGATTTTGTTATGCTTATGTTTCTCTAATATTCAAAGAAAAAAAATTTAAAATTGCCGTTTAATAGAGAAAATTTAGAATTCTCATTACAGTACAAAAGCCTGAAGGGGAAAAGGGGATATTTCCCCAATACTCCACTGCCAATACTCCAACTCTCATGTATCAGCTTCCTACTGCATATTAACATTGCTCAGGCAGCTGGGCTTTCCTGGGGAAATGTTGGCTGGATTAACTGCCACACCACTGGCAATAATCATAGGTACTCGGCCTCCTGGGGAAGAATGAGCATATCATTAACTCAGCTACTGGAAGAGATTTTCCCATTCCTGTGAATTTCCCATAGGCTTAGACATTTTAAAACTTATTTCTAGCCCATTTCTAGTAACACAGTGAAAATTTCTTTCCTAAGAGAAAGGAAATCTAGTGAACTAAGGCACCATCTCCCTTGTCATAGTTTGTGAGAAGGCAGAGACTGCCCATCTCTGAGACTAGCAGTGGCAAGGCAGAAGGGTTACTACACAAGTCTGTAGCTGAGTTACAGTATATATATTACTTTTTCTGAAGTGCACCAGTTGCTCAGAGAATGGCAGGAAAGGTCATTTTTCTAGTCCTGTTATGAGACAGAATCTTGGACAGAGGAAAGTGATTGGTTTTGATACTCCATGAAAGCTGAGCCACTGGAGTCTTGAACAAATATGAAACTGAACATATTGAACAGGCAGGGAAAGATGGAAAATGAGAGAATGGATGTTTTTTTTCCCCTTAAAATATAGCCTATCCAGGTTTAAAACAAAACAAACAAGAAAACCAAAGAAACAAACAAAAAAACCCCAATGAAATTATAATCTTAATATTGTTATAAAATATAATATTATATAAAATAGAAATAAAAATTATAATATAATATTAATAAAGAATTAATGGCAATGAAATTATACTATTATACTTACTAGGAGTGTAAGGAGGGTTATTGATTTCAGTATCAGCACATCCAGGCATCTGGCCTCTCATGAAATTGGATGGTTCGTTCATATCCTTTAATAAAGAGAGTAAGACGTGAAAATCTTCATTTTCTTTTTTTTAAAGAAGGAAGGGCAGATATAAAGAGACATACAATCCAGATGCCATCGTAGTCAAGGACATCCTTAAACTCCAGACACAACTGGGTCCACCATTCCACTGTCCTGGGGTTGGTGTAGTCAGGAAACACAGAATCTCCAGGAGGCCAGGCCTAGGGGTTACATATGTAAATCCTGGTTATTTTCCCATTTCTATTACACTGCTGCTTTATTGTTTTGAAGCAGCACTAGACAAAATGCATCACAAAATTAAAAACCTACCCGCCCAACAGCAGGAGTCACACCATCAGAGTTGTTCACCCACACTCCCATTTCCTGGCCAAGTTCATAGGGTCTGTAAGTGCCTGGCTTCTCATCCTTGGTTATAAAAGGGTCCTGGAAAGAGCAATCACACTTCCTTTATTGAAATCCCAAAGGTAACAATTACTCTTCTATTTTATATTTTAGAAAAATTTGGATTATATTCTTAATGCTGATTGCAAAAATATTGGAAGAAAACAGCATTAAAGTTTAATGAGAGTTGAGAGCACACAATAATTTAGAAAAAGTCATTAAGGATATGTCATAAGTATTTCTTGTGTATGGCAAAAGCAATGTGAAATTACTAAATACCCTCATGTTTATTTTTTATGAGACTTTCTATGTTCAAATTATTTTAAGAGAGGCACTAGATTTTTCTCCCCCCCACCAAGGTCTCTGCTGTGGCTGGGTGCTATGCTGGACATTCCACACTTGAGGACCTCTGGGCTTCCTCCAAGGCAATCCTTATTCCAGCTGCCTCAGCATCAACAGCTCAATGCTGGAATAACTAAAACTTTTCAAGAGGTTTGAAGCTGGGCACATCCAACCTCAAAAGGGCCCTGTTAGCCCTCCATTCCAAACCAATGTTGGACAAGGATGTTTTATGCCAGTCTGATGCAGAGAAACCCAATTCACACCTGCCTGGGGGCCTTACACCTCTGCTCTCCCCAGGCACCAAGCCCACAGCATTTTGCACCCCACAGCTCGTCCTTCCTGCCCCTTTCCACTGCTTGGGGTGGTCACCCACTGCTGCCAGTGATATTGACACCAACAGCTTCTCTGCCTCAGGATGACCATCAGTAGCAAGCAAGCTGATACAAAGAGAGCCTGATCAGCTCCCAGAACGATGGAGGCCCACCCACCATGCTGGAAGCAATAAAGTTAGGAATACTTTGAGATGCCAGTGAATGAAGAGGTGCTCTGCAACCCTGCCCAGCAATCTGCTGCAACCACAAGGAGGTAAGTGCACTTTGCAATACATCCCTAATTGGAAGCAACTCTACACTTTGTGGTTTTTAGAACAGATAAAGACTGCAGCCAATTTAGAAGGGAATTCTTCACTTTCTCCTTAGAAAATCTTACTTCCTCAGGTTCTGCTTTAGGCAAAACCTTTCAGTTATGAAACACAATGGAGAAACAATTGAAACAATTCTTCCACTCAGTTGTAACTTGAGCAATAATTTAAGGGAACTTTAACCAAAATGTGATAGAAGTCTAACTAATAAATGTCTTAAGCAGAAAAAAGTATCAGACTCCAAATGGTAGGTTGCTTTAAAGGCTTGTTTTAAATCTGATTTAAATACCTGAATTAATTGACTGATTTACTTGTGAGCCCTCTGATAACTATAGCCCTGGTAAGGGAAGTATATTCTTCCATGCCTCAACAACAAAAGCTGCAGCTAAATCCCTTCTTTAAGTCCAAAATTTTGTTTAACTTTATCCAGCTCTAGTGTCACCTCCATAAGGACTATTAGTGTCCATTACATTTTAAAATTGTTCAGTAGTCCAACTTCGCAAAAGAGAAAACTGTCCATCTGCAATAATTATCCTATAATTGTGGTAAAGATGTCTCTCAAGGGACATGAAGGCTCGAAAAAGTCAGCTTAATTAGCTACTCCTAATGCAAACTTATGGTTTCCTTCAGCTGAAAGGTTGTTCTAGAGCATAAATCTAATACATTATGCAGGCTTAGTATTGCCCTAAAGAAAACAAAAGCTCTCCGTGCCTGCAAGGGTTGTTTGTGGGGAAGGAGTTTCATGCCTGTTAAATGTTCACTCATCTTTTTAGCATTTTGGGCAAGAAGTGCTGAGCATCTTTAACTCCAGCTGATTGCCTAAAGACCTGGGAGCACCCAGCATGTACCCAGACTGATGCACTTCCACCTGCGGCCCCACCCCAAACACATATTTTGATGCACATTCATAAAAACTCATCTCTGGAAATTTTTGGCTCTACACAATTGGACTTAAAAATGTTAAAGATATCGAGCATTATTTTGAATCATGAACCTGTTGCTCTTGACTTTCAAGTATTTTGTCACTTATGTCATTCCTAGCTATTTCTATTTTTAATATAACTTAATAGACAGTATACAAGGTCTTTCATTAAAGACCCTCTTTAGTAAAAACTTATATTTATAATTTTTATATGTAGTCATTGTTACTTGAGAAATTCTTTGTTTCTAAAGAATATATTTGTTCTGACATAGCTAAAACATGCACAATTATTTAGTGCAATGATGATGACCAGGTGTTGACATGCAAAGTCACAATTTCCCCTAAATAGAGGCAGCCTCTGAAAGAGATTAGGAGAGAGAAGTGCTGAAGGGCTGCACTCAGAGGCTCCACTAATGGAACCATGCTGCTCTCCAGGTGACCACAGTCACAGAGGGCTCTCAGCACTGGGTGCAGGCATGGGGAGCAGGCCTCCTACTGGCGTGGCAGCAGCCACCACAGTGATGGTGGCACAACTGAGCTCAGGGTCCCATCCTCAGACAGTTGCCAGTGTCAGTACTGCTGGCTGTCAGGAACTATGCTTTGCTTGTCACCAAAGTGGTCTGAGATGAGACAGATGGAACCCATTCCCTAAATCCATTTACTAGAGGTTTTCCATGACACTAACTGGCTGCAGTCAGAGCCCGTTTCCTGAAATCATCATGAGGGAGGCAACAATCTGCTATATTTGGGGAACTCACCCATTACTGTCACTACCCAAAGGGAATCTAAATAGAAAATTGTTTTTTCAGTATCCAACTGCATTAAACTTGCCTTAACTGCACCCACTATCACTTGGGAATGAAAACCTTCACACTGCTCCAGCTCCCAACTCAACTTAGGGGAATACTTTGAATCACTAAAGAATGCTAACAGACAGATTTTGACAGAGATATTAGCAACTGTAATAAAGTGAAAATGGAAAACTTCAGTACCAGCGCAACCTATACTTCTCATTAACTTTTAAACAATGAAGGAAAGACTGACTCAGCTTTTGGTCTTTTTCCACAAGCTTGACTAAAGAACTAGAGCAGAAGACAGGCCTTGGTTACAGGTTAGTGGAAGGATGAAAGAAAGGCTTCCTATCTGGATTCCCATTAGCTCATTGCATGAATTAACACTTGCTATGTTCCTTGCATCTGTCTAAGAGCTGAACTTATATAGCAACACCTCCCTGCACTGCTGCAGAATGTGCCATCTGAGAAACTGAAAGGGCTTTAAAAATGTTGTTGTAGTTTAACTCATAAGGAAGAAGATAATGTAGCTCAGCCACTAAACCATGACTGCTTGCCTGTAGCTTCATACCCAGCAGCAAGTGCAAAACAACTGGAGACATCCCAACAGTGATGAAAAAGAGATGGCTACCATGTATTTACTGAAAGGCAAGAGTGCATAGAAAGAGCTACCCCAAACTCCTGTTATTTTGCTCCTATATTAATGTTTTGCAAGATAGACCAATAAATAGGCAAGTGGTATTTAATGTTACAGCTCTAAGAGATCAGATAATTGTTAGAGCAGTATTGAGGTTACAGAGAGCCTAAACTACCTAAGAGTTAGAAAGAGCAATCAGTCCTGACAGCATATGTGTTCACTACTGCTTAGTTATTTACAATGATGTATCCATTTAATTTGGGTCTATTTTTGTCTTAAAGTTTCTCTCCATCTAAGTCCCATAAAGTGACTTAGTAATCTGTTACTATTTAAGCGCTGTGCCGTGAACCTTCACTGATGAAAACTGATTTCACTGCTGCACCCCCGAGCTTCTCAGAATGGAACCTTCAGGGGAAGGCATCTTTAGGGACAAATGGCTAGCAAGCAGCATTCACTGTATGCATACTGCTGTATGCAAGCAGAATTCATTGTACATATACTGCTGTTTCCATTATCAATATGTAATTGATCACTTAGGCTGTGTGGTTTTGTTTGAGTCCTAGTAGTAAATGAAATTATAGTACACCAAAGCAAAGATTAGGCAAATAATAAAAGGTATGTTTAAAGAAACTATCATAAAACTCACAATTAAAAAGAAAACACTGATATAGCTATCTGTAGTGCTGACTAGTCCATCATCCTCACTCATATTTTAAACTTCACAACAAACTGTGAGGGAAAAATAAGGACAGGAGGGAGGCACTTCTGCCTTAATCTATCTATTTAACAAGATCATGTGATTTTTAGATGAGGAAACTGCAGTAGCTCTTGCTTATCTTGACTCCAGAGACACCAGCACAAGTGAAAGAGCATCTGTACCACAATTCAGGACTCTGATGTTCAGTCTCTCTTTCCACAAGCCTTTGACAGGACCCCCAGGGCAAGAAGAGGAACATGGCCCTTATTTTAAAAGGACTGGTTTGACTTAGGGTCCAAACATTAGTGACCTGTCCCTCATGATTCAGTTGGATTAAGTGAATCCTAGTCTCCTCAAAAGCATGAGCCATCAATATAATTGTAGGTAAATGTGTTTAGCCTAGCAGAGAAAGGCTGAGAGAGAATACACTTACTTGAATCAGTGTATCAAGAAAGTAGAAGGGTGAGAGACTGGCAGTTGGAGGTAAGGACAAATAAGTAGTACCCATAGTACCCAAATGAAAGATATAAACTCACCATTTAGGTAGAAAACAGATTACAAATCTACAGTTGCAGCAAAAAGTCCTGAGAGGAACCCAGTGGGATTGTCTCCTCCTCCTGATCCTGTGGCTGCAGGTCAGCTCAGCCTGAGCCATGCCTGATCCATCTGCTGGGCCTGTTCACAGCCCCCTCCTGGGGAGTGACCCTGGCCCCAGCAGCTGTCTGTTGCTCAGCTCACCTTGCAGACAGGCAGCTTTACCCTAACGTTTGCCTTGAATCTGTCCTGCTGCAATTTAAAATGCTTTTCCTCTTTTCCTGCCCCCAGTGGTTATGGAGAACAAATTGCAGCCTGCTCTGGGGAATGCAGCCCTCCTACTGCAAATCTGTTGGGGGACCCTGGAGATGAAGAGCTTGTGAATTTATCAATGGATTTTATTTAATTTCCTAATTTATTTTCATCTTTACTTAGATTTCTATTAAATTGGTCTCCAGTTTCCTTGCCACCATTGGTGCTCACTTAGCTATTGTGACAGAGTCATTTTGGCACAAGGACATGTACGGGGAAGTGCTGGAGAGAAACAGCAAATTTTGTTGGAAAATGAGAAACTCCAATTTTCACTTGTATCCAAATTAATTCATTTGGCCATATGCCAATTTTGGTTAGAGGTTCAACATACATTTTCCACTAGTTTGCATACAAGTAATCGTCTCTCACATTAACTTAGATAAAAAGTAATTACAAGGAAACATGAATTGTAGTTAGTATATTCCAGAGCAATTAGGAATAGAATTTTTTCCACTATTCAGCTATTTTTGTATGTGTATTAAATTAATTTGTTCATTTCAGGGAAAGAATTGCATGAAAGCAATCCTATGTCAACTCAGAGGCAAAATTTCTCATAACTGATGGGGGAAAAAGTCACAGAGAATTAATCTTTTGTATAGAGATGATTCTGGGAGAGAGATATCAAATAAAGACAACACTTCTAAAAATTAAATCTGTGAGAACTTTTTCTTCAGCTCTTCTCAACATATGAGAAAATGGAAAATCTGCTACACTAGTATACACGTGTTAGCACCTAGGTGCTGCTATGAAGACTATGCTGGGAAAAGTTCTTATAAATGGAGAAATAATTAGCAACATTGTTAATTTACCAGAATCACAACATTGTGCTTTCCGTTCTTCTTCATCTCCTTCATGAACTCTGGCAGACCAGCAAAATTCACTTTATCATAGGTAAAGTCCAGGCGACGCTCCATGTAGTCAATATCATAATGTTGGACATCCTAAACATTTTTCAAGTAAAAAATTACATTATTACTTCATCTAGCTCTGGAGCTCTCAGAAAGGGAAGACATGGATCTGTTGGAGCAAGTCTAGAGGAGGGCCACAAAAATGGTCAGAGGGGCTGGAGCACCTCTGCTATGAGGACAGGCTGAGACAGAGAGGGCTGTTCAGCCTGGAGAAGGGAAGGCTCCAGGGAGAACTTACTGAAGCCTTTAAATACTTAGAGGGGGCTTATAAGAAAGCTGGAGTCAGACTTTTTTGTAGGGTCTGTAGCAATAGGACAAGGGGTAATGGCTGTAAACTAAAGGAGGGTAGATTCAGACTAGATATAAGGAAGGAATTTTTTACAATGAGGTGGTTGCACAGGTAGATGGTGAATGCCCCATCCCTACAAACATTCGATATTAAATTGGATGGGACTCTGAGCAACCTGATTTAGTTGAAGATGCTCCTGCTCACTGCAGGGGGGTTGGATTAGATGGCCTTTAATGGTCTCTTCCAACTCCAACTATTCTATGGTTCTATTACTGAAGTATTTGCTACAGAAATCAGAATGCATGCACTGGTATTACTAAAAGGCAACTAATTTATGTAATGAAACCTAAGAGACTGTAATTGTAATCTTAGCAGTGGACAAGAAAATGTAGACACCCTAGTTTAGCAATTATTTTGCAATGATCTGCATCAGAAGTTTTGTTTTTAAAATGCTAGCATTTGTTTTTAAAATGCTAGCAGCTCATACTGCATAACAGCAAATCCACACCAAAATCACCTGCTATGCAGCCAAGAGCAGCACTTAAACATCTCGTTCACAGCCCACTTTAAATGTTCTTTTAAGCATTATGAAGATATTACATGCAAACCCACTACATAAGATTATGAATGTCCTTTTATTCTACAATTCTCTTTGCAAGATAATTACTTTTCCTCCATTGTAATTTTTTCACTTCAGAGTGTAAGATTAGCACCCACAGTGAAAGGTTCACACTTACATATGGGATGTCATAGCGCTTCATGCGATCGACGGTTTCCTTCAGAACATCCAGGCTGTTATAGCCCCAGCGGGAGAGCTGGAATCCCAGAGCCCAGTAGGCTGGCATGTGTGGGCGTCCAATGGCCTGCAGCAGGGAAGAGGAATACACAAACACAAGGGTGAGAGGAAAAGAAGTTACTCTGAAACACCAGGAGAGGCTTCCAGATCCTTTGAGGCACAAAGACCAGGGCACAGGCATCACACTCCCATTAAATACCCATTCCTTTCTCCGAGTGGCTCTTGGCACAGCACGCTTGGCACTTCTCCTGGTGGATCCGTGCCCTTCAGAGAGACACCCACAACACCAGCAGTGAGCATCACTTCTAAGGACACCCCAGTGGAAGACATGGTGTATAAAAGCCAGGGTAGTATTAAATGTGGTCTCAGCCTCTGCACAGCAGCATGTGCCCTCACTTATAGGGCACATGCCAGCAGAAATCCATTGTGGATCCTCATGCCACCTGAGCCATGACAAGTCCACAAACCCCTTGATCAACAGAAGGCAAATCTTCAATGACACACAGTAACATAAGCTTTGCAAACTTCTCTTGCCACATCCAGCTGAACTAACTTATCAAGTATCTGATATTTATTTGAGCTCTCTGAAGTTTTAATCATGTTTATACACAAATCTGATGAAACTCAGTTACTTATGGCTGACTATTTTTATTGCTGGCCCACAGCCTTGTGTTGCCAGGCATTGACACTCTTCAAAGCCAGAGTTACTGTTTGGTCCCAAAACTCTCAACTGAAACACAAGGTAATGAGTTAAATATGATTTTATAAATATTTGATTTCCACTGTCTGAATATAATCCATCTGTAAATGGCATGAGGAAACTCAATTGAGAGCACAGGAAGCTAGGCATCCTGCTCTGCTTACCCTGGTGAGAGCTGCTGTGGCAACTGGGATGAGCAGTGGGCAATTACAATGTGTCTGTTCTACAAATAAGCTGAAATCTGGCTTTGTCTCATTTGTACACACCAGTGTTTTCTGGGGCACATCTCCTGAAATCCTTACTTCAGTTAAATCCCATGAAACTAACCTTTGTATTTCTAACACCTTTGCAGGCAATGCATGAAAATCTAGTAGCTAGTAAGCATCCATGACTTATTAATCAGCTGCAGCTATTGTCACCTTTTGGCTAAAGAATGGTTCCTCCCTTATTTCCTTGTGGACCTCCACAGTTAGGTAATTATGCTGAAAAGTGAAAAACAACAAAACTTGCATATTGGCAGCTAAACCCCATCTACTTCAAATAAATAAAACAAGGCACTTCTGGCAGTCTGTATCTATTGCATTGCTAAGTTCTCTGGAGATGCACTGCATGAAGGCACACCTTCCTATGGGATTTTCTCTAGGAAGAGTCTGACCTGGGAAAGCAAGGCTGAACTTGAAATTGCTCTAAAATACGTCACATGGTAGAGCATCAGTACATGGATGTACAAAGTGCATCAGACAGAAAACCACATGTGGGAGAGAGGCAGAGAAAAGCTGAGGATGCTTTTAAAGGCCCTGGGCTGGGAAACACACAGGGTAAATTGCTTCCAAACAAGAAAGGCTAGGGAACACACAGCCAAACATTACAAATTTGGCTCCAGTGTGCTTTCACTTGCTGGGATGCTGCTGTTTCAGATAAGCAGAAACATAAGGAGGCTATACCCACTGGTGAGGTTAATGCTTTGGGTGTCTCCAGGAGGGACACTCCAGCACAGCTGCCCCATATGCCTGCTGCTTGTCCTGTCCCACCAGACTTAATTTTCCTGATCCCCCTCAACACCTACTTCTCCTCCAATTCAGCTGGAGGCTGGGGTCTTCAGAAGAAGTGAGAGCAGCTCTCAGCAGCGTGTTCCTGCCACAGAGGCACTCAGCTTCCACTGCACGCTGCTGTGCCCCTGCCAGGGTGGGCCCTGAACAGACAAAGGTGGTGCCCACCATGCAGGGGGAGGCTGATGGGCAGGCACATGCCATAACTACCCTGGTGCTACCCCATCTCCTTGCACATGTCATCAGTTTTTTTCCAGCATGTCTGGACACATCTGATCACCCAGACCATCTTTCAAGCTCTGCTGGGTTTTTCTGTGGAGAACTGAACAGGGTGTGATGGCTCAGGACAATCTCCCAGACACCTTGTGAGCCAGCACCAAGGTGTCCAAGGCAAGCCTCAGGGCAAGAAGTCTTCTTCTCTGTTACATCCACACTCACCATGTTAAGGATAAATTCATCTGAGGAGGCAGCAGAGCTTGTTTTAGAACAGCAAAAGCTGCAGGATGAGCTTTGTGAACCCACCATTTTGTGCTCCTAAAGCAGACAAATATTTTGCCCTTGCTATCTCTACTTGGAAACAGAGAATGACCTCTACAAACAAGGTTAAAAAAACAGACCAAAACAAAAGAACTCCCTAATGAAATAAAATGCTTTGTGCACAGGCTTCTCATCTTGGACAAGAGAAATAGGGAAAACTGGCTGATAAATATTAATCCTGCAGCTCAATGCAGAGCCCTGTGCCCTGGCAGGATGTCTGCATGGCATCTGCTGCCTCTTCCCAAGCAGGCTGGGAAATGGGAAAGGGGGAACCAGCCTGGGCAGAGGCAGTGGGAACTGCTGAGCAGTTCTGGGTCACTCCTGCCTGGGGAGGACAGTCACTCTGGGACATTGCCAATACAGTGCATTTCAAGAGCTGGATGGGGATTGGTTTCTTCCCCCACGTCCTATCAAGCATGCAGGTGGGCAGTGGGGCTGGAGTGGAGCTGTGGCCACTGGTGTGTCAGTCAGAGCCCTTCCAAAAGGGCATGTCCCCAGCACTGGGGTTTGCTGGGGTTCACCTGCTCACCCTTACGGGATGGGGCTGTGTCATTCTGGACCACAGAGTGAGACAGTATTTTGTGACAGCATCCTTTGAGGAGTTTGGAATTACAGCTGAACCAACAGAAAAATATCAACCTTGCAAGGAAGATATTAACCTTTTAAAGCAATTAGTTCTTTAGGTTCACCAGGCTGGTGCATCTACGGTGAGCTTAATTGAAACCAGCAGAATATTTGAAGAGGAAGGATGAAAACAGGGCAGCTGGGAAAACAAATGTTCTTTTTTCTAATTATGCTGTGGACTCTCTCTAATGGATCCCCCTGAAGCTTCCTGATAAAGTAACTGACATATGGTACCCACTCACAGATGGATCAGCAGAGGCAGGAATGTAATTTTGCAAACCTGAAGACTCAAGTTGGATTTGATATATATTTAGGATCTAGTTAATTCATATAGATTGCATTCTGCATACAAATGATCAGAAAGTGCAGCAGCCAGAGAAAGCCTGCTTGGCAAAACTGACTTCCATAGAATCACAAAAGGTAGATGGGGTATGGCAGGGGAACTGAGGGAGGAAAACGTAGAAACAGCAAACATATGGAGTATCCAAAATGAAAGGAGGCAAAAAAGTGCAAAGAAATGGTAGTGCAGAACCAGTAAAAAACCAAAAAAATCCTATTTTCTGTTCCAGAATTCTTCCTGCACTTGCTTCTTAAATAACTCCTGGTCTTTAATAAATTCACTGTTAGTTTTCCCATGTTTACATAACTTATAATTATGTTTTTTGGTTTTTTTTTTTTCAGAGCCACCTGAGAGCTAATGTATTGAGGAGGTACCCTGGAAGCATTTTGTGGTAAGAATGAAGTTCAGTGGAAACAAGTGTAGCTAACAGATAAAATCTGTGTCTAGGGAGCAGGTGATCTGTATTCCTTTTCCCTGTGCTGGATTATTGGACAAATAATGTTATTAATATGAGCATCAATGATATGTACTAGACTATAAATTCTATAGAGTAAATCAGGATGCTATTCTGTTAACACTATGACCAAAGACTTTGCTGAGAGAGAGACAGCTGCAGAGTTATGCCTATGTATCACAGAGGCTGGAGAGAGGCACTCTTTCCTGTGCTCACAAAGGAGCTGAGATGTCCCACAAGGCAGATTGCTAATCTCACACCCGAATTAGTCACACAAAATGATTTCTGAAGCTTGATATTTGCTTCAACTCTCTTTCTTCAAAGAGGAGTTATAGGAGGAAACTATAAAACCCAAATGGGCTAATGCACTGTGTTTAGTGTTTCTGTATGGCTAAATACACAATGGCTAAATTCCACAGGTGCTCCTATGGCCCATGTGTCTGTATCCAGCTCATCTGCTATGACTGAGGCAAGCAGCTGAGTGCTGTGGGCACCCAGTCAGTTAGAGGGCAACCTTCACTCAGTCTGCTAACAGAAGCTAAGCTTTAATTTAGGAGAGCAAAAAGAAAGGTCCTGCTGCAGCTGCTGAACCATAAAGAAGATGCTCACAACCTCAGGAATATAAAAAAAAATTTTAATTAAGAAATTCAATGCCAAGGTCTTCAAATCTTGGTTTTTGCTGCACATAACAATTATCAGATGTTTATTCCTTCTTGGGGAATTCAACTCCAAGACTCTCACTGAATCATCTGTGATAAGATCTATGTACAAGCATGTTCTCCATGTTACCTCTCCAATAGGAGCATGGACTAGAGACCTCTGAGGTCCCTTACACCTGTAACTAGCCCACACTTCTGTAAGGAGGAAGCAAACCAGCAATTTTCTCTCAAAACAGAATCAGTTAGATCAGTTAGAGACTTACAGTATGCTCACTTACAGCTTGTTATTGGATAATTTGTGATAAAATAACGAATTCACGGCTTTTACCCAAGAGCTATTAAATACCTGTTTTTTCAACCCTAACATTCCTGAGTGTCTTGTTATGGAGCTCAAACACTTCTGCTATGCACTGTTGGTCTGTTCTGAAAGGCCACCAGTGGTCTTGGCAATGTTTGCCTGGTATTAGGTGTGACTGCAGAGCCTCAGCCAGGCTGAGGTCAGTGCCTGAACTCTTTAGCTTGTTACTGCTTTTTCTCACCCTCCTGCAAACAGAGGTGTTTGCTGCTAAAAGTGAGATTTGTGTTACATAACTGCTCTGCACACCAGACCTCTTCTGCACTAGGAGGAAAATGTGATCACTGTCATATAGGGCCATACAGGACAACCTTAGATGTCTTAGACGTGGCAGGAGTAACACCCCACACAGCTGGGCTCAGGGCCAGGAGGGAGCGGAAGAATCAGGCTGGAGGCCTCTCCTTCCCATGGCACCATGCCCAGCACATACCCTCTGCTGCTGCCACTGCTGTAGCACTCTGTGCCACGGGCAGGATGCATCCTACAGCTCACCTCTGCCCCTTGCAGCACACAGTAGAGGGAAAGAGGTACCAGCATTCACCCTCTGCTCCCTTCTCACACCTTGCCTCACTCTTGGAGCCCATTTAAAGCAGATTATCCTTGGCCAGGCTAGCATGCAGGGCCACCACAGCTTTTGCTGTTACCTGTCCTCACGCCAGGGATGCAGAGAGGCTGGTGACTCTGGCAGGGCAGCTGCAATCAACCCTGATCACCAGACAGAGAGCCAAGAGCCCTGCTCTTGGCATAGCCTGGACCCAGCAGCTCTGGCCAAGAGTCCGTGGTCCACCCTGGGTGCTGGTGACAACCTGGAGAGGTGTGTGGGGAAATCTTGCATACTCCAGAGGCCAAATAAAGAGCTTTGTTACAAAGCTGTCCTAACTCACTGGTTTGGAGGGAGCCACATGAAAGCACAGAGCAGAGCTAAGCTCCTAAACCTCTCAAAGAAACAAGCATAGCAGGGACAGAGAGGTGGCTCAGACACTGAAGTGGCACTGAAGGCAATGGCACATTGAGAAAGGTGTAAAGCACTTTGCTCTGGAAGCAGCTCCCTTGTTCTCACCAGCTGTGCACCTGCTGGCACCTGGCCACCCTGCCACACCAGTGGGGCCATCCTGGAGATAAAATGAGTGGTCCCTCCAAAAAGCAGTGACTGGGGCAGACGTGCTCAGGAGGGAGGCAGGTGCTATTCCACTGAGAAGCTCTGCAGCAGTGCAGCCTGGTTCCACGGGGCCCCTGCAGCCAGGAGCCCCCAAAACACCAATTCCCAGAGGAGATCCATGCAAACAGCTGAGAGAGCTGAGCCATGCTGCTGAGCAGTGCCTTGCAGACATCAGTCACACTTCGCCTTTCTACCCCTTCTCTTTCCCTACAGCATGACAATGACTGCACAGGGAAAATCCTCTCAGTGTGACAGAAAAGACAATTGAAAAATAAAGTCTTTTCTGTCTCCTTCACCTTCCCACATATCTTGTACATAAAAGTCAAATTACTACCCTAGAGACTAATAATATGGTAATTGTAACATTTTTGACCTTGGAATTTCAGGATGTTTACTGAAGAAGTTATTATTTCACATTGAAATTACTAACATGCATTCTTTAAGATTCCCTAGAGAGTTGAGCACAAGCTCAGAGAATACAGAACAGGATTTTTTTGTCCTGGCATGTGATATGTCTCATTAGGAGACGCCCACTGCTCTCCTTTACCTTGTTTTCTTTGCTCCAGCTCTGTTTCCAGAGACAGGGGTGGAAAGTGAGCTGCCACTACCCATCAGCTGGGGAGTGAGAACTCTCTCATTTTATTTTCAGATGCTGACCACCTGCTAAGCCACAGAAATGCTGCCTTCAAACACCAGTAAAAGACTTTGAAAAGGAACAGGCGTGGCTCTAATTTCCATCGTACTGCTGCACTAACTCCCTTGAAATAGGGATCAAAGCTCCAGTCTGGGGGAGAGTTGCTTTACTTTTTCCCCCCCACCCCGGTTTTATTACCCATGTGTAAGTTAAAATCCCAGCTTGCTTGCTGATTTGTGATACTAGCATTGGAGATAGTGTGTGTTGGTTTGGGCTGGGATATAGTTAATTTTCTTTAAAGTAACTGGAAAAACTGGGCTGTGTTTTGGATTTGTGCTGAAAATAGTGATGATAATTCAGGGATATATTTGATTTTGCTGAGCAGTGCTTACACAGAGTCAAGGCCTTCTCTGCCCCTTACTCTACACCACCAGTGAGGAGGCTGAGGGTACACAAGGAGTTGGGAGGGGACACAGCCAGGACAGCTGAGCCTAACTGACCCAAGGGATATTCCATGTCAAATGGCTTCATACTCAGCACATAAATCTGGGGGAAGAGGAAGGGGGAGCTGGATATTCAGAGTGATGGCATTTGTCTTTCCCAGTAACAGTCACATGTTCAGCCATTCCCCCGATTCCTGGGGGTGTCTAAACACCCTCCTGCTCCTGGGAACTGGTGAATGAATTTCTTGTTTTGCTTTGCTTGTGTGCACAGTTTTGCTTTACCCATTAAACTGCCTTTATCTCAACCCACGAATTTTCTCACTTCTATCCTTTGATTCTCTCCCCCACCCCACTGGGGGGGCATGAGCGAGTGGCTGTGTGGGGCTGAGCTGCCAGCTGGGCTTAAACCATGGCAGACAACGGGTGGGGATGATGAGCAGAGGGAGCTGGAAACCTCCAAGCAACAGAGCAGCTGCTCCTGCTCCAGGACATGGAGGAGCACCATCAGCCTCTCACCTCTCTGGGAGGTAGCACCTGAACCTCTCCTTGGAAAAGGAAGGTCTAGCAGAGCCCACCACCCCAGAGAAGCTCCAGCCTTCCCAAAACAGCAGCATAAGCAAGTCTTATCCCTTCCTCCACCAAACCAGAACCCAGAAATACCTTCCTTCTGGGTTAAATCCTCTTTTTCCCTTGCTCTAAACCACAGTATTTATGTTCCCATACAGGCACTTTAAAAGAAGGCAAGCACAGGATATGGGGACTTTAAAAAGCCAAGAAAGACAAAATGTTTGCTAAAGATCAGAGCTCAGGCCCCTTTGAGGGGTGGCATGGGGAAAGGCAGAGCACATGTACATCTTGCTGTGAGCTCTGAGTGCCTGGCTCTGGGATGCCCTGCCCTGTTCAGCCTTCCAGTTGCAGCCTAATCCTCAGGCTCTGCACAGTAACACTCCTTCTCACACTAACATGCTTACTCCAGCTTTGCTCCACAGTCTTTAGGTTTGACAATGATTTCTTTATGTACACAGCTTGCATCTGAGGTGGCAATTTTTTGTGGAAAGGCACAGTTGAAGCATCATTTGGTGACCAGGAAAAACATATTATTTGCTACTTTTTTCTGCACAGTCCTCACTAAATAAGAATTGTGTGTACACTTCCAAATCAGTCATTGGCATGTGTACTCTCAGTTCTCTGAAAAACACTGGGCAATTGGATAGCAAGTAGTTAGACACTGTGAAACAGCAGTAAATGCAGTGTTATACATCCATGCTCTCCAATGCAATTATATGGGTTTTCATTAGTAAAAAACAGCCTGATGGCTCCAAAATAAGCAAGCGATTCTACTGGCAAATAAAGGCTTGACGACTTTAAAGTCTATTTAATATCTCTGAAATCCAGCATATGTAAGTTCCCAAACATTCCCATCTGTGCTCTGCCTGGCTTGCTTTCTTGGCCTGCAGTGTCAAAATGCAGTTATATCATACAGCAAAGACTATAAAACTGTGACAGCCCAGAGAGGAGTAAGCTTAGACAGATACCTTTCTAATCATTGCATCCCTTTAGTGCACTCCTGCATCCCATCCTGACATACTGCAGGAGAGGCTGGAGATGTGCACTGAACACCAGGCCTGCCTGTGACATTTAGCTCACAGATGCTTCAGCACACGCCAGTTTTCCCATGGATCTGAAGCTGCAGCTTTGTACAAATGGATCAGGACAAAGCTCTGGCTGCATTACCCACTGATACTACCAGGTACTGACAGGACTGTGTTACAAGGCACTGCTCCATTGCACTTTTCTACTAACCTCAGTGTACTGCTGAACCACGTTTTCAGGAGTGGGTCCCATGAAGAGATAGAAGTCCAGGATCCCTCCAATAGTGCGGAAAGTTAAAGACGGGTTTGGAGACAGAGTAACATCTAAAAGGGAAAAAAAAGGCCCTCAGCACAAACCAGCTCTGCACTATACATGGGAATAGGTCAAGAATGCATCAGGGGATGCATAAGGTTGAGACTCAACATTAGGAGGCATTTCTTTACTGAGGGGGGCAAATGCTGGAACAGGCTTCCTAGAGATGTTGTTGATGTCCTGAGCCTGTCAGTGTATAAGAGGCATTTGGACAATGCCTTAACAACGTTTACCTCTTCATCAGCCTTGAAGTGTTCAGGCAGTTGTACTACAAGTATGTTTTATGTCCGTTCCAACTGAAATATTCTATTCTATTCTATTCTATTCTATTCTATTCTATTCTATTCTATTCTATTCTATTCTATTCTACTCTATTCTGTTCTGTTCTGTTCTGTTCTATTCTATTCTATTCTATTCATCCTAGGTGTGTGCATGCTGGGTTATTCCATGCACCTTGTGGGTATGACTGGATGAGCAAACAGGGCCTGAAGGTAGGCAGGCCATTGCCCAGTGTTACTGTAATCTCTGCTTTCAGATTGGCATGGTGCAGCAATAAATCACAGAAACCCAAACAGAGTAGATTGCATAGATCCATTTGTCTCAGTTTCATATTTATACAAAGGATCAACAAGTTTGTGCTTAGGGTTCCTCTATGCTATTTTAATCTTATTGAAAGACATTATCTGCCAGGGGAAGATGATTTTATAGACTAAGTGAACATTCCCCTTTTCTGAAATTACACCACTAGATTAATGCAGTAAGGTGACCATGGCAACATACAAAACTATTCTCCAAAGACCAAATATAGGACTAACCTAAACTGATTTGATTTTGTTACGCCAATCTCAGAGGAAATTTCTTCTACCTTCTTCTTTCCCTCTATTTGATTCTATTTTCATAAAAAAGTTAAGAATGCATTTTCCCTGAAAATGCCTAAAAATGCCCAAATTCTTTGTAAAAAAATTCATTCTACTGAAACCCCTTTGAAAAATCTTTGAAAAATCTATTAGTCCTGGAAGCTTAGTTAGCCGCGCAGTCACTCATATTTGTATCACATTGAAAAAGCAACCAGTAAAACAGTATTTTATACTTACTAATCTATCATATTTCTATATGCAGTCCATATAGGGAATCCATATATCTTTTTACCTTGTGCATTGGAGTTCAGAAGGAGAACACCGTGGGCATTGGAGTCTGGTTCTACGCACATGTAGAAAGGGTGAACTCCATAGAGGTTGGCGAATGACTGAAACATAAAGAACAAATGAAGCATGACTTGACTTTGCTATTTTTCATAGTTTTTGTCAGGTAGATACATATGCACAGACAAGGGAATAAATTCATTTATAGTTAGAGAATTATTTTGAAAGGTTGGGGATTTTTTTCATCTAAATTGGTCTGAAGTCAAATTGACAGAAAAGAGCTATTTTTCCCTGCCTTATCACAATGGAAGTTTTTAGTCTTTCCCAGTTAAACCTTTGATATTCTGCTAAACCCTTCAAAATGGCATGAGTAAGAATCACTTTTCTAGTTAAAACGGACTCATCAACCACTGACTCCAGTTCAGCCAAATATCAAATGAGTCCTGCTGGAGTCCAGTTTGTTTGGATGAACAGGGATTGATCCAAGCATGAAATGCAAAGCTCTCCTGAACTTTGGATCAGGATCTTGGCACACAATATACTTTTTCCTGAAAACTGCACTGTGAGAAAGGTTCTGATAAAAGGTTTCAAAGTTCCTTCAAAACAATTCTGATGATACCTGCGAAGCTTGTGACATTCCATGTTTGCCACCTCCTTTTGGTGACACAAGCTAGGACAAAGTGTTGCACAGAGTGAATTACCGTTGGTGCCTGGTCCCTGGAGTACATGCCATAGGTAACAAAGTTCATGTTGTGCTTGAAGGTGGGGTGCTCATGTTCACCAAACCCGTACACAGAAGTGGATGGCACAGTGGTGGTGATCTGAAGGAACTGGTTGGCGAAAAACAGATCAACCAGGGGACTGTCCCACCTGTGACAAACAGAGGGAGACATGATTAGTTTGTTTTTCTTTGGAAGGTATTATTTTAAGTTCATGTCTGGCTATTTATACTTTTTACGTATTTTGGAGAATAACAGTATTAACAAGCCATTAAATTCTATGCATGCGTCTAAAGTGCTTAACCTAACACATTAAATTCATCTTGCAATGGTTGAAGATATCTCATCTACTTATGCAAAAAAATGCATCAATATAATTTTTGAAAAGAGCAACTAAAACAACAGAAGACAGACTATAAATCTATTATCAAAATAAGTGGTTGCTTATGCTATTTCTATGACAACCAACGTGAAAGGCTAAAAATTGTTATTACACAGTGGAGTTCAGAATACTTAATGAGAACAACAGACATTTTATCAGCTTTTTTAAATGTTTTGCTGTATCAGGACCCAAATACCCACAACTTCATGCAGGTGCCTAAAATAGAGGCATAGTTTTCTCCAGACTCTGCTTGAACAAGATGTTTTTATTGTGATGACTCTCTCCTGCTTCTCTCACCAGCTTAATGCATTTATTTCTATTGAATCATCTGTGGACACACGCTCAGATTTTAATTAGGTGCTACATTCTGTTTTCTATCTCTAGAGCTATAATGAGCTGCAAGTTAGATGGGGGAGAACATAGTCAAGCTGTGGAGAAGTGTTTTGTTAATGGTCATGTGTATGCCATGAGTAGCTCATTTAGATAGCACCCTCTCGAGCCTTGTTTAACCATGAATTTGTTACAGCAAATTAAAATAAATGAGCCCAAGCCATAGAGCACAGAAGTGGCATAACTCTCCTTTTAATGTTCTTCTGTCAATGATTTTGACAAAATTAAATGGTTGATCAAATTGACTGGTAAATCAGAGAAATGGGAGATGGGTTGTGTTGGTGGGGAGTAGCCCTACCCCCATGACAAGAGCACTCTGGTGAGTGGCCTGCCACCTGTGCCACCAGCACCCCTTCCTGGGGACACATCCCTGCTGCTGGGAGGACTGGGAGGGCACCACTGCTCCCACCACAGTGGCAGGCTCTCCCCATGAGGCTGCAAGGACAGCTGCTCATGGGGATGCTTAAGGCACTACCTTGTCTCTCCATGCAAAACTCAAGCACAAACTATCCCTAAATTTTCCTAGACAAATCCAAAGTCACACACAGGTACTAAAGGGTCTGTGTGTGTTTTTAAGTCTGTTTGTCCTTTCTTACAAGCAGAAGAAGTAAGAATTTGTATATAACCCTTGATTTGGAATTTTTGCCAGCAGGAGCCCCTCCCTCCCTCCTTTCCATCATCTCCACCTACATGCAATTTCTAAAATTATTTTCTTTTAGGAGGGTTATGTATGCAAAACATCCCTGAGAATTAGATCCAGTCCTTGACAAACAGAGGCCCTTCTGCAAGAAGCACTTGCTGTGCAGGAATAGGGGTGGGCTCTGGAGCTATATTCCTGCCCGAAGGAAAACTGTCACACAGCTCTGCTCTGTGCCAAGACAGGAAGAGTCACTGCTCTGAGCAGACCACAGGGTTAAGAAAACCTCAAACTCTGCCAGAGGGGAAATGCTTTCGAAAAATTTAAATATCTGTCCTAAGTCATTGAGCTCTCCCCATGATATCTGTTCAGAGGACATGAGGCTTTGTTCATTTGTGGTACCCACATTATAGCATGGACATTTCCTATTATGAGAACTCTTAGTGTTACCATGGCATTAAAGTATTAGTTCATTAAAGCATTACTTCAGCTCAGCAAGTCCCCTCCCTGACCAGGGTCACTGGGGTGCTGCAAATGACAACCCCAGGAACAAGCCCTCTGTCCCACCATACCTTTACATGTTGTGGAGAAACTGGTTTATGACTCATGCATTCCTTCAGGCAACTCTATCTCTGCATGACATTGCCATTACAGTGCCCTGCTCTGCACCCCTCCATGGCTCAGCTCCCTGGGGGCTGCCACTCCCACCAGCACAGCTCCCCAAAGCCTCATCTTTCCCTAGACCTCTGCCTGCCAGCATAGCTATGTGCTAAATATAGCATTAACCATGACATAAAAAGGCTGGTAAGGACTCTCTTTTTTTTCTGGGCATCATTATGTCATCTCCTTCTGAAGGAGAGCATGAACAGGCTTTCCCCTGGCACTATTCTCTGCCTGCACTCCCAAGCAGCTCCCTGAGTCCTTGTGCTCTTCAGCACACCATAGTAGCTGTTGTGCTACTTTATGTGTTTGCTCATGCAGTGTTGGCAAGGAGCAATCATTTAAATGAAAAAAAATATGCCATTCCTTAAACCCTTGGATACAATAAAAGAAAATGTCATATTTCTCCCACCTTCCCTCCTGCTGGTTCAAAGCAGATAGAAGGAACAAAACAGGAGGGAGCATAAAATGATATCATGTTTGCAGAAATTTGCATGGTTCTCCTCCAAGAGTCCTATGAACCACAAAACCACTGTGATGGACAACAGAAGGGGTCTTAAAAATGTAAAAACACAGCTGTACAGTTGCTCACTGTCAAAAATACAACCCCTGCTAGAAGTCAGACAAGGCAAAGTCTGTGAGGACAAGAACCCTTCTTTATTGCACAAGAGGTAACAGCTGCAGTCACCTTTACTGCTGAAAGTCTTAAGCTGTTACTGTGTCTGTGGTAGGAGCACTCCTGCCTATGGAAACACAAACCAGCCTCCCCACACATCTGCCTGGCCCATTGTCTTTGAACAGTCAGCTGTTGCCTGTCCAAGGAGTCTGATTGATAAAAGCTGCTCTTTTCTTCCATACATGGTGCACTATGCTAAAGAGTAAACCTCTCTAATTTTTAACCTCTTACCAGGAAAAAAAAAGAATGACTCAGATTGAAAAGGTCTCTGTAAAAATTAACATTTTTGGCCAGCAAGAGAACTAGTGTCACACCCAGCAGTCAAGCCACTGGCTATCAGGATGAAACATAACTGGAGTGGACCAAGGAAGCAGTATTAAAGGAAGGTGAGCAGGCAGATAGATAAAACATCCTGCTCATGCTGAAGGTGTAGTTCATGACTAACATAGTCACAATGTTTGAGGGGGATGACTAAAAGGCTGTACAAGATGGTTTTCAGGAGTGTGATCAGCAGTCCTTTGTAATATGAACTGGACATGATGAATTACCTCTCTGTTGAACAACTACTCTGTTGACGTGTATTGGAGGCCAATGACTGCAGTGTGTGCAGTGGCTCAAAGCACTGATTCACCTGCTGTGACCAACCAGCTGGTGGCACTTCTAAAGGTCCTACAAAACCTCCAGAATTAGGAGACTGGGGACACAGATATGATACATCATTAGGACAGCATCGTGCATTATCTGGATATTCGAAAATAATTTTAAGTTGGGAGAGGTTTGGTCTTTTTTTTTTCCTTCCTGTTGCAATGAATCCTGGAGAACTGAGCTCATTATTTGAAGTTGCAAACAACTTGTCCACTCAGTCACTTGGAGAAAATGTCCTCTATAACATTTGCTTTTCTTGGCCTCCAGACCACCCCATATTATCTGTGTGCAAATTTAGTTTTAACTTCCCATGGCTATCCAAAAAGGGAGTCTAAGCCTCTTGGCAAAGCTTGGGCACACCATTTCAGAGGGTCTGGGCTACCATAGTATGCACAGGGTGCCCAGAAAGTGCTAAAGCATCTTAGGGAGTGAGGAGTACACACCCTAATTTCAAATGAACCTCAAATATACTGATTGACTCAACACACTTGAGCTGCTGAGGAGCATCACCTAAGGAGCCCAGATCTCAGATTGCTAAAAATACTTCCACTGACTGCTGGTTTTGGCTGGAGTTAACCTTCTCCATAGTAGCTGGTATGGGGTGATGTTTTAGATTTGTGCTGGAAGCTGTTGATAATTCAGAGATGTTTTAGTTACTGCTGAGCAGTTCTTAACAGAGCTCAACAGGGCTTTGCTGCTCCTTACACTGCCCCACCAGCAAGGAGGCTGGCAATGCACAAGTAGCAGGGAGGGGACACAGCTGGGACAGCTGGCCTCAAGGGATATCCCATACTATATGGCTTCATGCTGAGCATTCAACCTAGCAGGAAGGTTGGCTGGGAGACTGCTGCTCAGGGACTGGAAGGCATCAGTCAGATGGTGGTGAGTAATTGTTGTCATTTCCATCACTTTTCTTTCTTGGGTTTTGTTTTTCTCTCTATTATTTTCCTTTTAATTACATTATTAGTACTACTACTACTACTACTACTTTTTTTTTCTGTTATTAAACTTTTCTTGTCTCAACCCATGAGTTTTCTCACTTTTACCCTTCCGATTCTCTCAATCTTTCAGGCAGGAGTGAGCAGGCAGCTGTCTGGTGCTTGGCTGCTGGCTGGGGTTAAACCATAACACTGTTTCATAACAGCTGTATTCCTTATTAGCTGTAAGTCTTGGGACACCACTGGAGTGCAGAAGGTCCACCAAGACTGAATTTTTTTATATTTATCTTACATTAATGGTGATTTGTCAAGTAGGTGCAGAAAATCAGCTGGAGTAACCAACAGATTTTCCACAAACATGACATTTATAAAAAAAAAAAAGAAGTGCAGAGTATATTTACAGTTATTGACACATTTTTGTTCTACTTCTATTCATTGTTGTGATATCAGGAAATGCCCCACAACTCACTGGATATATAAAGCTTAATTTTTGCTCTGAAAAACACTTGGGTAAGTGATATACCTACAATATTTCTTGCCTAGGTAACATAAATCTTAATGATTAGAAGACTAAAATAATGGCTCTTACAAACTAGGAACAAACCCATTCTACCCATGATGCATACAGTTTTGTTCCCTTGCTTTCAGCAAAACTGCAGTTATGACAATAGCATTATAAATCATTCTAATAGCCCTGCCTATGTAAAGCCACCTTCGTGGTAAATGGTGTCTGTGCTAAAAATAAAAAAAGGCAGCTGAACTCTACAGCAGCCTTTTTGGAAATTAGGGAAAATCTTGATTAGGTTTTGGTTATTTGTGCAGTATATTCCCAAGTGCAATAGCAAACAAGGTATTCCGAACGCTTAATAGAAAGTAGTCCCTATCTGGCTTGTAAAAAAAATGCACTGCCTTCCATTATTTGTGTGACATCATGAAGGAAAAGTCAGGATATTAAAGTGGAGAATCAAATCAGTAGTCCATCCCTCTGCAGCCTGTCTCCAGCAATGGCCCAGGCCAGATACCTCAAAGGAAGGCATAAGATGTCACTCAGAGCCAGTCTTGCAATAATCTGCTTATGGAGGAAGTTTCTGGCTGTTTTCATAGAATTAACTGATGTTGTGAAGCATGGAGACAAACGCATTTGAGTGTTTTATTTTCCTACAGATGATTTTTTTATTATGCCTGAATGTGTATCCTGCTAGGTCTCCTGTGCCAGTACTGCCCCGGGGCAATGAGTCCCACAGAGTAATCACACACTGCAAAACGAGCATGTGTTTGTTATTTATCATTGTCTCAAAGCAAACAGTTCCCAGCCTTTTACTCTCTGTTCTTGAGAAAATCTACACTTTCTTGGAGCCTTCATGCTCTCAGTTGATACTACCTCCTCCAGTGGTTGCTGCTGTTAGCATGGCAGGAGCAGCAAGGAGAACAGGGCTTAACCTGAGTGTATGTGCCACAAAACAACTCACAGGCTGTTTAGCTTGCCCACCTGCCTTATTGCAACACAGTATTTTCTCTCCTGCTTTTTAATGTAGGGCCCTGGCCAACCATAGAACAGTTTCCCATTAGAGCTGCAAGATCAACCAGGATATCCCAAGCAAGGATTTACTAAACTAAAGCCAAACTCTTGACAAAACATTTTTCCACTGACCACACCAATTTTGCCAAAAACAGTTATTTTCCAAGCATGGCGGGAGTAAAAAGAGGCTCCCTGCAGTCTCCACTGCCCAGCAATGATGGTAGTTTGGGAGCTTCTCCTCCCAATCTGGGGCAGGAGATTGATGCACTAGTCCCTGTCCCTCATGGTTCAGAACTGTGACTTGCAGCCTTAAATCAGATGCAGGTTTCTAGTTTTCTCGTGGAAAACAGAAAACACCTGATGTCTGGATGGGAGCGGAAGCTGTGCTGTGTCTCATCTGATCCCCTTGGCATCTCCCTAGTGAATGTGTGGACATGGCACTTCTTTACCTCCATGGCTTTGGATAGCTACTGGCACAGAAAAGGACCTTCCTTGGCTAGCAGCAAAACAGCAGGAGCATTGGAGAGGGAGAAAAGCAGAGCAGAAGGAGGCAGGATGGGATGGGACAGAGAACAGGACAGCAGTGGATGAGGAGAAAAGTAAGAGGGACCAAGCCAAGAGGCACTACTGGGAGGACAAAGGGGAGCAGCCCAAGAGCTCCTGGTCCCAGCAGCCCCCAGCAGAGCCTGGATCATCTCCCTACATGACTCTGTCTAATTTTCACCCCATGCAGGCAAAGCAGCAGCTGTCAACTGATTAGCTTGGAGCAAGCTGACAATGTAGCAGGACTTGGCCTTTTATTTTTGCTCCTGGCTCTGCTTGAGGTTTGCAATCAGCTGTTAATGTCTCTCCCCTCACACAGTTTATTCCTTTCCCCTATTATTGTGATTACATGGAGCCCTGAGTTTGTCCTGGCCTCCTTGGGTAGCTCAGCTACGTCTCCCTGCATGCAGCGAGCGTGAGAAACGCCTGTAAAGCACACTCAAAGCCTCCTCTGCCTCTCCCCTGCAGCATTTCCAATGTGGAATGAAATCATTCCTCACAAGGAGGAGGCTTTGTGCACAGGAGTGCCAGAGCAGGGATGGGGTTTTCTGTCCAGCAGACAGACAGGAGCCTGACACCCCATTGCTTCCCAGCACAGACACGGATGGCAGGACAGACTGCAGCTCAGAAAGGAGGGTAGGGAAATACAGGTGTGGGCTTTGAAACAGCAACCCAAACCTACACTCTGTTTCTGCTTGGGACAGGCTGCTTCTTTCCCAGGTGGACTGACAGCTGTGCCACAGCATGCTGGGCATCATGAGGGAATTTAGGCTTTCTTGGTGGGTAGGTCATCCATGCAGCATGTCTCTGCTAGCAAGGGATAAGAAGCATAAGGAAAAGCAGATTTCTGAGGATCTGGAATTGCTTTACTATGGGAAAGTTTTCCTCAGAGATATTTAAAAGGTCCAGGAGAGAACCCTGACCTGGTTTGGTGCAGACACAAGTTATTATCCACCCACACCTGGGGAGTGCAACTGCAGCACCTGTTGAAGAGGCTTCATTTGCCCACATCAACTGCTCTGAGCAGTGCTTGTGTGCATATGGAAACCAGCACTTCATTCAGCTGTTCATTGAGACAGTAGGGCCATGGCTGTTCACATCTTAAAAGAGGAGGCTGAAGTCCCTGCAGGTGTCAGGCACTTGCCTGTTTCTCAGGGACACTCTTCCACACAGCCTGCCCTAACCTGGCCCAGGCACAGACACCACCAGCTGTGCAGCTTGGTGCCTGGGTGTCCTGGAGCAGCTGCTCCCACTTCTGGAGGGAGCCCAAAGGAAAAGATTTGGGTTTTAGCATTCAAACCTGCCTTTGGGCAGGTTGAACTAACATGAAAATCTACTTAACCTGCCAGATGCCACCAGTGCACCCCTGGACCCAGCCAGTCGAGTGCAGCCACTGATGGGAATGTTCCTATGATGCTGATTGCTTAGGGGTCATCCTTCCCAGTAAAGTAAATGCAGCCAACCATAGATTTTAGGCCAGGATATATAACCTGCTTTCCTGCTTTGAAAGATTCCATCTGCACAGCTCTTTTGGTAGCTAAGGAGATTGCAAATCCCTCTAAGACAGGCTGTGCAGCTATCTCTGAGCACCTGCATTTCCTCACTCTGACAGGATGGACAGGCAAACAAATGAAGGGGAAGCATTTTTGCTCCTCACACAGGGAATAGAACTAAACTAAATATCATTCAGCTGTGAAAGGAATGGCTCTCTGACGGGATCCTTTAGATTACAGTACTGGCTGTGCCATTTCACATGAAACAAGAATTTCCAGGAACATAAGATTTCCCTTTCTGTACACAAAATCCTGTGTCTCTACTGGTGTGACAATATTTTGGGAGCAGCCTTGCCATTGCTTGTAGGATAGAAGTCCATTATTTGTGCATTACATGTACCCACAATTTCCTCTTTTTGGGCTTGGCTGGGTTTCAGGAGCACTCCTTTACCTGCCTGGAGGCAGTGTACAATTTCCCACGGGGATGCTGGAGAGCAGAGCATCACTGCTGATGCTGTGCCAGTGCTGCAAACCAAGGCTGCCCTCTGCCTCCCTGGGCTCTGCAGCACAGCACTGCTGCAGCCCACACCTCTGCTGGGCTGGGCATGGGCCTTGGTGCACAAAGAGATGAGGGGAATGGAGGAGGCTTCCCCAGGCCCACAACAGGGCACTGAATGTGCCCTCCTGGAAACCTGCTCAGTGGAGACCAACTTGTGCTCCTCTGCCTGTCACTGGAGTTGTGCCTTTGGCAGACCCTGCATCTGCTCCATGGCAGACCCTGCATCTGCTCCATGGCAGACCCCTCCCCTTTGCTGGGATATCTCACGTTTGATCAACCCAGACTAAACCCTTGGGGTCTGGGTGAAAGTGAGGAGGGCTGAATGGGAAGGGGCCATGAGCTAGGCACTTGTGCATTCACCCCTTACATCAGCATTCCAATTAATAAGTCCTTACAGAAAGAAGAAGAAACTGGGCCTTTAACAAAAGCCCACTGTTTACACAGAGCTGTTAAGTCTAATGAGAAATTAAATTATTTTTGTTATCAGAGTAATGCATAATACATTCATTTAAAATAGTCTGCATAAATAGGACTGTACAGAATTGACTGTGATATGTATAAAGAGATGTCATGAGACTGCAGTTCAAAAGGATGGTCAGCTCATTAAAAACCCAGCATGATGGTTCCATCTGCAGACCATTCTAGATGCTGTATTGTCTTATTTGCATCACTCATGTTAAGCCATCCTTAAATTGCTCACTGCTGCATTCCCAAAAGCAGCTGGCAGGAATGAACCTTGATTGGGACTCTCTTTCTAAGCAGCATTATGCACCAGAGATGTGTTGATGGAAGCCAATGAAAAAGGAAATTATGAAACCTGGTGACATTTGTTAGTGAGAGGAGCTTTTGCTGAAGTTAAACTTACAGTACTAGCTTGAGAAAACAAATGGTATTTTTGCAGAGGGACAAACTAGAGCCACTGCCATTCACTGACATCAGTGGGAATTAGAGGCTTACAGCCTCCATTCCTTTGGGCTTCCTAGACCTGCCTGCTGGAGAGTGTCAGGAGATCTAGTGCCTAGTTTCTGACACCTCAAATTTCAGAAACCTTAGCTCAGTGCTTTGATGACTTGAGTTTACCAGCATCCCAAGCCATGAAATTGTAGCCTCTGAAGTTTTTTGACTTACTGAAAAAACTTTCATACATGCACATTGATAATTGTCTGTTATACAGGCACATACTCCCATTAATAATGAAAGTCTTCAGGGACAAGGCATAAATCTGCATTTATGCCACATCCTTTGACCCCTTGTCCCACAGACCCAAGCAACAGTGTGTAAGGAAAGAGTGCTCACCCCATCACAAGTAACTTTTACAAAAAGCAGTATGAATCATGTGTAGTACTCACAGCACGGTGCCAGTGCTTTTCCTCTTGATGGTGAAGTGTGTGGAATCATCCGAGAATGTCACCTCGTAGTTGGCTTCCTCAGCGGTCACCCCGGGGCCATCGATCTTCAGTGGGACTTCAAACCGCTGCTTGTTGGGGTCGTAGAGCTAGAGCAAGGCAAGCAGGGGGCAGGTCAGCTCACTCCTTAGCATGAGTTGCTTTGGTTAAATGATTCCAACCAGCCAAACACTCACCCTGAACCGGAGTCTGTCCTTCGTCTGGAATTCCACTTCCAAGACGATGGGGGAAATGTCATTTCCAAAGAAGGACAAGGCCTGGCGCTTGGTCAGAGTGACTCTGCAGTGGGAACACAAGACACGGGCTGGTGATCACTGGCTGAGACCACCCTGCGGCAGGCCAGGAGAACCACCCAGCTTCTCTGTGTCAGCTCTTTAAAAATGAATCATTGACTTACTGAGAGAAATAATCCCTGAGGTCAGTTTAGGCCCTCCTTGATGTTACTGGATAAAACAGAGGCCACCAAAGAAAGGAGACCTCATCGTTTCCTGGGACACAGCTCCCAGGGTGGGAGGGACCACTCTGTGCCTGCACCTGGCTTCCTCACCTGGGGTGTGGTGAGAGCACAAGCCCCAGTTCTACGGCACATGCCCAGGGAAAGGCGTCCCTTTCCCTCCTTGTCACACGCATATTGGAGCAGCTGGGGGAATGGTTTGGGCGAGAGTGCCCGCGGCGGCAGCGGTGGCCGTGGGGCAGTGCCAGCCCGCAGCGCCCGAGGGGCCACACGCACTCACCTCCAGCCCTTGTCCGTCTTCTCGGCGCTCCCACTCCGGGCGTAGCCGTAGGGGCTGTTCTCAGGGAAGAAGCACCAGGGAGCGTTGGGCACGTCGGTGGAGCACCAGGTGCAGCCCCGCGCCTCGCAGGCCTGCTGGGAAGCCCCGGGCTGCGGGTGGCAGTCAATGCGCTTCTGCACCGCGACGGCGCCGGGGCACTGCGCGTCCGGCTCCGAGCCGAGGCACCCGCCTAGGGCTGCACGCGGGAAAAGCCGTCAGGGCAGCACAGAACCGCGAGGAAAAACCCCACAGCACTGCAAACTACAGCTATTCTTTTTTTTTTTTNTTTTTGGATGTGCTTTCTCCCCATCTTAGGGCTACTACCCATTATCCCTTGGAGTAAGATGTCGGCCGAGCAGCTGTCTGCTCACAAGGGAGCAAGAGCAGCAACCACTTTGTTTTACAAGCCGAGGCAGTGGGTCTGTATTATTCAGCACTCAGAGCTGCCTGTGCTCAGCTGAAGCACGACTTGCTTGAAATACTCATAGAAAAGTTAAATAGCAGCGTAATGAAGCTGCTGGTGAGGCGTGAGGGCAACACTGCAGGCTGGCAGACCAGGAGGGAGTCTTCAATAAGGACTGCTATCGATATGAAAGTGTTACATTTTCTGTATGCTTATGTTACACACGGATGTTTTCCATCTATAGAGATACAATTATGTGACAAGCAGCATGCACTTGTATGATATAAATAGAAAAATAGTGAGTATATGTTCATATCAGGTTTCTTTTCTGTATCATATGACAACTGTCTACATAGTATTAGTAGTTTGTGTTAATACAGGTATGGTTATGAGTAAACCGAAGATGCCAGCAGTAAAAGAAAAGGCATATATTAGTCATTCACAGAGTCATCATGAAAAAAACCTGTTAGTAAGGTGCTAAATTTTTCCTTTTTACAGCTGCAAGTCAAGCCCTCTGGTTGAGAGCCTCCCAAGAGCAGGGGGACCACAAGACCAGCTCCCTGCTGCGCTGACAAACCTCTGTTAGTAAATATTCTCAGAGAGAGCAGGCATATCACAGGCAACGTACTTATTCTGAAGTTAATTTATGTCATTTTAGTCATTACAGCAATATTCCAAGATTAAATCTACTTGAATGATAATTGCCCTTTTCTACAAAATGACTAATACCTCTGCTTTTTTTTTTTTTTTTTTTTTTTTTTTTTTTTTTTTTTGCATGTGGACTGTTGTGTGCTTGAAAGCCTAAAACATGGTTGCTGATGGAGTCTGGGCTTCTCCACAGAAAGAATTCTACAAGCAGATGTGCACAAGCAGTAATTATGTATACTGGGAAAATTTACAGAATGAAATAGTAGATTTTTGCTAGAGAATGCCATCATGCTGCAGTGCCAGAGTTGATTTACAAGTGAGGGATATGAACACAGAAAAGCAGGAGTGCCACCTACATTTTTTTTGAGAAAACTCTCATGCCCCTTTTTGACAGGAACATCTGACACTCAGGTCTGATTCTCCCAGGCTGCTCAGCAGCGCTCACTGCTCGCTGCCACAGTGCCTCATTATCATCTTCTAGAGGCTGGAATTAACAGGAATTATCTGGCTATTAACCTTCACCAGCTGCTGGGCAGGCAGGATTGGTTTCCACCTCTGTTTTCTGGGGCAGAGAGTCAGGTCCCACAGGCTCTCTGTTCAGCATTCACCCCTCATACATCACATAGAAAAGCTATAAATTCTTATCCTCTTTTTCATCCAAAGCATAATAGGAATATGAACATCCTTCTGCAATCCCACAAGTATTTCTTCTTGGAGCACAAAATAAATGAAACTCATCACATTTCATTTTGGTCTGGGGTGTGTTTTCTAGTGAGAGTCAAATGCAGCATTAGCATTTTCATTGCTGAAATCAAGAAGAGTATGACTGAACAGACTACAGCAGATTATTAATGTGGTGTCATTTTACACAGGATAGGTTTGTGGGAGACTTTTATGAACTAATTTGTATTGTAAAATACTTTCAAAATACTTCTTATGAATGATATTGTGAATGAAAAAGCTCGTTAAAAGGAAAAAAACACTCCCCCAGCAGGAGCCAAGAAATTTCTTCCATTTTTTCTCCCATTAATGCAAAGCTTACACTTTCCAGCAGATTTTAAAACCAAAGACTTGCAGGTGTGAGCAGCTGAATAAGGCTACAACCTTGTTCAGCCCTTGTTCCTGGATATACTTCTATTGTAGTACAAACGTGATAGCAGCAAGTGGGAAGATACTGTTTTCCTTCCCTAATTTTAAAAATAATTTAAAAACCATAATTTTCACTGTATTTACAGCCCATGTCTGTAAACATAAAAAGAAGACAAAATCCAAACAAGCAGTTGAATATATAGCAACAGCTATGGCTACTTGCTGCTTTTCCATGATAATTTCCATGGGAACAGAAGCTAAAGCAAGGTAGTTGGAAAGATATAGGTGAAAAATAATCCTCATTGATTTTTAAAAACCTTCACTTTAATTCTGAAAAATTAGATTAAAATTAAGGCATAAGGAAGGAATTGAAGTATTACCACACAGTTTTTTAATTTAACAGTATTAATATTTACATTTTGGGTTCAGCCATACTTTTCAAAGGCATTTGCTGCAGAGGTTCCATCCTCCAGCAACAAAATAATAAGTATTCTCCCTTTACTATGCTCTGGACCAAATTAACCTCTGGTATGCTGGAGTAAAAATTACAGAAAAAAACCTAACAAAGCAATAGGTAACTTTCAGGAGCTGAATGATCCCACTGATTCCCTTTTTACTGTGCTGGTGCCCAAGTGCTGAGTACGCTGTAGGATTGGGGCATACTTCTAAACGAGTCAGCTCTGCTGTCCTCCCACAGTCACCTCAGGTGGAGTCAGTGCCAAGCCTGTTCTCTCCTGTTGCATGGAGAACAGCCATCTCTTTCAACAGCTCTTCTGTCCTTAGCACATTCATATTTTGCTTTTGAAGCCTAGGACAAAATACAAATGTGGTGTACTTACCTGCCAGCACAACAGCCAAGAAACTCAGGCTCCTCATCCTTGCCATGGTTGAAGGAGGACTTCTGCAGGCAGTCTGAAGCCTTTTATACAAGACAGGGGCACGATAAGCACTTGTTCTGATACACAATCAGAAGCATTGCAAATATGTTCTCAGCATTCATATCTTTGATGAGATTATTTGCAACACATGACCTTGCCTGTATCTAAGCAGATAAGGTGAGATACAGTCTAATTTTTCCACACACTTTGCTCAACTTCTGAATTCCAACTTTGAGAGGAAAATGTGATTTTTCCATGACTTCTTAAATAATTAATTTTTCAGAGACCACCTTTGGTTTTTTTTTGACACATGTTCAAAACATGTTCAGACAGTGGGAGTCCAGTGCTTACCTTTTTTCTGATTTCATACTATCTTTTGTCACATATATGGGTTTACAGCACAGATGAAGTTTGGAGAAAAACAAACAGTCAAAGAATTCTCCATTAAAACAAGACAGTGATACTGTGACCTTTACAAAATGACATTTTTCTTCCAATTACTTGATGGCAAGAACTTTCAGAGAAGTGTGAAAGCTTTGTTCTATAGTAAGACCTGGTTTAGGTGGAATATCTTTCTGGAAGAAAAAAAAAAAACAACTTAAAATTAAATATTTTTTATGAATACATTAAGTAACATTAGTGCCTATCAGGAGATAAGCCAAAAAAAGATAGGCACTGCCAGGCATCACTGGGGAGGAACATCTGCAGCTCAGGCCAGGGCTTCACAGCCCCCTGTGGTGCGTCACAGTCGAGCAGCTGGACAGAGGGAGGCTTTTCCCAGGTCTGCAAGGGCTTTGTCCTGCAGTTGCAAAGCACAATATTCACATGAATCTTGCACACACAGCCATGAACGTTCAGCCCCAAAAACAGGGGTCACCAAGCTGTTGGTATCATTTGTGGAGCTTGGCACAGCATCTACTGGGCCAAGGGGAGCAGGAACCCTCCACCAGGCACAAAAAGCCTCTCATGTGAGTCTTGCATGTAAATCCACTTTCCATGGGGAATTTGCTCAAGGTTGTCATATAGTCCTAAATCATTTGTGTGTATACCCTTTGAGTAGCCAAAAAGCATGATAGACAAACACTAAGTGGTAGTGCTGCTGCTTATTTTAACTAATTTATACATTGTTTTTTAACAATATGTATCATTCATCACCCGTTTCTATCAAAACTTGGAATACATTGGTAACCTCAAAATGCAAGCAGTATTTTCATCTCCTTTCAAACTGAGCAGAGAAGGAAGTAATTGGTACACATTAATAACCTCAAATTGTAAGCAGTATTTTCATCTCCTTTCAAACTGAGCAGAGAAGGAAGTAATTGGTACACATTAATAACCTCAAATTGTAAGCAGTATTTTCATCTCCTTTCAAGCTGAGAAGGAAGTAATTCCTCCAAGATCAGTAAGAGGCATCAGCACTTTTCCCTGTCTGACAGACCATATGCAATAAGGTAAGAGAAGTGTCATCTCGTAGGAACAGGAGTCACCTGCTTCATTGTATGCCTGTACTGTACTAAGTGTGAGGGAATCCCCCTAGGGTTCCTAAGTGCTATAAAAATGCAAATAATGGCCAAGGAGAACAGAGACATGGGATACGATGGGATACATGGGATACATGGGCTACAGTACTCACCAAGCTACTCTACTGCACTGTGTAAAACTGTGGGTTTTATATTCAACACCTTTGCAAAGGAAGTGATTTTTTTTATAAGGAAGTATGATGGACAAAACAAAAAAGCACTTCACATTCACATCTTTATTTGTTACCTACACAAGCTATAATTTACAGACTGATATTTTCTGAAAAATAAAAACAAAACAACCAAAAAACCTCAATATCCAAACACTGTTTCTCAATCTACATAAAATTTTAAAATTTGCAGAATTTACAAATTAATATTCAGAGCAGTTGGGTAAATTATACATCCTCCCTCAATATCCAGGTTCCAAGAGCTTTAAAAGTCATACAGGCACAAGATAAGATATTTTCTTTATACAACCATCTATTTACATAGCTTTTCCCAATAAACGTGGTTCAGTTCTCAAAGTAACTGCCAAGGTTTGCAAAACAGTGTATTTAAAATACATTTAGCAGCATATAAAATTAGATAAAAAGGAAAGACAATTTGCTTAAAAAAAAGAAAATGTGAGATGATAGAAACAAATCCGTAAGAAAAATAGATTAAGATATATTTATCATGACATTATGAACATCTAGTCATTGCAGAACATAGGCAAAACACAAATAAAACATAGCCATTTGTGGGCATTTGAGTTCTAGTCCTGAGCACAGAGTATACACAGCTGCACAACTTTGGTCAACACAGATTATATGCTATCAACACACAAATCATATGGCATTTGCTGCTAGCAGGATACAGCCATGTCAGGTAGATGTATCATCAACAGCTTCTTCCCATCTATTATTCACTCCACTTTCCTAACAACAGTGTAAGTGACCTTTAAAATCTTCAGACTGCCTTTATTCATCATCAAAAGCTTATTCCTGGGACAGGTTCCTTCCCCTGTTACCCTAAAATGCAAAACAGCTGATCATATTTGTGAGTGAAATACAGCAGAGCACTTTTGTTATATATTTCAGGTTATTATTCTGAGATGGTCATTAGAGAAGACTGAATTCCAGTTAATTTAAACTGCAAGTATTACATATGCACACAAACTCAGCCATAATATATAGAGATACACGTGACTGTTGAGACTCAAGCATGTTACCAAGAGGTTATTAAATACAGTACATATTTTAAGGACAGCAGGTCTAGTGGAAGAGTTCACACATTTTCAGTCCATTCCAGTCATCAGTGTTTAACTAACAGCAAACTGCATAGAGTGCACCTCAAATGGATCAGTGTATTCCTCTATCCCCCGTAATTTCAATTACTGGCAAGATCCTCACTTGCATCTCCTGTATCTGAGATCTGTCCATCTATTATATTTCGAGCTTTCCAGATCCTCACAGTGCGATCACTGAAAACCAAAACAAACAGTGTTAGAGCACTGGGATTACACTGGGGAGGGGGAGAGGGCCAAGGGGGGGCCTGGGATGCTTCCTTAAAAGCTTGAGTGTCTTTTTCAGAAAGATATTTTTGGCAAAATAACAGCTCTTTAATGGACATGCAAGGGTTATTCCACCTCCAGGAGTCTTTGTAATTTAACACATACAACACTGAAGATTCCCTGACCTTATCACAGCACTGGCTATGACCTTTAGCCATCTAAGAATGTATAAAGACTTTATGCCTAAGGAAAGAGGTGTCAGTCTATCATAAGTAAAAAAAGCACAAAACCACAAGACAATATGATGTCCTAACTCTCCAACAAAAAACACCCAACAAACCTAAACCCATTTGCAAGGTACTAGATAGCACATAACAGTGAGCTGGTGCTTAGAACCCCAGACTGTTGTTATGTACTTTTGGAAAAAAATCACTATTTACACAATTTCAAAGTATGTGTAAATAAAATGTCACATAAAATGTGTTACAAAACTCTGTTATAATTTAGAAGTAAAATAAAGAGTTAGTCCTGTTAAATAGCAATTTATTCCATGAAAGGGAAGTTATGAATTTCTCATAAACATTAACTTGAGTGACTAGCCAACACTGATTCATATATTCCTCACAACCTCAAAAGAAACCAGCAGGCAGAGCAGACTTTGTGACAGTTAAAAGTGCTTTCTGACTTGTGCCTTCATTCCACTGTAAATTGTTAGGAACCATCTAAATTTTTTAGACCTTAAGCCCACTGCTAGAAATACCAAAAGACTGAAATTTTTTTAATTACAAAAAAGAATGAATTTCAGATGCATGTATGTTCTAAATGGATTAATAATCTTTAGGCAAACAGAGACATAAGCTTTGACATCTCTACTCCTACCTATTAGAGCTTAAACATAAAACCTGACCACCAAATACGAAAACTTGGCAACTTTGAAATCCTGCTATGATTCAGAAAGACCTGCTTGTAATTCAGAAGGCCAGAAGCTTCCACAACTGGCACAAGAATGTAACACGTCAGCTTTCACAGCTCCTGTGCTCAGACTACACCACAAAGAGGCTCTGTTGCCATCTCCTGCATATTCCCCATGACAAGGTACTTTTCTTGGTCAATTCCCCTGAGGTTTCAGGTCCTCAATTTGCTCACTTTTACTGAGCAAACAAATATTCAGATCAAGGTGTTTACAGGACAGTAGGATAGCTTGCAAAGCTTCTGCTGTATGCCAGCACTTAAAAACAAACCAACCACAAACCAACAGCCATGTGCCATGGCTTTTAGGAGAATTTGCACAGGTAAGGAATGAGTCTTACCAGGAAATAGTCCAACTGTAGAGACAAGCTTATAAAGTTCTCAAGTACTGCTAAATTCTCCCTGCCATCCTGTAGGTCAGTGGTCTCCAAACTTGTTTTGATCATGCACCCCTATCACTAAAATCTTTTTAAGCCCACACTGCTGTGTATATTTATTAACTATATACAAATACCACTGAATTCTAATCATTTATTCCAGCACCCCACTGGGTCATGTTGTGCATCCTCTGGGGTGCAAGCACCCCACTTTGGGGATGGCTGTGATAGATATTAGCACTGAGGGGGATGGACTGGACAAGGTCTCCTGGTGCTTTCTATGAAGTGAGTTACACATGTCCTAAACACATGTGCATGGACAGAATTCTAGCGGGGGGCACAGAAAAGAAAGATTCATGGAGAACAACTCACTCTGATGCTGTAAAAATCTGGCTGGAGTTGGTGCAGATGGCATTTATAGGGCTGTCATGTCCCTTCATCTCCCCAATGGGTGCAAAGGTATCCACGTTCCAGAGCTTGAGGGTGCCTCCCCTGCAGCCGCTGAGCAGAACCGGCACACCGGGCACCAGGCCAAGAGCACAAACCCAGTCCTTATGAGCATTAGGAACTTGCTGAAAGAGAGAAGGCAGACAAGTCTCACATGGCTGCAAAAAATTCCCAAGGAACAAGCACAGAAGTGGAAAAATCCCAAGTTGTAAGCCTGATTCCTTATCCTGCAGCGGTTTTGCTACATGGCTCTGGGTGGCTTCTGCACCTTTAGAGCAAGGAGAGTGCTAACTTCCAAGAGTGTTTCTTTTTGTGAAATAATACTGCAAAACAAGAAGAAAATCTAATATGCACAGTTGACCTAATGTGCAACAGAAATCAGTTTAGGATAATGCAAAATCTGCATGTTTTCAAATGCATATTTGAATGCATTTTTGAACATATGGTCTCTGTATATGTTTCAAGTCTCTTTAACTGCTATAAAACACATAAAAAGAAAATCCAAAATACTGCACAAAAATACACCAGGAAGACAGAAGCTGTTTCTGTGTTTGTCTTTTTGCTTTCTTCTTTTCCCACTACACATTTTAAATTGATTTTATGTTGTTGCACTTCACAGAAATGCATTAATTCGTTATTGAGGAAGGGCACTAGCACTTTAGTTCTCATTCAAAAAGCAAAATGCTGCACAGACCAGCTGAGAGCAGCATCCTTTTGTTGTTCTCAAATTTATTTGAACACATTTATTTGTTCTCACAAATAAATACATGGGGAAAAATAAAAACACGGGGAAATAATAGCCAAAATTTGCCGTCATTTGGGGATACCAAATGTGGCTTTTCTCCAGTTTGGTAAGAATTACTTGGCTGCATTGCTCATAATGGAGTACATTCAGCTTTCTAGGAGTACATTCAGCTTTCTAGGATCACCTTGGTGTTTCATTTGTAACATCCTCAGCTACCACAGCACAGGTATTCTGATTCTGCAGCACTTCATGAAACTGGGAGTGGTAGGGAGGGTGGGGTGGTCGTGGTTCTTGTAAATCCCAATTTTGTCACAGGAGGGTTTTGTGACTTGAGATGTGCAACACCAAGTGAAGTAGATGATCTCCAAATTCTTTTGAATAGCATGCTTGTTAAGGGATTTTCATCAATTACAGAAGATCAGACCTGGTCAACATGTGTATGCCAAACCAGAACCCCTGAAGCAAGATTAGCATTTCTGCTGTAAAGCAGCTTGGCTCTGTTTCAGGTTATGGTTGCTGGGTAGATTAAGGAGAGCAGCTGTTCAATCTGCAACCTTGGAGGTTTGAAAACTCAGCTGGGCAAGGCCTTGAGAAACCAGACCTAACTACAAAGTTGGCCTTGCTTGGACCAGCAGGACAGCTTCACATTGTGTGACCTCCAGTGGGCCCTTCCACTCTGACTTATCACATGATTAGCAAAGCAACAGCATTTCTCATTCCCTAAAAAAGACAGTGAATAAAGATGGTTTCTATTCTGCCAAATGCTTCAGTCTCACCTCCTTGAAAAACATACAGCATTTTATAGAAATAAAAAGAAAGAAGGAAGCGTGAGATTATTCTTATCAAATTCTACTTTTCAAACCAACAAACAGGGGAGGGCAAAGTAGAGAAATTATGAAATGCATATATACCAAAAGGAAGACAAGGAAAGTGATATAACTCCTCCAATTTACATACTTATTCACCCCTGATCCTGTACTCTTTCTGATGTTACATTAATTGCAATAGCAAAAATGCATATTGCATAATACTTTAATGAGCCTAAAATGCAAGAGTGAAGACACTCCTTAAAACTTTAATGAAGTCACTCTGAGAACACAAAATCATTCCAGTGCCTGTGATTTTGTACAAGCTGCTTAGCACATTTTTCTGGACAGACAGATATGAGGGCAGATGTTCCAATATGGGCAAGTGAAGATTTTCTGTAAGATGCTAAATTTATGAATCCTTATTTTAACTGCAAAGTCTTCGTAGTATTCTGAAAAGGATCTGCCATTGAACTGGATGATTCTGAATGAAGGTCAAGAAAGTTTATATATTTATGGAATACTAAGTATGCCCATATAGAAATTTTCTTTTTTAAAGTAGCCAGTCCATTATTTTCTCATGTCCCAATACTTTAAAATATTGTTTCCTTGCTATCAGTCTGCATATTAAATGCATGCTCCTCCTTTCCCTAAAAATTACTGCAAATACAGTACTCTCTTCTGGTATTTGTTTTTCTGCCTTCCAGTTCTACTCAGTCTCAAGTTAAATAATCACAACAATACCTCAAGAACCTCTCATAAGACCTAGAAGAACAGATCAGCTTACAGCAGGTAGGCAAAAAGCAAAGTTCTTCATGCCAAACAAATTGCAAATTCCCTGGATTTGAGGTCCTTTTACACCCACTCTTTTTTTCTTTTTTCCAGCAAGTGTGATTATGAGTGTGTTGTATACATAACATAACACATGCACTGTATAAGGAGATGACCTAAGGACTAAGACTGGGTGGAGTGAGATAGGCTGTAAAACCTCTTCACAAGGAAATATTCTGTAGCCTGAACTAAAGTATTGTTTCTCATTAATGAGTTCCCAATCCAAAATTTACTAACTTGTCAAAGATAAGTATCCAATGATTCCAGTCACAGATGAGGCAAATGCTGCTTTTATTCTGAAGCAGAAAAACAACCCCCATGTACTCAGAGCTATAACAGGATAACCACTTCATCAGAATTTCCTGATGCTACATGCACAGAAGAGAAAAGCAACTGCATGTAAAGATCAAGTACATTATTGATTTCTTTCTTAGTCAGTGCTCTATGCCTTCTCTATTAAAAGCACTGGTGTCTATGTGAATAGTCATTGTATGAGCTTGAACATTTATACAGTCCAAAAACAGTTCTACAGCGTGACTGTCACAGAAGCTGCATGATTTTTTTCATTACCTGAAGAAGGTCTTTTTGAGACAAATCCCATTTCTTAATTCCATTATCTCTCGATCCACTAAAAAGGTTATCTCCCATAATAGCAAGTGCTTCAATGCCATCATAATGAGGAGGTTCAAAATTGTGTGTAGGACTTACGCTTCCAAGAGCCCCTTCAGTCACATCAAACATCTGAAATAAATAAGAAAATATGTTATATTAATTTTTCTGCCATCTAACCTGCTTGAAAGTCATGCAGCAAATAACTTTAGGGAAAAAACTTATTACAGTTGTCCTAGGGTGACGTTATGATGCTTGTATTCCCAGTCATCTGTTCTGTGTGTGCTGGATGTTGTGCTCTGTGCCTCCAAAACTGGCCCTGAACAGTGAAGTTTTGGTTGGTTATCAGCTTGCTCACTCCCCCACAGTTGGCAGGACACAGACAGTGCAGTATATTAGTGCTGCTTTGGGTTTTTTCTGCTTTGCTTCTTGCTTTTGCTCTTGCCNCACCCACCGGAGAGACTCTCGGAGTGTGGGATCTTTTCAGAGCAGTGAACAAATTTTGTCATCCGGTATTGTTCATTCTGTGTGCTGGGGAGTGCTGGGCCTGATAATAAACAGGTTCTTTCCATCCCTCTCTCTGAGGAAATCCTTCCCAAACTGGCTGGGGGAGGGGCCGTGTGGGTTTGTTTTCTGGAGGGACCCCCTTTGGAGGTTTTCCCACAAATTTGCCCTAAACCAGGACAACAGTCTTATTACAGGCCACAGTATCATGATGTATATTTGACAGAATTTATCTACCAGAACCACTCCTTTCTCCTCTTCCACCTCTTGCCTGAAGTGGGAATACTCCACCGACTTCAGAGAAGATTGCTCTGGGAAGAAGTACTACTACTGGAATATCATATACTCAGCAGCTTCAAAGGAAGGGCCCATACATACCCTGTGTGGTGGGCTAGAGAAACAAAGCTCATGAGTGAGTTTGGGAAACATAACTGGGAGAATTGCACAGGTAATTAGCTTCAGAAAGAGGCATTAATATGTTTTTCTGGACAAGTTGTTCTGGTGTGGGTTACATACTATTACACGCTGATGCTTTCCATGGACTAGACACACCTCTCTCCTTGCCTATGCTCTAAGAATGGGGTGTTAAAACAAACTCTTTAAGTAAGGTTGTTTTAACAATTTAAGCCATAATCAATCCCATCAGGTCTTTGTTGCTAGAGCTGCAGTGTTAGCAATCCTGATTCATTTTGCATTGTAGGGAACCAGAACTCACCCAGTGAGACTGAGCTGAAAGAACAGATGAGCTGTAACTTTTTAAACCACCAGCTCTGTTTCACAAGCAAATGTCAAACTTTATCCTCTATTATTTGCTCTTTATTGGCCTTTTAGAATGAATAAGCTTGACAGGGAGAGCTTGGTAGTGTAAAATAATACCTTGTGAGCTAAAGGTATTTTAAAATAAGTTACCGCATTCAATTAACATGCATCAGTTCCAATTGTAACAAAAAAATTCAATGATAAACCAGAAAAATCAGGTACCTAGAGATGACTAATATTACTGACTCAGTAGACAAGACAGTAGTTTCCTGTGGCATGACAATATCTGTCACCAGACCTGGTAGCCCAACAGACCTACCCATGCAGAGAACCACAGATTGCTAAGGGGTTAAAATGGACCTTAAAAATCATGTAGTCCCAACCCCTCTTCAGTAGTAGGGACACCTCCCACTATACCAGGCTGCTCAAGGCCTTATCCAGCCTGGCTTTGAATACTGCCAGCAGTGGGGCATTCACAACCTCATTGGGCAACCTGTTTCAGTATCCCACCACCTTCACAGTGAAGAATTTCATGTTAATATCATAACCTAAATTTCCCCTTTTTCCATCTGTACCCATTACTCCTTGTTCTGTCACTGTGGTTCCTGATGAAGAGTCCCTCTCTGGCTTCCCTGTAAGCCCCCTTCTGATACTGGAAAGTTATGAGGTCTCCACATAACTTTCTCTTTTCCAGGCTGAACAAAAGCATTGAGAATTCATAGACAGCTGCACATACAGATAATTTATACTATCCAAAGTGGCTTGACAATTCTGGAGGCATTCACTTGGAGAACACACACTACTCTGAAGCACATAGAAATGGCTGAAATATCCCTGGACTTTGTAGTGGTGTAAGTCAAGAGGCAGGCAGACTTAGGAGGATTTATGTAGCCTGGCCATGGAAAGGAAGGACAAGAAGGACAGATAAATTTCTGACTGTTGACAGCTTTCTCTTCCAAAAGTCCTCCCACCTCCTTGCTTGTCACAAGAGCTCACAGCATGACAAACTTGCATTACATGATTCCACACTGTTGTTCCCACTGAGGTCCTTCACTCGTCACCATGCCAGGATGGCAGCTCATAACTAAACCAACATTCTGAACTGTGCAGAGAAGTAATTCTCGGAGTGTCTGCCTCTGTCTCCCCATTGCCTAAGAATCCCCTGGCCTCTAGCCATAGGGACACTGCTGATAGGATTCAAATCCACAGCCCAAACTGTCCAACTATGACACCAACCTGTCAGGCAGTTTTTTGCATCTGGCACTGTGCACAACCAAGAATTGTAGAATAACATGAAAAAAAAGAAAGCCTAGCTCAGTGAGAAAGCTCACACAGGTTCTGGATCCTGCTCCACCCCCAGCTGTGTTCATACACTTTTTCCAGTGTGTGAGAAGAACAGAACAAAGGGTATCCCTCATAAAAAGCTAGGGTTTCTTGCCCATTCTCTCTTTGGCCACATGCATCACACATTCTTTGCAGTGTGAGGGTCGACTTTACAGATGATCTACAATTCATTAGGTCTGGTGATTTGGGTGTAGCCCTAAGAAACAGGAGCTTGTGGGTCCAAATAGCAACTGGCTGAGGTGAGCAAAAAAAAAAAGAAAAGGAGAAAAAAATAACCCCCTCCTCCCAAAAAACAGATTCCGTATCTTCGAGTGAATTAATCACAATTCCTAGAAACAGAAAAGTATATTGGCCACCTTGGCTGAGAACTGCTGACCTTGCTGTCTGCCCCACTTCAGAACACAGGTAACACTTCAGAAAGAGCCTGGGCTAAACCCTGGACTCTCTTATGTGAGGAACACACAGGGTGGCTCTACTGAAACAATTAGGTCTGCAGTCCAGAACAATGGCACTGACTTAAGATACTTTAAAGAGCTAAATGTTACCTAAAAGTAGGCGTTACGAATACTTCTCCAAGACTTTGTACACCCGACTTCCAATTCAATGGGGATTTTAAAAAATCTTAACTGGAGACAACCATGCATCCATCTTCCTTGGTGAAACAAAAAAGGCACTGAAGTGGTAAGTATTATGACTGGATATTATTCATGACCCATGACTGGTGAAATAATTTTCATCTTGGCTATCACATTTTGAATGTGTAGATGCAAGCCACTTCTGCTGAAGCCTGCATCCCATGCTGATGTGCCAAGTTAAAATAAGCAGATACTAGTGGTTTACCTTTATATAATGATCCTTTGAACCAGTGATAATAAGATCTTGTCCATTGGAGATCTGATCGACAGTAAGGCACATAACAGGACCCTGGTGACCAGTTAGCTTTCCTGTAGACTGAAATCTTTAAGGAGAAGAGAAGAAATGAGGATTTGTTAATTTTTCATATATCCAATACAGTCCATAGCACAGCTTCTGACAGAATGGATCCTTTTATTTTCCCTATGCCTTCAGTACTCATCCTCTTGTTTACCTATACTCTATCGTTCATATCCATGGATAAATATTAAATCTACGTTAAATACAACAAAACCCCTCTACTTATGCAAAATAAGAATTAAAACATTTTAAAGTAAAGATGAATCAGTCCCCTCATAAGTATTTTCTGTATTTTGAATGCACTCTTCAGGAATAGGTTCTGTTTGGAAAAGTGTAATTATAGTGCAGCTATCATAATCCCATATTATATTACATTACTTCCATTGACTTCCTTCATCTCATCAAAAATTACTAGTCAGGATTCCCATTCTCACCTTACAAAATGTGTTTTGTGGTGCCTGTCAAATGAAACCTTGTGTTTTTCCAGTCATTTTTACTGAAATGATTCACCAAAACCTTAACACATGAGAAAATCATTATCTCAGTAACCACCACAGATGGGTTAGCTGATCTCTAACTGATACCATATTTTGCCCAGGTATGGACACTACCATATATAAGAAACTGACTGTTTCATGTGCACAACTTTGCTGCCTATGCACATGTAACCACCTAAAGAGCATTGTCTTTGGCTGGTGTTCAGTACCTTTTCAGGTCCCACATCCTCACTGAGTTACCAGCAGCTGCATAGAGGAATGTGCCAGTTGGATTTAGTGCAATTTGATTGATCTGGTTCTCTCCAGCTGGGATAGCAACTGTTCTGTTAGTACTTCCTGAACACACATCAGCAGGCATAGCTTGGCCTGAAGACCTGAGTACAAAGAAGGAGAAAAAGGGAAAAAAAAAAGAAGAAACTCAAATTCTACAGTTAGCCGTACTTTGTATACTCTCTAAAAACAAACCTATTTCACTGAGCAAAAGAGGCTATAAGCCAATGATGAATACTGAACATCTGATAAAACTCTATATGCAAATTGTTTTGTGTGCCCATATATTACTGGTGCCCCATATAGACTTAACCTGAACACGTAAAGAAAACTCTCCTCCCCAACAGTGTACTTATATTACACTGTACTGCAGTATTGAATTACATATAATAAAATGTATCCAAAACTAAGACTCATTTGAATGCTTGGCATCTGAGGCCCAGCATACTCACGTCAACGTCCGAATGCACTTTGCAGAATCTCTGATGTCCCACACCTTGATATAGGAGGTTGAAACTGTGAAGACCAGGCTTGTGTAGTTGCAATATTTAATAGAAACCACATTATTTGGATGACCCCCTAAAGACATAATCTCTTGTCCAGTTACCAGATTCCAGACTTTACAGGTACGATCTAAATAAAAACAAACAAAAAGGGGAAAAATATTAACAATAATGAAAAAATCTCTGAAAAAAACCCTGAAAAATCTCATGTTTTTCCTAAACTCAGTTAATTAAAAAATAAATACACACATTCATTTGCACTCATGCATTTTCCTCCATTTCTGTAGACACTGCAGAAAAACAGCTAAATTAAGTAGTTCTTAAAAAATACACGTGTAAAAAAATCCATCTCTCATCATCAAAACTAAGCAAGGTTAATCATTAAATGTGCTTTCAAGATCTGCATATTAGCTTCTGAAGCATTTAAAAAGGATAAAAATCTCAAGGGAAGTGAAAATGCAGACAATTTAGAGGCTGTAAAGTGTGGATGATGACAGATGAAGAGAAGAATCCAATTTTTAATTCAAGAATTCATTATCAAAAACATAGTTCAGGATGAGTTTTGAGACTTAGCATGGCCGAGTTCTGACTGCCACAACAAAACTATGAAGGTGAGAAGGAACCCAAACTCCTCAGTGTTTTGGGGGCTTCTGAAAATCCCAGCAGAGAGTGCTTTAGTCACTGTTTTGATTCTGTAGCAAAGAATTTAAATACTGCAACCTTTTATGTGTTAAAATCCCAAATGCATAGAATTTTTCAAGAAATCTGCAACACTATTGCCAAGAACAGGAAACTCTCCTTGCTGCACCATTTCTGTATCACTCCATGTATTTCAGACATACATTTATACTGAAATAAGTACTGGAAGGATAAAGAGAAAGCTTCACTTATAGACTCAAGTTATGACAGCATGAAGGTAAGTATAGCAAGACTTGTCTGCCACTTTAAAACACCAACTCCCAAGATCAAAGAGCTGCAATGCACATGAGAGCTTACTGGCATTTCTGAATTTGTCTGCAAGTATTATCTGCTGTCAGTGAGCCGAGACTTTCTGCTTCAGCAACAATTTCCAAAAGATTTAACTTTATTTAATTAAACAACTGTCTACACTCTTGAGTAATAGCCTACTTGGTAAACTCTCCTCAAAAAATAATACAGGAAAAATTCTCCCATAAGTTTAAGAAGCTAGGATATGACTTCAAAAAGGTAAATATTTGCAACATCTGCAAACATCCATTAAAAAAAAACCCAAACTACCAAAAATGTAAAATACAAATCTAAATGTAAAATAAAATTTTAAAACATGCCCTTTTTTCCCCGCTCACATAGCCATCAAATTTTAAATCTCAATAGAAATAACCTAAGTATTATTTACAAAATCTTAATCAATGTCCTTTTTTGCAACTGTATATGCTTGTATAAATGTTGAAATGTAGGCTTAAAACCTGCAAGATCAAAAGTTTGCCAACTCAAGGTGTGTGATTTGGTATTTCTAACAGCCAGCTAGTAGAATAGCCACAGAAACCATAACGGAGTATTAGCAGTGGAACACCTGCATCTGTCAACAGGTGTTAACTTCTTCCCAGCCCCTCTAATTCCTCTTAGCTTTGATACTTTCAGAAAAAAAGAGTCAGCCATCGTTTCAGCTGCTCAACTAAGAATATAAAAAGTCCCTTATATTAAAATAGGTGTTTGTGAAAAGAAACCATTGAGCTCTGGTGGCCTCTGGTGGTATCTTCAAGCCAAACTGAGCAATGATACTGGAAATTCACTACAGACAGGAGGAAAATGTTTTCTTCAAAACACTGCTTCTATCAGTTTGAGAAGTTTATAGACTGACTGCACCATCCAATAAGGAACTTAGAGACTACTAAAATTCCAGGCCCTCCCACAACTGCCATGCAGTTCTTATAACAACAAAGGACAGGCAACGAGATGCACAGAGGAAGCAGAAGGCACTCTCAAATGAAGAGAGCTCGAAGAACCAACTATGGCATGAAGGGTATTCAAACTCTGAGCAGTAGAGCCAAACATGTGCCAATTCCCACCTCCACCCTTACCCTGAAGCTATTACTTTGCATTGCATATCACGTGTGCACGTTACCATGACTGCTTCTATCATATCACTCAACAAATGTTCATGTTACTGCTTTTTGTGGTTTCCCTCTATAAATAAGCAGCCAAATAACCACACACTGGAGTTATAAACCCATAGATAATTACTGTAAATCTCTCTTCAACTTATGTTGGGAAATGGACCCTTAGAATTTTCCACTGTGTTTACAGCACTAAGCACAAATCGAGAATTTCACAACACCCCAGGTTGTCAAAGCAGCCTCTGTAGGAAGCAGAGGTGCACAGAGCTTGCCCAACCTTTAGATCCAGTGAAGAGAAGATCATCAGTTGCATCAACACAAAGCACAGCCTTGGTGTGTCCCTCAGCTGTATAGATACACTGAAGTGGGGATGAGCGGATGCCTTTTGAAGCAGGAAATGGGTTAATGATCCCCCTAAAGGAAAAAAAGGAATGTGAGTTGGGCATAGTAATAGACATAGATAATGCTAATTTACTTGCATCTAGGGAAAAAAAATTAACTTAGTGTTCTTAGGTGTGAGGGCAGAACAGCTGAATGCCTTTCATAAACTATGCAAGGACTTTTACTATTCAGCCTCAACACATGTCAACTCTGGACTATCAGTTAAAGGAAATCACACACAAAAACAAAGAAATGGAAGGACAATGAGATGCTAAATGCTGGGTACATGGCAAAGTCTGCATAATGCTGAACAAACAGGACACTTAAATCTTCTGTATGCCCAAGATCAACCATCTAAACAGCACAATCTGAAAAATGGAGCAAATCTAATGTGCACTCCCAATTCCAAACTCAGCATGCATTTCACATCATCTGCATTCTTTGGGCAGACACAGAGAACTGCTGTTAACTTCTGTGCCTGAAGAAGGTTCCCACTGCACCCTGTACCCAACAACAAGCTCATGCTCAAATGGCCAAAAGGGAGGATGACTGGAATGCTGACACCCCAGAGGAATCTTCCTGAGCACTTTCAGCTAATTCTGTGGTGATGCCAAAAGACTAACTTGGCTGAAATAAACACCTCACAATTCTTTACCAAAAAAAATTACTAGCAGTCTAAAATCCCATGCATACAAGTGCACGCACACAGACCCCCTTATTTCTGTGGAGTGTAGAAAAGCCTCAAGGCAATGACCAAAACATGCAACACAGCTGTGACCTGGCCAGCTTGCAGTTAAGACTCACTATCATGCTCTTTTGGGAATCACATACATAACTGTGAGGAAAAGGAACTAAGCCATAGCCCTATCTCATCAAAACAAAACAAAACAAACAAAAAAGTATCAGATGCTTTAGGAAAATGTAAAAAATTCATAATATTGTCCAGAAGTTTGGTATAGAAAGGAAAAAGTCCTTTATGATACAAGCTAACTTTGTGACAACTGGTTAGTTTATCTAGTACATCAAAATTATGATTTTAAACATTTTTACAGTTCAGGACATCTTCACTCACCTAATTCATTACTCCTCAGCAATCCTTCTATGGATTTTACTAGTATTAATAGCGTATTAAATTATCTTCCTCATTTTGGAAAGGCCTTCACCTTTCATTTCCACCATTTTATGTTTTCAAGAAAACAGGAACAATTTGCTTTTTAATTAATTTAGGTCTCTATGCTTTTGTTTTCTAGCATCACACTAAACTAACATGATTTTCTCTGTAGTATTCCCTGGTAGATCATGCTGCCTCTGAACTGAGTTACTCCTGCTGCTGTTCTCACCCACTCACTTCCATGACAAGCCATGTAAAATACATGTCCTGGAGCTATTTATCTATCTATATGCAGTGTTCTAAAATCTACAGACAAAAACCCACTACAACTGCTACAATGACCAGCCAAAGCCACCATTACATTATTAGCAATTATTTGACTGCTCTTCTCTAGATAAACTCATTTTTCATTGAGTACCAAAATCCTAACCCACAGGGACACAAGTGGCAACGTTTCTTTCATCTCTTAAGCCACTGTGCATTCTCTCAGAAAGATGTAATAAAAAACTACTCATTTTTATTTACACTATGATTTCATTTTTAGTGATCAAAGCATACAACAGAAAAAGAAAAACAAAAATAAGGAGAGAAGCAAATAAAACATAAGAAAATGTCTGCTCCTATTTTTTTTTTTTTAAGAAAACAAAGAGAAAATCAATGCATCTAAGGAAATGTTTACACCATACTTCAGTTTTAATTAAAACACCTGACATGCTCAACAATGATAAAAGAATACCCTAAAAAAGGAGAGGGGGACACATGCTTGACCCAAATCTCAGATATTTCATGTTCTGGCAAAAGCAAGAGAAACAATGCACAGGTAGCAGGAAAAATCATGCAGCAAAATGAAATGTCTTAAGAACTGGAATAACTTTGGTGAGAGATGCCAAGAAAACAGAAAAGAGAAAGAGAGAGTACCTTTGTACCTCCGACAGAGAGGAATCACTTTCATCAGACCTACAATCAACAGTGGTGGAATTGTGAGGAGAAAGAATATAGGTATCAGCAAAGGAACGCCTCCACATGAGAAGAACACACAACAGCATGGCCAACTCAGAGAAGCAATGCAAATCCACATACATTATGCAGCATTGCTCAAGGTATATCTCAAACCCATGATGATCTGGGGGGTAGGGGGGAAAGAATAATTATCTTAAAATATCACTCTCAGCAGTAAGTTACAGTAGTCTGTTTCAGCTCCAGAAGATGAGTAACAGCAGCTGAGCCATTTCTTATTTCCCCAACATTTTCTTAGAGAAGTAAAGGCAAAAAATTAAAAGGAGAAGATAGATGCACAAGTTAACCTCCATAAGAGAGTGCTTGCTGAGAACATCAAAAGAAAAAAAATACTCTGAACATCAATGCCTGCTAAGTGTAGAAGAGACATGCAAAATATTAGTCATAGAGATATAAATGTTAAATATGATAACTCACTCAAATAAATACAGAGATTTGCAAGCCATGCTAAGTTCAATATACTTCACCTCTCATTTCGAAAAATGTTCAAAAATAAAAACCAAGAAAACATACAAGACAGTATTTCCCCAAGACATGATGATTTTCAGTACGTCTTAAGATGTCCTTCATTTTCAGCTCAAACAGATTCAGCAGTTTCTATTTGACTTCAAAGTCAGTTCAGAGAAAATGAAAAGGGTTTGGTGGGAGTTAGCAATAAGAAAGGTAAGGTAAGATAAGATAAAGAAGTCACAAGCACAGTTACTGAAAGCCTTGCAAGCCACTGCTTGGTATGTGGTGGCTATAGACCTCTGAAAAAAACCCCATTTTATTCAAAAAAAATAGTGTAATCAGACAAAAGCTATTTCTTATCTTGCTAGAGTTACAAATAAAGGTTTATTTTAAATCTGAGTTGCAGTTCATAAGCACTGCGTGGTATTTGTATCAGCACTGAAACTTGTAATAGAGATTCCAGTCAAGTGAAGTCCTCTGTCATTTGGAGTAAGATTAGGCATCTAAACAGATGCCTAATGTGAGAAAAATCTGTTCCACTTCTTCTAAACAAGATATTCATATCATCTACCCCTGTAGATCACCTCCTAAAGTCAGGCTGTTCAATAATTTGGATAATCTCTAAATAATTGTGTTCTAGCCATTTCTACCTCCCATCCTCTGAGGTGCTGTTGTGAGAGCACTGAGCAACACTGGAGCGACTGAGTAACTGTCAAAAGCACTATTTCCTAAATTATCACCTAAAATCTATTTTTGAGTGTAAACACACACACAAATACACAAACATCTAAGAATTCTACCATTTTCTATTTTGGGTTTAAAACTACAAATACCAGACATAGCCTAGAAAACAGGAAACAAGGTTCAGCAGGAAATTTCTCTTCTCAAATTTTTACAGTGGTTCCATGGTAGTTTAAAATATTTCCTTTGAAAGCTACACAAAAACATAAGTAATATTTCCTCCTGTCTTGCAGAAGGGCAAAATTTCTACCAGACACTACACTGAAAACTTGAGCACACTTTGCATTTCCCTGGTTGGGGGCTGAGGCTTCCCTTTGTGACTTACTTATCCTGCTGAACTGATGTGTTTCCCTGAGAAACAGTAAGACGACTAAAAACATTCATTTCATTACGGGGCCGGCTTGGTGGGGAAGTAGGAGGTGACAGACTAGCCTCTGGGGCTCCAGAATCTGAGCTAAAAAAAAAAAGAACATCTTCTTTAACAGGTTATGAATGGTTAGAAAAGTTAAATGCAACATGCCTCAAATGTTAGATGCTCTTTTCTTAAGCAAATAATTAAGATTGTAATACTAGCTACAACTATTTCTCAGAGAAGGCAAAAAGCTTAAGGCTGCAGAGTGCAAGGTGGCACAACGTTCAAAGATTAAGTGATAAAAGTGAAAGCTACAGGCAGAAAACACACATGTAAAATGAAGAAATTCTTATAAAATTGAAGGCTATTAGAGATATTGTTGACTCTGTTCCAAAAAAAAACAAAAAACAAAAAGAGAGAAAGTAATTTGCAAATGCTCCAAAGGACATTTTCGCAGGGCTCTGCCCCTGAGTTATTTTGTACAGAAAAACAATTGGGAAAAAACCCCAAACAACCATGCATAAGCTGAGCAATGAATATCAACACTGACAACAATACAAGCTGTCCTGGAAGAAAAGAAATAGAAAAATACAGATTTTATTTTTCAAGAAAATTCAAATTACATCAGAGGAAATAAATTTTTAAAAAATCTTACAGTTTTTGTTCTTTTGTCTTTGTCTTTTCCATTGTTTTCTCATAGGCTTTTCTCTTTGCTAAAGGTGAAGGCTCAGGTATCTTCTTCTCTGGAAGAGATGATTGTCTCGAACTAAAACAAGAGCAATCATTATCTCACTCTGGGGCCCTTCAGTGTGATTTCAAATTTTAGAATGTACTTAATCTATTATTGTCTCTCTTGAATCTAAGGATTATAAACTCGTTCTCACACTTGAATATAAAAATATACGAAGTTATTAATGTTCAAAGTTGATCAACATACAGTGTTAGATACTGAATAGTTTAGGGAGATTTACTAATTCAATAATAGAGACTCACTAAAAGAAATAAAGTGGAATATGCATCCAAATTAAGATCATGGAAGTTCTTAAATTTCAGATTCCACATTTGCATATACAATAGACCACTTACAGACATGAAGAACACATGACTCTTATACACAAATGAAACTTTGCAGTAACAGATTAATGTTAATTAGGAAGAGGCACTTCCCATTGACAATCTGACTATTATAACATGGCTTCTCTTTGTCCCCCACTTCCCTTCTCCCTTGCTTTCCATCCCTCATTTGTCTCTCCAGTTCTTGCTCTGAAACAATTCCAATTCACAGTCACTCTGGTCCTTCTCCCTTCTGCTTTTATTCCCCATTAAAACTAGCAAGAAGACAATATTAAAGCTGACACCCAGATGTTCTCATTTCACCACAGTCAGACAAAAGAAAAAAGAAAGGAAGCTGAGTGGTCTCCATTCTTCTGAACTTCCATTTCTCACTAGTTGAGCAATCACAAAAGCAACATTTGTTTTGTATTTTCCTATTTTTTTGTATTTAGAAGGATTTTTTCCTATGAATATGAAACATTCATTAAAAGCAAGAAAGCAGATTCTGAAAGTGTTTTTGCTCCACACAACTCCATTAATCAGATGAAGCTCATTTGGCAGGCCACCTGCCAATCAATCAGACCATCAATCTCAGAGCTCCACAGGTTCTGAATATGCATACTCCAACTTCTCCACATGTTTCCCTTAAGAGGAAGTGTGTGCTAAATAAAATCCACCTGGAGACTGGAATGCAGAATAACATGATTTAACATGGACAGCACAAACACAAACAGCTACTTGGCTCAAGTAGATGAGACAGCCTCAAGTGATCACAAACCCTAACTGGAATGTGTGGGACCTGTAGGACCTAGTGCCGAGAACTGCATGTCAACCCTAGAGATCCACATGGCCTTCAAGAGACAGGAAAAGGAGGACAAGTGATAACCTGCCTGGTTTTCAAAGAAGCCTAGCAGTTAAGTCATAAAACAAGGGGAGAAAGTGGTTCCAATTCCCTCAAGGCCAGAGCACCCATTTCTACATAGGGCTCCCTTACCTCTAGGCATACTGTGCAAAGGACACCAAAAAAGGTGGAACAGGACACACTTCCTTCCCTGTCTTTATGCTGGACCACTATGCATTTAGGAATGCAAAAAACCTGAGGTGACAAGGCAAATTCTATTAATCAGGCTGACAGATCTTCCAGCAAGGATGACAAACAGGCTATAGTGTCTACTGCCAGGGCTGCTTATATGTCTACTGAGCAGCTGCTCAATTAAGTAAACCAAACCAGAAACTGGAACCCAAGCTCCTCTGCTTCACACTGGCATCCTGCCTACTCAGACACAGAGGCAGCTTTCACTTGCTCACTCTCTACCTGCCCTTGAGTCATCCACCTTTGACTCCACAGTGGAACATCTTCAGAAGAGGGTGTAAATAGCATCATCATTTTCTGAATTCTTTTTGAAAGCCTGGGAATGCAGGCATTTTAAAAATACAGCTATCTTGCTGAAATGAACTTCCTAAGCACAGGTGTAAAAACCAGGTGCATGATGTCAATGACCTAACAGAAAAGGAACAGGACACATACCTACTTCCAGGTTTCCAGAACCCTTTTACATTTGCCAGGACAAACATCCTGAACAGAGCTGACACAAGTCCTACAGAAGACAACTATACTCTGAAAAAGCTACTGTAGATGAGCTGAGCATATCAAAGGACAACAGCACTAACCAACTTTGTAAACAGAATTCCAGTTAAAGTAACTGCTGGCCATATGTATTTAGGTTCCTCCCTAAGTAACAGAATCACACAATGGTTTAGATTGGAAGGGACTTCGAGATCACCTAGTTTCTCTTAGGCAGGAACACATTCTACTAGACCAGGCTGCTCTAAGCTCCATCCAACCTGGTCTTGAACACTTCCAGGAATGGAGCATCCATCTACAATCTTTCATTCTGAAGCCATTACCCCTTATCCTATCAACACACACCCTTGTAGCAAGTCCCTCTCTAAGGCCCATGGAATCACCACAAACCTTAGAAAACTGAGGGGGTTCCAGAGTGGAGCAGTTTGTACATATGCAGACACCTAAACATATAATTAATTTCTGTCTCTTTGAGAATCCCTATTTTGGATTACTGTTACAGCCTCTACATTCCAAAATGTCACTTAAGTAAGTGGCACAAGGGAGAAAACACTTATTGCAGGTAAGGCCAGAATCTCCTCCTGAATAATATACTTTATTACAAGAGATATGATGGCACCACAGGCCCATAAGGGAAGGCCAGATGGCTCATAAAGAAAAGTTTTTTTCAACTATGACCAGATAAACCAGCAAGAGTTCTAGTTTTGAAAAAACAAGCACACTTGCAGTGAGAAGGTCACTGCAGTTTGATTGTGGGAATTTCTGATCACTTAGCTACTAAAACATGATCTAAAACAATTCAATATGTGAGGCCTACTGCTGATTGAATTGACTTTTTGACAGTATGTAACTCTCAAAGTCTTACAGAACACAGTTTTGGGAAAATCTTGTTTTGCCTTTTTGCTGGCTCACTTTCATAAATGGATACATTCTAGAAGATGGAGTGAGGCAAAAGTTGTTATTACCTGAGTCTTGGATGTCAGGTCATAACACTTGATGTTTTAGATCTTGAAGCTTCAAAAGTCTCTACTCATCTCATGCTAACTGCTGAAAGAAGTGGGTTTTCTCCACCTATGCTCACCCTCAAGAGCATTCTTTCCAAGCAGATTCTATTAGCACTGAAGCCATCAGCATGGGTTAATAATTGCTGTCAGCAGTGTTTTACTGTTCATGATTGCCACCTCAAGCACATGCCAGAAATACATAGTAAAAAATACAAATTGCAAATGTACATTAGGTAGAGACTGCTGTAAAAATATGCAAATAGGACAGATGAATATTAAAAGATGCTTAACTCCAGAACCTGTAACGTGAGGATAGCTACGGGACACTGATTTCCACATCACTGAATGTGGGAATGCATTGAATTTACACATGAGCTTGTGCAACATAGGAGCTAGTACCTAAAAAGCCAAGAAAAGGGTCTCTAGCAGTGAATGGCTAATAACCAGCAGTGGTATTGGTAGATATAAAATGAACAGCAAGAGCAAGTGAAAAGAAAAAAAGAGTGTGTGAGAGAGACATCTGCTGGTCTCAAAGTAAAAAGACAAAATTTTTTTTAGTTCTGTTTAGAATCAAGACATACTTTCAGTTAGTAAAACTGTTCTGCAGGTAAGTGCAACCTGCAAACAGAAAGGATTTTTGAGGATTCATAATATCTAACATTTTCCTTTCAACTTTTTACTTGAATACTTCATTGTTGCAGAGACTTCTTCACTTTATGCATGGTCCATACAAGACAACTCACAAAGATTTTTCCTAATAATTAGGACCATATACAAATACCATGATAAAGTTTTTGGGTTGTGTTTTGTTGGGTTTTTTTGTTTTGTTTTGGTTTTTTTTTAATTTCTCTGCTGTTCTAATCAGATTCTCACTACCTCCCTAGAATGTGCATTTCCCATAGCACTAATACAGCAAACTATTCAAGGTATTAGAGGGGTTTTCCCCTCTACATAAAACACAGTTACAATAACAAAGCAGCTTAACAGAACTTACATCTTCTATAAGAACCACAGTACTTACAAGACTGCATTTATACTTTCTAGAGTGGTGATGGTAGAAAGGAAGGAGCTTAGTCAGTATTAGTAAGCTTCAAGTATATCAACCTCATTTGTAAAGTTAAAATAATAAGATTACAAGAAATTGGCAACATGCATTTTTTTAAAAGCAAAGGATAATTAGTACAGCATGGCCAAACTTACATGCTGCCTATCTTAGAAGGTAAGCCAGATGATGGGGGTATAAACTCTCTGTCCCTAGCAGAAGTATCATGTGTGTCAGCAGCCACCCCAGTTTCTTGGGTTTCTGCAGCTGATGTGACAGGGCCAGCCAGGGCAGAGTCTGCAGCACTGCTGTCGGAGCCCAGGTCGCTGCTGGCTGCATACAGCAGTTCCATCTGGGTGGTGGTCCTGCGGCGAGCCTGGAGACAGACAAAAACCAAACTGCCACTTCAACAGGCAATGCTGTGTGTCAGGAGTCCTACACTCAACTTATCATTAGCTGGCAATTAGCATCCCACTCAAACACTTGGCAACTGCCTTGGAAACTAAATCAAGAAGCTCGTCTCTGCTTTTGGGCAGTGATTTCAGAAGAGGCAATTCAAATTCAATGGCATGAAACACTGATTTGACAACTGGTTTCCAAGGATATCCTTTCAACCTACCAGTTTCAGCCTGCCAATACTACATGAGTACAATATTACTCACCTACAGTTTATCCAAAGGAAATGTTATAAAGCAGAGAGAAATGAAGCAAAGTGTCAATTTAAATAGCTACAATTATACTGGTGTGACTTCTAACATCAATGCTTCTTCTCATATACAAACTCTGCTTCCTCCTTAGTTTAAGTCACCTCTACAGTCCACATGAATTAAAATTCATTCAAGCATTTCAACAATTTGAAAATAACAGAAAAACTCACAAAGAAGCTAATTTGCAAAAAACGGATCATACATGTTAGGTGTGATTTTACAGTGAAATTAAGATCTATCCCTCAGGGAAAGAAAGACCAATAGGGAAGACAAAGATCCAGTCTGAAAAGAGCCATTACAAAAATGATATGTTTATTTCATTGCATTTTTGGACCAAACTCACTTAGTTAAACAGCCCAAAATGCTGCATACCAAGGAATGTTACCAAATAATTCAACAGCCAACACAGATGGTTTCTTCCAAAGCCAAATGCAGTTGGAAAAGTGGAGGCTAAGCTTCTATTTACTTTGCAAACTTGGTTTATGCTCCTGTGAGCACAGAAGCAAAATTGCCATCAGTGCACATTTCCAGTTCCCACTGCCATCAATATTAATCTGCAGTCAGCCTAGATATAGTCCTCCATCATCAACTGTAATTAAGATCCTGGAGGTCAAACTTTTGTTTCATAAAGTTCAAGATTTCTGTGACAAATTGCAAACAATAAGCATGTTCACAGTTCCCACTGGCAATAGCATTGAACTGTAGCCTAACCAATTCTAATCTGCCAAACTACACCAGTTTGGAGTGAAAGTAACTGGAAGAACATATCTCTTTCTGGAATTCTAATAATTTAACCCCAAAATACTGAAGAAGTTATTTTTATCATTGTTTCTTAGAGGGGAGTGTCACACAAAATCATATTGCCCACAAAGCATATGTAAAGTACATCAGTTCACCTTTGGCACATCTTCATTCATTGAAGTCTCTTGGGCAAAGCAAGAGCATTCTCCAGAAGGTATCATTAAATTATGAATTATTATAGAATCATAGAATCACTTAAAAGACATGTAGAAGAATTGTCATTATCATCATTGTACATCCTACCTTGCTTTTGGGCTTCACTTCACCACAAAGCTTCAAGAGATCTGAAGATAATGAACTAAAAGAAGAATTGCATCACAGTTAGAAGGTCATACCTTTTGCAGATTTGCAGATGTGTATTTTTATTTTATTCTTCTTTCTACTGAAATCGTGGGCAAAGTATAAGGAAATAATGTTAGAGATACTTCCTAAAGGATACATGATTCTGCATTACAAAAGGAGGAAATTGCAGTAATTTTTCTAGAATCAGTAGTAACAAAGATTTCCTCACCTTCCTTCTGTTCCAGGACTATGCAATGGGGCATCCTCATCAGTACTATCTTCCAAATTTTCTAGAAAATTTCCAGAAGAATTACATTAGTCTGTCCCTCTACAACAGGATGTGAAGGCTTTAAGTGCTATACAAAGCAATTCAGACAATGTTGAATGTAGAAGAACAGAGTACAAAAGATAAGGATTTTCAAAATACCTCAACTATTTTCTATCCAGCCCCCACTGAATTTTCCTGACACCTAAACTAATTCTTTTCATACAATCTAAATACATCATACATCTGGCATACTGTGCCAAACATGGTCCTCTGTCTACTGTAGCACAGCAACAGAGATGATAGAAAAACAGAAATTCTAGAAGGAAATCTGTAAGAAAGCAGATAAAGCAAAGAAAATTATCTGCAAGACATGGAAGACATAGGATGCAAATCAATGGACAGTAAGAATGTCTCGTTCTCCTCTTTTTTTCATCTTCTTGCTCCAAGACAGAATCAGCCTGGCTATAATGAGAAAGAAAATGGTATTTTTAACTAGCTAGTGAGCTGAGGCTCAGCCTCCTCTGATACAGAATGCCACCAAGCATTTGAGCTGACAAGAAGCAAGCACTTTATTAGTATATAAGGATTCATCTCAAAAGAGGACGATGCTACTGCTTAATACTATAGAACGGCTTCCTAAAAAGAGATTAATTTCTAAAGGAAGCTGCTCAGTAGAAACGTTCCTGAAGCAAAAATGGGTACACAAACTTGTCCACAAAAGACAAAACCAGCATGCATGCCACACACTAACACTGTCAAACATCCAATTAACATGTCTGCATGCAAATGGTGCAAAACATTAAGCTGAGACAATGAGTCAAGGGCACATGTACAATCAATTCCAAACTGCTGGGAAAGCCAATCCCCTAATTTGCGTGTTATTCTAATAATACATTTTAGGCATAGATCAAGGACATAGGTAACATTTTTGCAAACAAAGTCCCTTAGTTTTGAACATACTCGTGAAATATTAAGGATTAAATAACCTTGTAATGACATTCCATTACACCTCCTCTTTACTAGAAGAGACACTGAGTTTCTTCACTTAATTTCTGTCAAAAAGGAGATACCATTTGCAATGCGTAGAACAAATGTATTTGTAACCCATATTAAAACAGGTTTGTCCATGTATATGTTTTAAGTGCAAGTTCATGCTTTGGAGAAAGGGAGGAAAGATATGCAGCTTTCAGCTGAATTTTGAGAAGGAATGGGAAAAAAGAGAAGGAAAATACTGCCTTTTGTGTACGCTGCATCTAAACAAGTTCCCTGAAAAAGTTTAAACCATCAACCTAGAACCAGCACCAATAATGCACTTCAGAGTTACCAAACTGCTGAATTAATCTTAATGATGTAATCTTATCAGAAATACAACAATTTTCTAAAGAAAGCAGGGTCACAGGAATAGCACTCTGAATTTTCGTTTGCTTTTTTTTTTTTTTTTGTTCCATCATGGATTTGAGGCCAGATTAAAACCTTTCAACACTTATTATTGTTGTCATTAGTGTTGTTATTATTGCTATTATTATTATATGCCTTCTGCAAAAGTGGGGATTTAGAGTACTGCACCTTTCAGTAAGACAAAAGCAGCATCCCTAAAATAAATGCATTTTAAAAAAACATAGGGGTCCTATTAGAATTCTGTTACTTCATCCCCTACTCAAAGAACTTGTGATCTCTTTTTACAGGTAAATAAGTAGAAACTGTGGAATGACCACAAAAGGTGGGATTTTATTTGTAGGCTCACTCTCATGTGACCTGATGAGTTTCTTCAGTTTGCCTGCAGTTCAACACAGGAAGACTGCCCAAAGCCCCGAGATAGAAACCAGTGCACAGAATCAACAAAAAGGTAGAAAGAGCAAGATTCTGCGAGAGTGAGAAGAGATGGAAGGAGAAATGAAGTTAGTAAAGACAGTAATGCTTGCAGGGATAGCAACTAGCAAACCACTGCTTGCAGAACAGGTGGAGAATTTTCTGATTATTCGTCTTCCTCCTCATGCAGTGGCAACTGGATGGTACCAGAACAATGCCATACACCAGCACAGTTCACTCAGAGGAGATGACATTTGACCAGCCCTCTCAAAACCTGCCCATAGATGGTTGTGACTCACATCCATGAATGTCCATACATCACAGGTGGGAAGTAAAAGCAGCTTCCACAACTCCTCAAAGAGGAGTCACTTCAGCAACATTCAAAACTCAATTTCATGGTCATTTTAACTCTTCACAAGAGCAGATGGGATAGTGAATGGCAGCTGGTTCATCCACCAAGGTGGATGTGCACTGAAAGTCCATTCAAGCCAAAACCTGAGCCTGTGATGTACTTTTCTGCAGACTGAAACTACTTCTTGTCTACAGCTGAATGCAAGCGCACAGCTACACTGGGGAATGTTCAAGCTTTTCTGAGCCAAGTGTATTCACACAGCTGAGAACTTTTGAAGATGGTGGATCTGAAAGCAGGCATCAAGAGGGTGAATCACAAATACCATGGAAGTGCAATCCCTTTGCTTGGGATAGGGTTCTCTGTGCTCTGCCACTGAGATGTCAGGCATCCTGGCAAGATTGATCTCAGAATCTGCTGCCACCCACACTTCTACCTGCAGGAACTGTGTCAGGCCCTGCACCAACAGAGTCCCTGCAAACCAGCTGGCAATCCCAGCATCAAAGCCTCACTACAGTGGTGTCTGAACTCCCTGCAGCTCAAAAGGTTTGGTCACTGGTGAGCCACAAAACACAGACTACCAACAGTCTTGGACCTAGGTTAATGCAGCATATTCAGCTGCATTGCCTTCCTATAAAGTGTTAGCACAGCCCTGAGTGGCTTAGATACTCTAAAAGCCTCAGTTCATGCTTGCAAAGTGTTAAAAAGCTTCTTTAATGAGATAACACTCTATGAAAAATTTGATTACAGAACTACTGTTTCAATACATTTAGTGAGTGGCTTTTTCAGCAAGTGCTTCAGATGTTGTTACTAAGTCAAAGCCTGTCCAGAGCTAAAGAAAATGCAATGCTGTCAGGAGAAACAATGCTCCAACAGGGGTGAACACACACACACACACATTAAAGGCCTATTCTAGAGACACTATGATGCTACAAACCACTGAGGTTCCTGAATAAATAACTGGGTGCATGCAGCAAGATCCCCTGACACAGATCTTCAGGTGCCACCTGACAGGAAGCTGGCCAAGTTCTCACCATCTCTACATTATGATCTATACACTTCCATGTAGTTTTGTGCTTTGAAATGCACAGGACAGCAAAATGTGATTAAAAGTAGCACAAGACAACACTAAAGGAATTATCACTGGTAACAGGATTATTTTTCTCAAGTTCCAAATATAGCTAATTTTTGGAGGGAAGAAAATAAGCTTAAGTCATTTGGGAATAACTTTAAAGCAACAGCAACAAGAGACTTATCTCAAAATCAGTGAAGTCAGTAACTTAAACCCAATTGAAAAAGTGGGATATAATCCTGCATTCTGTACAATATTTACATTACAAAAAGAGCTATTTGCAAAAGGTTAAAAATGACCTGCAAGTTAAGAATTGCCTTTTTTTCAAACCTAAAAAGATAAGCAGAATTTGTCACAACAGTAGCATATCAAAAAATAGTTTTATGTACTCAGAACATACTTTGGGCTCGCAAGCACCAAGTTATAAATTTGAAACACAGCTCTGCTTACTGTCTTCACTTTTAACTACCACAAGGGCTATTACCAGGAGAGCTAGGGGTGGTTTCAGAAAGGAAGAAATGCTCTTTAAGCTCATGATAATGAGTACATTTACAGAATAGTTCATGCAAATTTCACACACTCACAAATTCTAAGATGCATCAGTTAGTGAACATGAATGAATTAGTAACTCATGCAGCTGTACAGTACACAGAAAGCTAAACATACTTACCCAGTGGTATGCTATCTAGGTCTGTGTAAATACAGCAACAAGGAAAAAAAAGCAACATTCCAATCAAAACATATCCATTTATAAAAAGAAATAAAACAAAAGTACCCAAATGTATTCTAAATTTTTCTTAGTATCATCTCATGAGAAGGAGAATAGATGCCGTAACGACACAAAATGCCAATCCAAAATCCCTAGCACATGATGGCTGAACAGGATTGAATTTTTGAAATTCCCATTCAGAAGTTAAAACAATTCCAGATTGTAAAAATAACAAGCAGATTATTAGAATTTTTAAAAGTCTCAGTAATAAAAAAACTTTGTTTCTTACATTTCACTGCTGAGAGGGTCTACTTAAAAATGTCATACATGCATGTCAATTGTGAAGTATAAGATGTTACAATACAGCATCTATTCAGAAAAGAAATAGTCTAGAATGCCCAGTACAGCATGCACAAAAGGCAAACACGACATGCAGCTGACTATTCAGAAAACAAGACAAAAAAACTACCTTGCAAAGCATGACCCAGAAAAGCATCAAGTTCAGGATTTAATTCAGCTTTTTCTTTTAGCATATGAAACAGCAGTTGGTTTTGAGTAGCACTAGTAATTTCTGTCTGCTTAAGGCGTCCCTCAAGAACTTTGATCTGAGCTTCTTTCTGAGCTGCTTGGAGACCCTAGGAGAAAGAAAGATGACAAATGTTTTATCACAACACTTGTTTTAAAAAATGAAAATTGTCAAAATTTTTTAAAAACTACAAACATAAACAATGTGTACATTGCAGCTACCTTCTCACATCCTGAAGATCAGGTGTCAACAAAGGGTCTTTTTCTTTCCTTCACCTTTTAAAGAGCATTCCTTTTAACTTGCATTCCTCAGACTGCCTTGCAAATATGCATCTAGTGGCTAAGTGGGACATGACTCCTAAGTGCAATTCAGTCTTTACATTTTTTAAGAGTAGCAAGCATCTCAAAGATCAACACCTCCACTTTTCCCAAATTACTACTTTTTAAAAAATTATTACCTATGGTACTCTATAACAAAGAATAGGGGGGAGGTGGAAGTGGGAAAAGGTGGGACCCAGAACTGTAATCTTTCCTACACAATCACTGAGTGAACTTCCAGCTTCTAATGAAAGATCTTATGGCCTAACTTATGCCAGAATTCATTCTAAGAGAACTTCCCTAGATCCACAGATTTGTGGGAATTTTTTAGTTGTAGAAAATACAGCCAAAGAAATTTACAGGGAACGGTTTCCAAATAGAGTTCCAAATTCCAAAAGAAACAGAATGGGAAAATGAAGGTACAACACATCTTCTTAAAGGCTTGTAGGGCAACAGCAGACTTTGAGTGTTAGTGCTTGAGTAACAAGTGTAGCCCTTTGAATTTACACACTACATTTCGATTGAACTAAAGCTACATATCAATAGACACATTCTGCAAGTGAAAACAAACAATAGAATAGACAGTAGGTATGACCATTTTTGCAAAGAAATATCCCTTCAGCTTTTCTATGTGATAATTACTAAACAAAAAGATGACAGAATCCTTCACATAATGGAGCTTTTTACCATCATAAAGAGAAATTGTTAACAGAGTGAGTCAGAGGCACTTTTCTCACATTAACTCTATTGCAAGATCCATTCAAACACATCCAAGGGCTGAAAAAAATATTAAAAGATTGAAATTTCCAGAAGCCAATGTGATTGTGGGAATTTTTTTTACCCTTTTTTTTCCCCCAACAAACTTTTTGGATTACCTGCATAGTGATGAATCAAGAATGCAAAAGAAACCCCAGAGAACTGGTCAGGGGGTTGACCCAAAGACAGTTTCAAGTATCATTGAAATCTTTCATTTGACTCAGTGAGACATAAAGCAGCAACAAGAGCACATGACACATGTGTGCACAGGGTTATAAGCTGCCAAATACTTATTTTGAAAATATGAGAGAAAACGTATTTCCGCAACACCTTCAGAAGAATGAAGTACGTCATGCATCAACATATAACTTAAATTTTTTGAGGTTCATATTTGTACAAAGGTGGCTGAGCCAGTCTTTTAAAAAAAGATCTTGAGCTCTCTTTAGGAGTTTGTTGAAAAACATAGAGATTTATTTGATTACAAAAAGCTAGGGCTCTTGTAAGAACAATATGAGTTAATTAATATAGTGAAGAAGGCTCTACTGGGAGGTGAGAAAACAGGCAGTAAGTTGAAGAGGACAACAGATCTCAAGGGCCTTCACACTGAGAATCAGCATGGCTCAGTAATATCAACCAGCTTTGCTTTGTTCAGCACACATTAGTCATGTCTTTATGTCAGTACAACATATCTGCTCCTGGCACATGCCATAGTCCTGGCACATACATACTTCACTTAATACATTACCTTATTGATACCCATCATAAGGAAGTGATCAAGCAAATATCGAGCTTCTGTCAAAGTGCAAGCATTAATCACTGCTGTTACATCCAAGGTCTCTCCTTCTTCCTATGTGTGCAAGAATAAGCCCAGTCAGATTGTGAAAAAATACCAAGAATTATATTAATTTATTGCCACCATAATAGAAAGCATCAGCTTTGACATGTAAATGCTTTGCAATCTTAACTTGCATTACACTATTGACACTAAAACTCAGGTATCAATTGTATAAGTCTTCATCTCAAATTTCACATAAAAGTTTCCACCAATTTTCACTTCCAGGCTCAGTAATTACACAGACAAACAAAAACTAATTTCTAAATGAGAACATTTTCAAGGCTAACACAGCTGTGTTTTCTTGTCCCCATTTTACCATTTTTGCAATACTATTTGACCTACCTTTGCTTCTTCCATTTGCATAATGTTTGCTTGGCAGTCAGAAATGCTGTCGTTGATGTAGTCTATATTTGCAGTTACTGATTCCATCTCCTCATTTATGTTTTGGACATTTCTATCTGCTTCACTGCCACCCCCACCCTTGATGAGCTTCTCCCTTTTCTTTGAAAGCTTATCTCTTCTTTTGGTGAGTTCTTCACGTTGCTATTTTCCACAAAGACATAACATTACAGAAAAAGGAATTAGTAAGCCCTTAGAACACCGAAGTGTCTTTTTGTTTTCCTTTGTTTGCTACAGTTTAACTAACATATCCTGATTCCCACGGGAAGGAGTTACACAGGTGAGTACAGTAATCTATTTGCACATGATGCCATTAATGTGCTTCTTAGCTCTTACTAAGCACAGCAACCCCATTGTTCAAATGTTTACTGGAGCCAAAAGTGTCTTCATTGACTACAGTAGATGCCACCCACTTTTGCCAATGCTGCCAATAACAGCAATTAATTTACAGCAAACCTACTTGCAGTGCTCCCTATTTAATACAATGATACAGCCAACAGTGCACAGCAGATCACCCACCGTAAGCAACCTGTTCATATCTGCCTCCATGTTGGAAATAGTCATCCTCTGCATAATAATATCAGTCACTCTGCGTTCCAGCAACTGCCACTTCATCCTGGCTGCCTTTGAGGAGTAAACCCTGCTGGTCACTGCTTTCCGCTGGTACTTCCTTCTGGGACACATTCAAGAGAAACATGCAGCTAAGTCTGAAGTAGTCCAGTTACAAATTCAAATGTGGAAATGATGCGGAATATTTTTCACAAACAACTTAAAAATGTCATGCAGAAGTTGTTGTAGGTTTTCACAGCACCAGACAGCTGCCTCTACCCAGCCCTGAACTGTACTGCACTCTAACATGCTGCACTTGAAAAACAGCTATCAAACACTGCAGCATCTTTCTGGATGCACTGTTGAGTTCAAATACCACAAAGGTGTTGTTCCTTATCTAACAAGGAGATCTGCTTCAAATCACAGTGGAAAAGCACAAATAAACCTGATACACTGAACTACATTTTCCAACAAGTTTTTCCATGAACTTAACACTGCTGACATTGGACCACCAAGGTAATGTCTCCTGAAGAGCAGATTTAAAAACCCTCAAGATTTCAAAATCCAGTTTGTGACTCACCCTTTAATGCCATTTTATATTATTATATTATTGTCTTAAACCCAGAAAACTGAAATTGCATTTCATAATGGTAAAATGCCCATTTTATGAGCATTACATGATAACAGTTTGACAACTAACAGCACCTGCTAGAAAGTCCACACGAATTTCAGTTCTTGTGAGAGAGTCCTAACAAGTTTTAACCCTTACCCTGTTCCATTTGTTGCAGTTACAGATAATGCTTGAACCCTTGCAACAGGAAGGGTTCTCATCTTCTGCTGTGCTGCTGCTCTGGAGCCATCATGCTCGCCTGACAAACTGGAACTGGCTTCCTGCATGGAATGCTCGGGCAGACTCAGCTTTCGACTCACTTTTCCTGCCACTTTATCAGACAGAGGCCTCACTTGCCGACGAAGGGCTGTGACCTGGAACACAGTGCAAAGACACAATTAACTCCCCCAAAACTGAGTTCTAAGTTACAGCAATACAACATCATTCTGTTCTCAAAGATGCATTGCTGTTTTACCACAGTACCTCTTCAGTTTTGCGACGTAAGATAACTTCTTGGTTTCTTTTCTGAGCTTCCAGAAGCTTGAGCTGATGCTGTAAAAAAATAGAAGCAGCACATGATATTTTTTTCCATTCTCTCACAAGGACTGCATTGTATAAAAAAAAAAAGAAAGACCTCTACACATTAATACAAATCTGCAAAATTGCTGTGACATGAAGACTCAAGTCATGATTGTTTCTTGATCTTCCTAGTGCAGAACAAAAATAAGTGTTTCACTGTACCAATTATATCAAAACCAATAATTCCATGCAAGCAAAGTGGTAGCAATAACTTTATGAAGATTCACTAATCACTAATTCACTGATAACATTGATATACATACTCAATAAGCACAACAGGAAATAGAAGAATTATCACCTGAAGCTAGGAACTCTGTTTGCATGGAAGTCAAACCAAATTTTGTGCATTTTCACTGGTGAAAATATACAGGTACATGCCTGCCTCAGTTAATGCATATACACAGTGTGTGCCTGCAAGCAGAGGCACATCATAATGACAAGTGTTTATTCCAAATGAAAGTTCTTTATCTGTCAAATCACCTCTCGTTTTCGTTGCTCCTTTTTAAGCTGTGCAATCTCTCTATTTCTTCTGGATTCAGTCATTCTAGCTTTCTCCTGCTCTTCTTTCATTTGTTTCATCAAGCGAACCTGTAAAGAAGTCATCACTTAGAAAAGCTCAGTTCACACTGAAGTGCTGCTCCCTGCCCCCAACCATACAGTTTTCTCTTCAAATTGCCATTTCCCACTAGATTACATGCTTTTAGCCATTTACATCTTCCACCTAATGTCGTCTTCACTCAGTGCTGAATAACAGCTAAAAAGCTGTGCAAGCTTATGCATGTTTGATACTTTAATTTCTGTTCATTAAACCTAAAAGCTACCCCTCTGGCCCAGGAACAGCCTGATGCTCGCATCTCTTCTATTTTCAGACTTTCAAGCAGATAACAGCAAGAGCGGAGTTATCAGACAGATGGATGCACAGGAGATTCCAACCCAATTTTCAGTAAACATTCATTGTGCAACACTTCAATTTACTGAAATATACCTTGGTTTTCTTCATCTCTGTCACCTCCTGCTGCAGTTTCTTCAGCTGCTTTTCATACTGAGACTGATTTTTAAGCAAACGTGCATGTTCCTTTTGCGCTGTTTGAAGTCTCTGCAGTTCTTTATTCATGGCTTGGAGTTTCTTTTCATATTCTGACTTGATTTTTTTTGCCTTTTCTTCTGAATAGGTCTCTACAGAACCTAGAGTAAAAGGGAATTCTTAATCTGCTTCTGTTCAGGGTACTTTTACTCTGCCAGCCACAGCAGATAATGACTTCCTCTGCTCTAGCATTGCTCTGGTATTGCTCTGCAATACCTCTAAAATAATCTAATTTCTCTCTAGTTCCTGCTACCTGCACTACTTTGAACTTTCCACCTTGTATGCATTCTGGGATAAGAGATCAACTATTAACACTTTCCTCTGACTTCTTTGTAACAAATCTGAGCACCTGAAAGCACAAATACACACATTCACACAAATGTACACAGGAGTATAGCAACACTCCTAAAAAGCCATCAAGCCTGGTATTCCTCTTCTGACACTGATCAACTGGAAGGTGTAAGGAATAACAGGGGAACAGCAAAAGCTTAGACAGTGTATAACCATAAAGCATATATATGTTTAAAAAATAAAACCAAAATACTTTCCACAGCACTCCCAAAGTGCAGTTATTTGTGGCTTAGGACTCTTGAGTCATAGGTAGTTTGTCATCTAAATCTAATACATATTCAAAAAGGTTTGGTCAGTAAACACCTCTGAAAGGTATGTTTCACTGATCCTTGTTCTTTTTCTCATGCAAATAAAAAGAAAGTGGGGAGGAAAGAACACGAAGAAAACTTTTAATCGGGAATTATCTCCAGGATTATGAGAGCTCTTAGAAAACTGAAAATGCTTATTCACCCAAAACTGAAAATGCTTATTCACCCAAATCAAACACCTGTCAGTACCAATACTTTTTAAAATATTCTCTCAATTCTGATAGAAACTAGAATGAGTAAAGAATGATTCACTGGCATTATGGGTACAAAACATACTTCTGTTTTCTGCAATTTCTCATCAAATTTGAAAAAGAAAATGAGAGAAGTAGAAAATGGTTCAACTTCAACAGCTTATACAAGATCAATAATTTTGTACTTCTTACCCAAGTTTTGAAGAACCTGATCTCTTTCAAGCTGAGTATCTCGAATTTTATGTTGTAGCATCATTAGTTTCTCTTCATACTGTTTTTTCAGTGTTTGCAACCTTCGCTGGCTGTTTTCTAGCTCATCTATGAGTTTCTGCTTAATGGCTATTTCACAGGTGATATTTGCCAAGTCAGCTTGATAATTTTCTAAAATAGAAAAGATTTCTGTTAAAGTAAAGCAAGGACCACATGAATACAGATAATCCTTGCAATCTTAGGGTCACTGTAAATACATATTGTGCATGGGGTGATTGCACACAAATCACAATGAACCTGGCCTCTGGTCAATTTCAAATCCCATACAGGGACACTCGATCAGCTATTACATGCTTTAGCACCATAACCAAAAAAATAATTCATAGAACATGCTCTTCACAGAGAATTACACACAGACAGTTGACAACACACTTTCTTGCCTACCAAGTCCTGAGGTTTGACAGATATTATTTGCAGAACTCTACAGAATATTGCACTGACATCACCTTTTTCATCAGAGTCAGAATCTGATTCATCTGAGCTTTCAACAACTTCCATATCATCTTCATCCTCATCATCTTCCTCTTCTTCATCATCATGATCACTGACTTCCTGAATTTCCTCCTACAAAACATACAGACATTAAAGCACCCCCATACCTTTTCATGCCTCAATCATTTTTGACTATCACTGTGAAGCTGCAGTATTCACCTAGCACATTCCTAATTTTCTTTCTATCACATTCTAAATCTTTAAACAGACAATGAACAAATAAACCAAACACTTATAAATACTTACTCCCTCCAATTCATTATTCTCTCTCTCTGAAGTGCCTTTTTCGTCTCTTTTCTCCTGCTCATTGTCGGTGTTATCCTCCTTAACACTAGTAGAAGAGGCAGACACAAATTATTCACAAACTGAAATGGCTGTTGTTTCCCATCCCCCAAACCAGTAAGTTGAAATTCCAAATAAAGATGAAAAACAAAGTGTCATTAGAAAAACGTACAGGTGTTGGGCATGGGTAAAACACAACTTCCAAACTTCTGCAGATAAAAAAATAATGCCTAATTACTTTTAATCTTGGCTTGCAATGTAACAGTAATGATTAGCACACTGTTCCAGCACACTGCATAACTGGGACAATCAGAATACACATCTCCATATACTACAGCAGTACCCATTTTGCATGGAAGTTGCAGTGTACCCAGATTAGCTTTTACAAAACAATAAAAGAATATTGTGTGCAAGTACAATGTACATTACAGGTGTTCCTACACTTTCAAGCTATAACAGAGCCTACTGTACTTAGTATATTCTTAAAATTTATGTATAAACCTTAAACAATATCCTAATATAATTTATACTCTTTTGATTAGCTACCTACTTTGACATAGAGGGAATGCTCAAAATAGTCACTGATAAAACAACAAAAAGGGTTTACAGCAGGGTTATTTTGGTTTTGTTCTAAACGTTTGGTGTATTACCCATTAGGGCAAGTTTTAACATTTTAAGTGCACATTTAAGACATCACATGCAAATATAAAACAAAAAATCAATGGCACTCTGCAGATTGTCACAGACTGGCTATCAGTCCCTCTAGTGCTACAGGTACAAAACCCAAAGCTCCAATGGATGGGAAGTTGTGACAGAACAGAGCTAGACACCATAGGGATTACTAATGAAAAAATGTGGTTAGGGCTGCATAATGTGGAATCCACCTAAACTAACATCAGCTGCATAAAAGTTTGGCAAGTTGTTCTGTCACTGACCAGGCACAGAAACTAGAAATGCACATCTTCCTCCACTGATACCAAGAGAAGCTCAGATTCACGATCAAACTCTTGGGCAAATCCAATACTCAGTGCAGTGACAAGAAATATACAGTAGATTTGAGACACTATGATTTGATTAGTGACACCTTAAAACAGAGCTCGAATCTAAAAAGTGCCTGTTGAGTAACACAATGGTGTGTACACCTGATTTTCTGTTGTGTTGCTTTTTAATCTGTTCTGTGCTAACTGATTCCCTTCTGCCCCACTCATTACCAGTTATGAGCTGACCATGCACAAGGCAGAAAGCTTTTGCTTGGACCATCTGAATCCGTGCAGCAGCTGGGAATGCTAGAATTTAAAAATCTAACCAGATTTGTACACAAAAAAATGCCTAACAGGGAACACTGTGCCATACAATCTCATTTCCACAGATTCTCATCTCCCTCAAACCAGAACATGTTCTATGTTGGTTATTAAGCCTAAAAGATAATGGATCTTAGCTGCAATCCTCATGCAAATTGAGGCAAACCCCCAGTTTCCCTTCTACTCAGTACAGAGCTAACCACTACTGAGAATATGTGCTCTGCCTAAGAAAGAAGAGAGAGAGAGAGGAAGAAGGAGAGCCAGCAGCTCTCCCAGGTGGAACTGTACTGCTTAATGTGTATGTTACTGGTCTGTGGATTCACATCATCTGCATCAATTCAGTGGGTGGGTTTTTTGGATCAAAGTAGACAGCAGAAAAATAAAACCTCCTTTAGTTTCACTTTTAATCATAATATAGTTCTCTTTTTAGCCCCTCAGCTTAAATGCTCTCTGTGAATGACTACTCATCTACTGGTTTGGCAGAAACAAAATGGGAGGAATGATCAAGGCTTTTGTCACATGTTTTCAGAAACCAAAGCAGCAGACTTGACTGAGGTGTGATGGTCCAAGACACTCGTGATCTCACATGCCAAAATTATTATTGTAATATACTGCCTGCCAGACATTTCATACTGTATGTGCTTCTCCACCTTCCTCCTGCCTTTCATTTGTCTTAGGCCATGCAAGAAAGAAAAAAATTAACTCAACAGGAATTCCCAAAGGTGCCACCACCCCACAAAAGCTTGCTCAACAATGTGTAACTCCAGAGTCAACCTCAATTCCACAACAGGGGTTTCTTCCAGTTAAAACACTAGCTGAAAATGAAAACCCAGGAAAAAATTCTGAAAATTAACTACTCCTGAAGTACCTATGAATCTGCCCAACTTCTTTTCATGTATGACAACCACTTAATTGAAATGACAGGTAATTAAAAAACCTGGGAAATATTCCAACCTTCTTTCTTCTTGACTGCTTTCCTCAAGTTTCTGTAGCCTTCAAAAGCACCAGGTACAGTATTGGAAGGCCAAGCCAATGAAGGACAAACCAGACAGTGAAAAGCAAAAGTGATAAGAAGGTAAAAAAATGATATATATGAGCTTGCGGAGTTTAAAATGAAATTTTAAAAAATACCATCAAGAGACAACAAGTAGTAAAAAGGCAATACATCCTGGACAGTTGGAAAGTAAACAGAAAACAAAAAAGAAGCATGTGTAGGTTAACTAATTTACCACTGATAACAAGTAAATTCAAGTTACACTAAGGAAGAAATTTTAGACAATATATTAACCTTAGAATTATTTCTAATTATGGATTAAGAAAATATCTCAATTCTAGAAAAAGCTTTCTCCTCTTTCTCCACTTAAAGCTGGCTGGTAAAATACTGAAAATTCAGGAAAAAATGCACTAGTTTTATATATTCTGATAACATATTGTAATATAAAGTAGAAATAAGAAAACTTTAGTATTACTATTCTAAATAATATATTCTGAATATAATTAATACAAAAAAATCTTCAAACTGCACTCATGTTTTTGTTTGAGTTTTGTTGTCTGTTTTTAAATAAAAAGTAGAAAACTGCAGCTTATATTTCTGGGATCCAGAAAGTACATGTGAAAAATTTCTTGTTATTTTTTAATAAATTAACAAAAAACATGCACCAGAAGCAATGAGATGGACAAAATGTTAGTATTTCTGCCTGCACTTTTTCCTCTTGACTAAATGTGGATTTATCAGTAAAAAAGTCTGCATGACATGTATAAGCATAGAGATGGCTTAAAATTCATCAACTACTGAAATTCCTCATTTCCCATTATGACAAAGTTTTGAGCAAGAGCTTTTGCTGCCTTTCCACCTTATACTGCCTACCACCTTCCTTTGGTATCAGCTAGGAGCTAGCAAGCTGAACCCCCATGTAACTTTCATGACTAATTTAGTTTAATGAAGGTTAGGGGAGTCAAAAGAAAACAGTCAGAAATGGTTACCAGCTTATAAGGCTGACTAACAACTGAAAGGAATGTAGGAGATTTGCTCAGGGCCTTCTAGTGGGTAAGCATTAAGTCACATTAAGTCACACTGTGGGATGCTCCAATCAGTAGGCAAAATATTACTGCTGTGTAAACTGTTTCCAATAAACTTTATGACAGATGCTTATTAAGGCTACAGATATTTAACACTACATACCTGCTGCTCATTCAGAACCCTGCTCTTAGACCTTCAGGCTACCACTCAACAATTTAAATAAGTTGTATGTATTTAAAATTATGCACCTTTTGTTGTACTGACCCATACCCAGGAAACAAAAGGCCAAGAAAGGCAGCAGACTGGGCAGAACTAATAGCTAGGCTTACCAATGCCATTTAAATAGAAAAACGCTAGTTAGACAACTTTAAAAGAACGGCAACACTAAAAGGAAATAGCAGAGTAAATGTAACCAAATGCCTAATTACTCTTAGGAGAATTATAAGAAGAATTATAAGAAAGAATCCCCATCAAACTGCATGTTTGATGGGGATTCTTTCTTATAAGAAAAGTATCTGTGCATTACATTAATGTACACACCGCCAATTCCTGAAATTTCAATAGAATAAAAATTCACGGTGATATAACCTTAACACAGGCTTTTCACTAATAGGATAGAAGCACTCTGCAGATAGCAAGAATGACAATGTACAATCCCTCAAATTCTAACGTTTCTTAGCATCTAAGCAATTTTCTTCCCAACACATGCACCTCAGAAATTTCTAAGTATTTGTTACAAAGCAGTCTGAGGATAGGGCAGTAGATAGATTCAAACCTTAGCAGCACTTTGAAGAGTATGACCCCATTTCATAGAACACAAGGACCACTTTAAGATGGAGCCATCAAGAGGTCTCTTCCTACTTTAATTTTTCTAAAGCTGTCTAATTCTATAATGCTAGGATTCAAAACTGGTCTCAAAAATAATTTATGGTAAGTAGTTCCTACTTTCAGATCAGACTACTTGGCCGTCCCATCACAATATTATTTTCTTGGTGTGAGAAAGTATGCCTGGCTTTCAAAAAGACAAAACAAAAGAAAAACAAACCACAAAAACACAACCTAACAACTGAGACTTTATCTAAGCATGCAGCTAAATGCATGCTTGACTTTAAAATGCGTTAAAAAATACAAAATCAAATCTTTGTTCCTGTATTTGCAGTTAAAGGACATACTGAAGTGCTTGGCTGAAGAGAGGACAGAACATTCTGCTGATTTTATTTAATACTTCCATCTTCCCCTCAAGTTCCTACAAAAATGAGACAAAACCTATCAAAATCCCCATAGAAGTCTAAGAGCTTCCTGAAAAATTATATGTCTGAAGGACCATTATGAAGAAGAGTAATAGATTAGAAGCATGAAAAATTTAAACTAAAACTGAGAGATTTCTAATGGACACAAAGTCTCTGAGTACACAAAGCCTTGCTGTGCTAACTGCTATCTAAACAGGCATTTATGTGAATTTCTATGAGGATTTTAGTAGATGAGAAGTTGGATAGCAAAAAAAAAGAGCAAAGCATGATGTTGCAGAGAATTAGGAAACGTCAAATTAAAAAAAACATTCATAGAAGCCAAAGATAAAGCAAAAGAAGCTGTTTCAACAGCTACCAAAGAATCCCCAGATATTCAGAATATCTTTTCTTCAGAAAGCTGTTTCAGTTTTGACATAGAGTTAAAAAAAAAATTATAATTTTTTCAAACTTCTGTTAAATTTCAGGTGCATTTTAGAAGAAGTTTTTTAAATTTTAAAAATCTAGAGCACCTGTGCTTTTATCATTGTGCATAATTACATAGACAAGTTCATTACAAAGGAGACTCTCATTCTACAAATACTGCACACTTCACTGGAAGAAAAGATGCAAAAGAAAAACTCTTAAGTTAAACATGTAAAAGGGTTTGAAGGAACAGCAGTTTAGGGTCCAAACCCACACAAAAAGCCTTTTTAAGTCTCAGTAATTTAAAAAAATAGACCTTTTTACTAAGAAAGATAAAACAAATAGCATTATAATTCATACACCACCTCTTTTTCTTTTTCCTTTCTTTTTTTTTCAGCTTTTCTAGATCTTTCTTGGCTATATCTAGAATTTCCATTGTCTCTTTCTCTGAGGAAAGCATAGAAGCAGAAAATGCTGATGGTCCACCAAAGTACGTGGCTCTCGATGAAGCTCTTGACAAGTTGCGTCGAAGATTTTCATTCACTGCTTCACTCTCTAATAATTTTGCTCTTAATAAAAAACAAAACAAGGAAGAATTGTAGACCATTAATTACAATTATTGCCAGTACATGAGCTGTACACTTTTTTGCCTCTGTAGCTTCAATGCATTACATTCTGTCTAAAAAGAAACTACAAACCAAGATGAAGTCTAAAAAAATACAATGTAGTAAATTCCTTTAAAATACCATTCTACACAATGGTTATATATGTTGCATCTATATCATATAACCTTGACAGAACACATGTAAATATGTCTGTATGAACATACACACAGACATATATATACACAGATACATACCTGAACACACTTTATGAATATAGATAGTATATGAAAGCTACACAAAAGCTCTAATATAAACTGAGGATAGGCCAGATAATTTTTTGCACAGTATATGACAGAGATATAGATAAATAAAAATATCTAAAATATTTAAGAGTTTTTGAATTTTAAAAGGAAGTATTTAAAAATATATATATTTTTAAACAAGTAATTTCTCAGTGCTGTCATTTTTATAAAAGGTTATAAAATTATAAAAGAATCATTCTAAGTTTTACTGTCCTTGTGAACAATATGAAGTTATCACCATAATTTAGGCGACATCTTACTCTCATTTCTATTGTCAGTTTGATCTCTAACATTTTACATTTTTGTGTCCAAGAGCAACACCAGATGGTCTTAGAAGCTGAAGGACCACTCTCCTAAAGTAATCCCCACATAGGAAAACAGCTGAAGTATTGCTAACACTTCTATTATTTTTTTAAATAAAAATTGTCCAAATACATATAATGCAAATACCTGAGATCTTCAATTTCCTTGATATAGTTATGAATCATGTTGCTAATTTCTTCATTTCCTTCCCCTTTGAAAGACAGAGGGAAAAGGGGAATGAGGGAAGAGAAACATTAAGAAAGGGTGGTAACAGTATAAACATCTGAATATAGCTACTAGGCACAAGGTACCAGGAAAGGGAAACAGTCACATGGGCTACACATGTAAATCTTAACTTATTTGTAAAATAGCTTTCCTTCTCAAACTGAGTTACATTTTTTGTTCCTCTCTCATGTGATCATCATATGTAATTTGTTTTCCATATTAGTGCATTTTAACAATGCTTAAATCAAAATTACTTATCTGGAGTTTAATTTGGAGTCAAATTAACTTGGTCTGGTTGTTAAACCACCACAGAGGCTAAGCATACATATAATTCCTATACAAAAATATTATTTCATGTTTCCTCTAGTTCACATTTCTAAATGGATGGTCAAAACAGGGTACCAAACCATTTATATTATTTAAAAAAGACTCCAGAAAGAGAAAAAATAATCATATGGGGGCCTATCCCTGCCAAAGGAGGTTCTACATTGCTAATAAAAAGGCATAATTTCATTTCAAGGGATCAATAAAGCAAGGACATATAATTAATTTAAGTTCATGGATTTATGAAGCAGTTTATGCACATTCACAGCATACCTGTCCTGGCTAGCACTTGGTTGGCCTGATCACTCATAAGCTGTGTTATTCTGGCTCTAAGAGCATCAATAGTCTCTTGCATTGCCTTAATTCTAACTCGCAGGTTGTTGTTTTCTGTCTGCAGCATTGCATTCTCATGGAACATGTCATTGATGCTTTCAACGCCTTCTTCATCTATAATCCTTTTACCCTTCAAGAAAGTAAAAATATTTTATTAGTTAGTCCATAATAATTACTTATATTTTGTTAGTCAAGGCTGACCTACACTTAAAAAGAATTCTAACTTATAAAATGCAATCCACAGATGACTTAGAATTCCAAGCACACACTTGCAGCACATGATAATCTCTCAAAGAGTTTAAAACAATGATAAAGGGATAGTTTTCAAAAGACTGATGTCTGGGCCAACACCTTAGCATCTGGGTTTTTTTGTAATTCCACTTTAGTCTGAAATATGAACTCTTGAAGAGGTTAAAAAATGAGAAAACTCTGTATCAAATCAGAATTCCATCTCAAGAAGAGCAAAAGGTGATCCTGTTTGGTAACGACCTTTATTACTGAAAACACTGAATAAACTTCAGGAAGAAACAGGCATGAGTATTTGCCTTATATGCTTGAGATCTGATTTTTAAAACAAACTGGTTTAGCCATCTAGGAAGTTTTCAAAAGCAATACACAGTAACTGTACACATCCACTCATGCATCAATCTAAGTTGTGGTTTGGTCATTTTTGATTTGGAAGTGGCTTTCTCATTGCCTTTCAAAAAGCAAATAGCACTCAACATCAGTAAATATCACTGACATTTGCTGACATCTCTTTTCTTTGGGGATACAATCTATGTTTCCTAAAAAGATCTGGTGAGATCACTGGAATGAACTGTTGTTTACACCAGGGTTGCTTTTCCAATGTTTTTAGCATATGAAGCGGAAATAGTCAACAGGAAAAAAAAACCCTGTGGAATTATAAGCATTTTAAAGCAGAAGAAATCCTGAGAGGATAAACTTACAGTCTTGTATTCCATGAGCTCCATCTGTAGCCGTGCAATCTCACTGCGCAAAGCGTTTATTTGCTGGCTGGCCCGGTCCTGATTAACCATCACCTTGTTCTTGATGTTCCGAGCCCGGTTGGCGTACTTCAACGTGTTCAAGGTTTCCATGAAGTCTCGATCTGAAGGGCTCACACACGCTATCATGAGCGTTTGACTGCAAGTCAGAAACACTGGTCAGCATTACACACCAAGGAGAAAAACAGCAGAGAAGCTAACAGGTCCTCAGGCACGAGGTGAAACAAAGTAGTAGTTTTACAGTACTTGTGAAAATATTTCTGCATCTAGCTCACTCCAAACTGTGAACCACAAAGGTCAGCAGGTCTTGTATCTCCCTAGGAGATATTAGATACTTGTTCCACACATGAAATTGTGAAAGATATTAATGGGTGTTTCCAGAAACGTTCCTCAAATGTTTTCCTAATCATACATAAACTGAGATTAAGGAATTTATAATCAAACAAAATTCCTAGACAGTGATTTGGATCATGCAGCTGTCAGGACTGTCTACTGTAATTCCTGAGTTGCTTACCTGCCTCATCTGAAAGATGCTCAAATCTCATCTTACTTGTCCATACATGTCTAATGTGCCTGTTCTCTACCTCAGGTTCTGAACTGGATGAGTTCTCCACTGCAAGTTATCTGCTGTTCTCCAACAGAAGTCCAGTACTAGGATTTACCCTCAGCACTCTATTCTGTAATACACAGAACACTGTACACAGTCTGTAACTGTAATTGTATCACATTTCATAACATCACTGCTTAGAGCAACCTTCTGCAACAAAAAGCAGCAGGACCTGAGCTCTTGGCCCAAGAGGCCTATGAACAACCATCCTCCTTTCAGTTTCCTACAACATCCCCTAGCCATCCCACCATGGGATATTACTGTAGGTTGAGAACACATTCCATGCTCCAAATGAAAGATCAAGCAGATAGACCAGGAGGAACCAGTAGGACAAAAGTGGGAAAAAAAACCCCAAACAATTTTCACTCCAACCAAGTGCTTTCACCAATCAACAGGTTTCTTCCCTCAGTCCCTGGAGCATACTCATTTCACATCAGGTAAGAACAGCCTAGAAGTCAGAACCAGAATTCCACTGCAGATCACTCTGAAGGTGCATACAATGCCTAAATTCTCAACAGAAAGGGCAAAACATCTGCATTTGATGTACTGAATACACTCCTCCAAGTTTTAAAGGAATTTGCTTCTCCATTGTATGTCACGACTTGGGTTGTGACAACATTAGGAAGACTGAACTGTCTGTGGGGCAAAGGAGAATTATCTGCATCAGGCAGTCTGGATTCTGATCTTCACTTTCTATAATTTCGGACTGAAACAAACAAACAAATCCCTGCAACACTCTGTGAGGCAAATAATTATATTCACCATACACACTGGGAAACTAAGCTAGAAAGGGTAAATAGCCTGGGGCTACAAATTCAATTTCGGCAACTCTTCCTCAGTTCTCACCCTATCTTTATGTCAGTTCTCCAAACTCTTTTAGTCCTCAAGATAAGGCCATGCAAGATTAGGAACAATTTTTTTGATTCTGACATTGAGAATGCACTTATTTTTCTAAATCTCAGAGGACTGGTTCTGCCTTGTGTTCATCTTGAAAACTGAACAACTTGAACTCCAGTTTCCTATCTGAATTGTAAAATGGACTAGGGTTTTTAGACACTGTTCTACTTTTCTACTTCCTTTATGTCACCATTTCTTTAAATTGCTCCCCCTGCTCCTGAAGTTAGGAAGGTTTTCCTTTTTCATATTATACATTATAACATTCCTTTTAAAACACCAGTGCTCCATATTTTTATTTGAATAATTCAAGAAACATTAATATTTAAGTGCTGCTTCAGAACTGTTACAGCATTATAGTTAAAATAAGGATTATTGTGAGAACAGTACAGTGATATAATGCTTTCACCACTGTTAACTCAGGATTTACTACAACCTAACCCAAATCATTACTAAAAAATTTCTGTACGTATTTGTTAAGAGAGAAACAATAATGTGGATGGTTATACCTAGGGTGGAAGCTAGAAGGCTACAGAATAGGCATAAAGAAATCTAAATCTGATTCTCTAGAGGAAAAAATGCATATTTGTTAAAATTTAGTTTTTCCACACATTTTGATTTCCAAAGCCCAGACAAGAAACCATTAAAAATATGAGGGTTTTATATGTAAATATATATGAAAAAAATCTTCCTTAACAACAAAGTGCTGATTTGAGCTGTCTCAGCATGTATGTCATATACAAAAAAAGTGGGGGGAAGGAAGGCATCCACACAATTCTCATCAATCAGAAAAAAGACAGAAAGAATACATACAAGCATCATTAAAACCATTCTGGGGCAGCATTTGTGCTGGTTTTGGCTGGGATATAGTTAATTTTCTTCACAGCAGCTGGTTTGGATTTGTGCTGACAGAAACACCTGCTATGGGTCCATAATGCAGGTATGTTTGAGTTGCAGGGCTCACACAGAGGCAGGGCCTTCTCTGCTCCTCAGGCTGCCCCACCTGTGGGGGCACAAGGGGCTGGGAGGGGACACAGCCAGGACAGCTGAGCCCAAGAGACCCAAGGGATACTCTATCCCATATGGAATCCTGCTCAGCATATGAAGCTGGGGCAATGAGGAGAAAGAGGAGGGATACTCAGAGTGACAGCCTTTGTCTTCCCAAGTCACTGTGAGGCATGATGGAGCCCTGCTTTCCTGGGAATGGCTGAGCACCTGCCAGCCCAGGGGAAGTGAATTATTCCCCTTGCTTTTCTTGCATATGCGGCTTTTGCTGTAGCTAACAGTGTCCTTGTGTCAAACCCTGACTTGTGTGCCTTGTGGCTCTCTCCCGGGGGCAGGCAGGGAGTGTCAGGCAGGGAGTGCTGCTGCCCGCCCCCATCGCGCTCTAAATCAGCTCCGGGATTGCTCCCGAGCAACACGGGGGGGAGCCGCGGAGCTGAGAGACGCCAAAATGTTGTAGAGTCAATGCAGTATTTTCTACAAAAGGCCGATATGACAAGAGTTTGAAAAAAACATGCTCACTAGCTGGTGCATTTAATAAAAAACTTAATGAAGTGCTTTTTGCATTTATTTACAAAAAGAGCTTAGCAGAACTATGTTGTTTGATTTCGGCTGATTTGTTTGTAATTCTGGAGTTTCTTCTTCTCTTTTGCACTTTTGATAGGTTCTAGCCTTTACTTGCCCTCACAATGCAGTGCTTCAACTTGTTACTAAAGTTATCTCTCTGAAGAGCATACTAACAGTTTGAGAATTTTCTTCCACTTCTCCCTACTCCTTTGTGTAAAAACTTCCTACTCTCCTAAGCATAGGAGCCAGGTATATTGGATCACATAAAAGAACAAGAGCACTCTCTTACTAAAATATACTCAGCTGTGGTCCCTCTTATATTTGTACATGTTAGCATTCCAAATACAAATTCTGTATTATTTTAATACATTTGTTAATGTTTCCTTATATAAAGCCTTCAGAGGTCAAAGCTTCCCTTTGCTGTATGTGCAGAATATATGCAAATGGATTCATACAAACCCTGGTGGAAAGACTACTTTGTTTTTATTAGGCTACAATCCTAACACACCAGGTAACTGAACAGATGCATCATAAGCTGAGATATATAATCTCTAAAAAGATGGAAGTGACTGTGGTAAACTGACTCCAAGCTCCTGTGCATGGCAGAGCAAATAATTCACTGACATTTAAAAAACAAAGCAACAACAACAAAACACCTCTAAAGGAGAAACTCATCATAGCTTTAAAATACGCTATAAACAAAACCTACCATTTGTACTGTCTACAATCTACAGACATTTTCATGGGAAGAACTGGCCTGAAAATGGTAACTTCTAAGTAACCTGAAGCTTCATGTCTAGTAAAATAACAACAGCACTGAAAAGAACAAAGCAAAAATCCTCTTTAAAATATTTTCCTTCTGTTGACAGCATCATTTGCACAACAATTTACCTCCAGAACCTTTCTCCAACAAGATTTTTATTGTCATTTAATGTTCATTTTACTTTCTGCAGATTATGTTCTCATTCGTGCTCATTCACAATGAAATACATAAAATGTTCCAAATTTCATACCTGTTTCCCCCAAGAGAGTCTTGAAGTAGCCTTGTAAGCTTTGAATCTCTGTATGGTACATGAGTTGCCTTCTTACTTTTATCTCCCAGTGCACTTATTACATTGCCAAGTGCCAGCTATAAAACACCAAATCACATAACACACAAGTCAGAACCAGCTCCTGTGTAGTTTTATATTAAAACACCTATAAACTATATGCTAGAATAAACAGCATATATAAACATAATATGCTATTTATTCAGCATATTCTCACAATATGCTGAATAAACAGCATATTGTGAGAAAATTAATATACTCATGACAGTTAGCATTAAAATATTTCTGAAGATTTCTGTATTTTACATTTAGAAATTTTTGTGTTATCAACAGTGCATCAGATGACTTACAGTCTGGTACTGGAAGTGCCAAAGTGCTTAGCACAATTCATATGCACTATTAGTATCTCATATCAGCCACAAAGTAAAGTTGGTAATACTTAATCTAACAAACATTTGCTTTGGATGATAAAGTTGATCTCTACCTCTAACAGTACCTATAATTTCTTTAAAATTAATCTTATCAATCTGCTTTATGCTACATTTAGAATATAATATGGGGCATTTATATGAAGAAAAAAACCCCAGAATTTAGTACCTCTACAATTATAAAGCAAAAAACATCTGATAATGATTTGAGCATTTAAGAATTGAAATTAAAGGCTTATAGTCCATGGCTATCCTGTTTCATTATGAAAAGGGTCAAATGCATGTTTATAGACAATCAAACATTTGGCTGTGAAATTATTTTTATGTGGAACTGCACACACTTCAGTCAAACTGAAGGATTTCGCTTTAGGTGGCGCCCTGCACTGCAAATTCTTGCTTTGGAAATGCTGCAGCTGCCAGCAGCAGATGAAGAACTGCACACACCCTGCTTGCTTTGAAGGATTTAAATCCTTTCAATCTGTTCCACAAAACTGAGGGCTGGACTTCACTGTAAATAAAAGTTTTGTGATCTTATATTAGTTACATCACATTGATTTTCACCTTCATGCACTTTATGTGTTCTTTGTTAAGGACACAACTATGTCATCTAGATCTCCCAAATCCTGCTGGCTTTGTGCTTATGTCAATGATGAAATTGAACTGAATAGTCTTTCTCTTCCATACAATATAACCAGAAGAACAACAGAAAATAATCTATGTCAGGATGGCAATAGAATCACTGAGAAGCCTCTAACTGCACAATACCCCAGAAAAAAACAAGACATGTTTTCACATATAGAACAGACATGTATTTTTGTGTCTTATTTAAGAGTTGCACAGAGCCTCCACGTAGCCATGGGGCACAAAACAAAGACATGAAACTACAATCTCCACTGATAATCTCCAGCTCTACTTTTCAGTGCAGTTTAGTATTAGGTAAAACATTTAATACAGTTAATTTAATACAGTTAATTAAAAAATAGCCAGTACACAGACAAAAAAAATATTAAGCTATAAGCTATAAATTTAATTTCTAAGTGTTTGGCCTGGGGTTGTTTTACATTATATTGTACAGTTGTATAGTCTTACTAGTCCACAGTTGATGGAAATGCCTTCTTTTGCCCTTTCTCCTGTAGCTCCTGTTCGCTTTAACCTTTCAGATCCCGCCAGATCAACAAAATGAAACTTGGCAGTAAGAGTTTCATATTCATTCATCTCAGAAGATTCAGATATTATCCTGTTATCAGTGGCATTATCCTGAAGCAAAGAAGAACCCACAAGGCTTGGTGAGATCTTTCACATTACCATTTGTAAAGTTCAATTAACAATTATTTACAAAACTCCCTCTTTACTATGACCATCTCCTCATTCCTTCTTTTATAACAGTATTTTGAAACATTATCTCCATTTTAATCATATGTACTAACACATCATTCTTGAAGACCTAGTTCTAGATGCATGTGATTACAAATTACTTCAAGTACAAGCTACCATTGCTTCTTGATGAAGAAATGAGGGGAAACATCTATTAAAACATACAAGTCTCCAGCAAGGTGAGCAACAAATTTGTATCTCTTCTAAAATGCACTCTTGAATCGATTGTCAAAGGAAACTGATTTAAAAAAAGAAAACTTTATTTACATTATTATCCCACAAAATCAGCAGAGCCAGCTAGTTTATAAACCTGCCAAATAGCTGAAAGATATTTTGATTTTATACCACTCTAAACCGCATCACCAGCCTCCCTGTGGGATAATTTTTCAACTTACATCAGGAATTATTGTTGGAAACCACTTCTCCTAGCAGTCAGTATTCCACTAGCACTTCTGACTTCCCCAGAAAGTAAGAACAGTAGAGGGAACAAGGGAAAATGAAGAGTTTCCTTTCTCCCTTCCACCTTCCTCCCCCAGGTAATGACTGGCACTTGCTGCAAGCCTCTATCAGTGCAGGGAGTCTGCCCAGGAACACACTGCACTGGGGCACCTACCACAGCCTCAGCCTCTTTGCACTTCACATCCCAAAGCACGGCAGGAAAATTATCCTTTTTCATTAGACAATCCCAAATTTTTTTACTGTCGATTAGTTTAACTCTACTATTCACTGTAGACTTTTTTTACTAAGAGTGTAGTTAGATTTACTGTCAGGAAAGTAACACAATGAGAAAAATCCTTAAATCACTCACTTCTTGACCTTACTGGTAAGGCACCCATTGCAGGGCAATTTCCATTTACTTGGCATGGTGTCAGATAATAAGCATATATCCAGTGTATACTGGAGGCATAACAAACTCTCACAGCCCAAACTACAAGCTTTATTAGGAATTTCTATCACATTAAGTATAGAAAACCCAGAAAACCTTAAGAAAAACCCAACCAACCAAACCCAAACCTAATCAAAAAGCCAAACACAGACCCTCAGGTATTCTGTGGTGACCTTTATGTCCTTGGCCAGGCAGCCTACAGTTCCCTTCACTACTGCAAGGGGTAACACAGGTCTCTGCAGACCAAACCCTTCTGATGGTAGTTAAATATTTCATGCATCCTTTTATAGCAGTAATATAAGAGAATGGGGACAGTGCCACTTCCACAAGACCAGGAACCATTATTTCTGTTATTTTGATGTTTACACTCTGGGGGCCGCACTCTTATTCCCAGCCCTCAGAGTCATGATTAATGCATCCCTTCACTCTCCCTCACTTAGCAAGTGAAATGTACATCCAGAAACTTCCCAGAAGCATGTCTGGTGTGAAGAGAGCCCCAGGAGCATGTCTGTGCACTGCAGCCCTGGCTGCCTGCCAGCCCTGGGCACGGGCGACTGCACAGAGGGGGCACGGCCAAGGCTGTCACAGGAGAAGGAGAAACTGCGTTGCCCTAGTAACAAAGGTCTCCCAAAACTGTTGTCTACAGAAACTTGAGCTACATCTCTCCTGGCCACCCAATAATAGCTTGTATTAATTTAGATTCCAGGAGCGTTCAGAGGACAGCGTCAGGTCTATCCTCTACTCTCCTAAACAACACAGGGAAAGAAGAGGGTGTTGTCTTAAAAAATTGATTTAGAAATGCCCAGCTCCACAGTCAGATTATCTTGTGCATATCTCCCAAGAAAGGCAGAAACAAAACAGTTTGACATAAGGCAGAAGATGGCCACCTCTTCCTCTAACACAAGCCTCTGTAAAAACACAGGCAACAGTCAGCTCAGCTGGCAGGGAAGGCTGCAAGTGCACCAGCACAGGGGGACTGCTGTGCCAACAACCTGCAGGAAACAGGCCCCCAGATGACTTCTCACTCTTCATTAGACAGTTTGCAACAAAAATTTCCAAGCAGACAGCATCACCACGCAGTGACTGAAGTGCCCTGTGTGGGCTTGGAGTGTGATGCCAATCCCTCCCAAGTGAAGACAGCTGACCACACCACCAAATCCACAGTTTCCGCATGGAAAGCAGAAAGAAGTGTTTTTAGCAGGTGTATAAAGCAGGTCTACATACCACAAAGGATCAGGAAGGAACACTCATTTTGCCTGTAAATGATTATTTGTAGTATTAAAAGATAAAAGCAACCCCCCAAAAAGCACTGCAAATCCAATTCACTGTTCCACATGCTTAAAAATGTGATAACTATGGGTCAGATACCAGCCAGATAGTATTTAATATTCAAAAATTATATGCAAAAGACCTTTAGACTATTCAAGTTAAGTCCTCCTGAAGGTACTGTAGTTTTCAGTAATGTGGATTTCTTCAGAACTCTCCCCTTTACAAGATACACCCAACAGCAACTAACAGCTGAACAGTCGCATGCAGGATATTCTACAGAACAGCTCAATGTTTATTCATAGTTTGAATTTCAGATGCATAGATTTAACAAAATACCTGCACCCCGAATATATAGCTATTTAAAATATATACACTGAGCCTCAGAATTTAATGCTTTTCTACTTGGACCTTATTGAATATCAACAACTAATCTGAAATATCCAAGCAGTTTCAGTTAGCTGACTGCAAGTTTAAACCCACTAACTGCAAAGACACTTTAACATGCTTTCCCAATTAAAGACAAATTATATTTTAACTTTCTCACTTGTCTATGTCGCAACAAAATACTGAAGAAAACGCTAGAGGAGAATGGGTAGGTTCCTGTAAGAGTCTGCAATTTATGGTTGCCTCTGGCTAGAGGATGGTTACATATGCACAGATTAAATCAAATTATTATAATGCTTAGCAAATTCATCAAGCATTATGATGACTACAGCATCCTTATTAAGCGCAATTCAAATAGCAGCAGCTGCCAAAAACTATCCCCATTTTGAAAAATGGCTACTAAGGAGAAGTTTACCAAGAGCGAGAATACGTACGGCGTTAAAGGCGGGGCAGAGCCGGGTCTGACACAAGTGTATAGTGAAGATAGCGTGTGACCGTGAGCTCTGAACGTTCATCTGAGTGCTGGCAGTGGTTCGAGACAACGCTCCCAGCTTCAAGCACTGCATCATCTAGAAAAAAACAGGCAACAAGCACATTGCATCCCTTGCTGGTTAAAGGAAAAACCTTCTATGACTAAATGCTCTATTTCTCTCTTTGCTATGCATTCAGTTCCTATATGCAAAAAAAAAAAAAGAGGACATTAATCCTTAAATAAGCAAACTGAAAGTATTTTTTGTAATTTCTGTAAAGAATACTTAAATCTTCATATTCCTCTCTTTACTGTACTCTAGCAGTAACATAGCTATATTCATTCACCTGTGTCAAAAAATGTATGGTTTTTGTACTGTTTGTACAAAAAAAGTACAATAACCTTTGTATTCAGATTTGCAGTGTATGTGAATAGCAGCTTATTTCACATCAGCCAAATGCAAAGCTTATCTCTCAAAGAAAAAACAAGATATATAAGATTTGGGAGATCAGATTTATATATATGTCAAATTCTCCCAGCAGAACTATATTATGAACAAAAGCCCGTTCCTAACTTTAAATGAAAGTGATAAGCACTTAGTATCAAATATATCAGATTTAAGGCTACAAAGAATTAGGAAAATAAAAATTTTAGTTAGCTTTTACACTTAAATTGCCCAGGAGATAGATATTAGCTAGCATGACCTCTATTTTTAACTGTTCATCAAAGCATACAGACATTTTCAGAATCTACTTGGCATGTTACAGTGTAATTTGTTTCCAATTATCACCTCAGATTCTCCATTCACAGTTCGAGTTGTAACGCCCACTGTATAAATTCCTCCTGCTGAATCTTCATGTATTTTAATATTTGATTTTTTATTCTTCGCATCAATATCACGTGTGGTATCAAACAGATCAAGAATTTCTTCATTGTAAAGCTAAGGAGAAGAAAAAGATGAAAACCACATCATTTTCAGAAGTTCCTCCAATGATTAACAAAACTGTGTATGGCACATATCAAAAGTTGTAAAAATCCAAATGTCTCAGCTCCCAAAAGATGTGAAACATCCAAACTTACAAGTACAATAGGTGACAGAGCAGCTGCAAATTAAGTGACCTGCACAACCTCCTATTATGCCACCCAAGGATGCAGTAACTTCCTTCACATTGCCAGATCTGAGATAAAATTCTTTGGTGGGCCAGCAGAACAAGAGTGGTTTCTGTGGCAGGCACCTGCTGTCTTCAGATTTAACCTTGGGCTTCTCTTTTGAGGATTCAGTTGGCTGCACCCTGCTCCAAACACTTCCAACTCGCTCCACTTGCTCTTCCTGCCATTCCAACTTTCCTCATCTCCTTTCTCACACCTTCATATTTCTATGGCTCTCATTTAAATAAATTCTTCCTGGGCAGGAAGGAATTTGACATATAATAAAAGTTTTCGTGCAAGCTGCGTCTTAAAGACACCAAGCATCAGTCCAAAAATACTATGGCATGGTTTCTTGAGCAGGGCTTTTGTACTTCATAAAAATGTTCTCAACTTTATCCAGTGTTTAGATTGAAGGTATTGGGGGAAAAAAACCAGACAACCCACCCAGAAAAAACACTATCCCACTGAATGTCATGGCTCAAGTCTCTGCCTGTGTACCCTGGAACATATCAAGTGTCTCTAATTTAGTTATACTAATTCATGTCAGAAAAGCTCAGCCCAGACTAATTCAATTCCTGATCAAAATCCCTAGGTAACAGTCAAACAACCACTACAACAGATCTGTATTCACACAAGGTACTTTCTCATAGTATTGAAAGTAAGTGACTTTCTCCTCTCAAAAGCAAAAAGTCATCCTTGAGAAGAAAAAACTCAGCATTTGTGAATGTGATGCTTTTAATCCTTTACATATTAAAAAAGGAATTATATTTAATTATTAGGCATAGCTATTCTACGTAGGAATCTTCTGACTAATGTCTTACTTTCATAAATTCAAACAAACTGATGCCACAATTTAGAGCAGATCCTGATAGTGCACCTGCAATTGGATGGGACTGCATATGCCTGTCTTTTGAAAAAGCAGGACAGCAAGGAGTTAAGGGAGGCAGACTGCAGCCAACTAAAGAAAGGCAAGAAAGTAGCAAACAGAAGTCACTGTTCCCAACAGTTATCCAGCTGTAAGACTTCAAAGTTATTCCAAAAATACAATCTTGCTTCAACTTGCTCAACGACTGAATTGTTGTTTATGCAATCCAGCTCTAATGGTAGACAGGATGGGAGGAAGAGGATACTTTTTGACAGAAGAAAAGTGTGTAATATCAAACTAATCATAAAAAGCTTCTTCTGGGAAAACCTCAGTAAAAGAAAAAGAATCTACCAACTAAAATGACATTTTTTTAAAGGGAGAAATTATTATATACATCATTTAACATTTCTCTAAATAGATAAACACGACAGGTCTCAGTATGCACAGTTCAGCTGAAATACATTGCAATGGCTGCAATTCTTCATACCATTCTCACTGTAACATTTAATCACTGTCCTGTATTTTGGGACTCAGTCACATTTGTAATGTTATGTCAAAAAACACAATAAATTCAGAAACCACACTGGTTACTGCTCCTTATGCTGCTCACGTTGCAGCTGCCTAAGCAAAGCTGCAGCTCCCTGGTGCACAGAGGAGAGCATTCCCACAGCACATGCTCAAGCCAACTCTCTCTAGGCAAATATTAGCCAGAGCAACAAAAGGTTCTGCACAAGGGTAGCAACGACAAACCTAGACTGATACAAAGTTAATGCCAGCTTGTTAATGACTAAAGGAGTTAGTTTCCTTCAGCAGTAATACAACCAACAGCTTTTCTCATGGGTAATATTAAAGTGGGGCTTTCTACCCCCAAAGCAGATAAAGTTGCACATACTGAAGAGTAAGCAAAACAAATTTACACCTGCTCTTCCTAAAATTGATTCTGCCTCTCTTTGTGCCTGAAGTATCAGATTTTGCAGGTTGGTAGAAATGTAAATATGTTACACCCAAATCAATCAATTTAAAGAGCAGTTCCACAGTCAGGAGACACAGTATAAAACCTGCCAGGCATAAAGCAACAGCTGCTGCAGGTCAGAAAGATCAGAGATGTTACAGCCCCTTTACCAGTAACTGTGTCTACAAGAAAGCCCAAGGGGAGCAGTTTTGCCAGGTTTTGACCAGGTTTTTTTTCTCTGGGTCTAAGAAAGAAGGGAACAGTGACACTGAAGCCCAGTCCTAAATCAGTGGTAATTGCAGAAATAAGTATTTTCATGCAAGGTTTCTTCATTGGTGAAAGAAAGTCTTTTGAACAGATTTTGAAAGCTAAAGAAATCTATGGCAAAGTGACAAGCAGGCAAAGCATGGTCACTACTCGAAGCCACGAAGTACAATTAGGGGGGGTTTATAATTTCTTGTTTTAAAGTTTTGTCAAGAATTACCAACACACAAGAGCAACAGGCCCTACAAACAGAAAGGGATAAATGATGACAAATATTTTAACTTCAAAATAACACTATGAAGGGAAGTAGTAAAATAATTGGAGTAAGATAAAAACACTTTTTCATAAATTGAATAGCTGAAGCAAATCCCATAAATTTTCCTTTGGAAATCTTGTATATTAATTCAAAACATCTTGGGAGAAAAGAAAATTTAAAAGAAGCAACCAGAAAAAAAATTGATTTTCTAAAAAAAAAAACCCAAACCAACAACGACCAAAAAACCCACATAAAGTTACATCCACAAATGTGGATCATATTTACCTCTAAGAACTGTGCATTCACTTTAAAATCTGGAGGTGGAAGTCCTTGCTTAATAGCACCTTGCTTTTTTTCTTCAATACATCTGAAAAGGTGCTTGACAGCACGTGATATAATGCCTTGTTCCTCTTCTGTTATGTTGACATCAAATCCAGTGCCCATGGTGTATGTTTTGCCAGCACCTGTCTATAATTTGAAAAAGGAGTAGTCACTAGAACATGTTCATAGTACCAAATCATCACAGAAATACAGTCTGTGAACACTAGTGCTCACATCAGCCTGCCATCTTTACAATATTAACACACACAACAACAGGTCACTTTGAAAATGGATAAACAGAAGAATTTGGACAAACTCTACTGTTTATCCAGAGATCACATACAAGAAGGCACAGAGCACAGTTGAATCTTTCATAACCCTTCTCCTAGAAAATTTCCCTACCCAGCTCACATCAGCCTTGAGCTATCTCCTCTAGGTCAAAAGATGAGTTAATGTTTCCAACCAAGGCTGTTAATTGAAACATGTATTTTGAAGGTAAAAGCAGCATTTGCAATTCTTTACTGAAGTAGATCAAATGACTCCCTTAATTAAGATGTCTGAATATCTCAGGTATTATATTCCCATTGTTCTCACTTTATACTAAAGAATACAAGCTCTCTCTTCATTTGGAAGATAATCTAATTAAATGGGAAGTCCAATAGAAGTCAAGGTAGTGTAGTGTTTTCACTTAATTAGTGGGTCAAGTCTAAGACAAAGATAGGATCACACAGCTGAACATAATCTGCTAAACTGGATCTGCAAACTGCTTTGTTTGACTAGGAATAGACTTCACCTGGCTAACTTGAGATGCAACACCTAACAGAGGTGAAATTCAGCATCCAAGACCACATTTTATGCAATCAACTTGTAAGGGAATATTTGGAAAACAGTAACACACTCTCTACATTGTGCTCAGCCTCCAGTGTGCCCAGTGTACTAGGAGGGTGTGTTCCCTATGAAAAGTCCTCTGACTTTGGAATCTGATCTCTACATTTTGCCCACAAGCAAACAATGTGGCCTGAAGTTCCCCAGGATCTATTTTTAAAAAACTCCTATTCCCAAAAGTCTCTAAAAATGCAGTAGGTTGAAAAGTTGCTCAGAAAAGAATCTCAGTACAACCTGTCTCTATAGCTCAAGTGATTAAGTCAATAATTTGTATTGCCAAATTCAGGGGAATTCAGGAATTATATGGACTGATACTATTTTCAGTATTACTATTAAATTCAGATCTGTGGTCTATATATATATATCCCTGTGTTTCAACTGCCAGTCTAAACAGTATTTATATAAACTCAACACTCTCCTAGAGGGTAACTCATTGAAAATAAACCCAAGATGCTAAAACCAGATTAACGCATTCAGAAATTTAAGAGAAAAATCAGTTTCAAAAAACTGTTTATTCCAAAATAAACACTTTAAAATGAAATTGAGAAGCTTACCTGGCCATAAGCAAAGACAGTGGCATTATAGCCTTCAAAGCAACCTTCAATCAGCTTTTCTATGCACTGTACATAGATCTCTTCTTGCTGTGAGTCAATGTTAAAGACATAATCAAAAGTGAAGGCTTTATCTTTTCCCAAGAACACTTGAGGTTCACCAGGTGTGACAGATGTACAAATATGGCATCCTTCAATCTTCTCTTTGGCTAACTGTGGTCTAATTCTGTTTTGGAAGAGATAAAAAGAACTATTAGAAAGTCTCATCATCAAAAAGAAGAGGAGTACACAACATAAATAAGGGATCTGAGAATTCCATAATGACTGAGAAGTGAGAATTTTTCTTCACCAAGCCAGAAGATTTTTGGTTGTCTGAGCCACAGTACTGACTGTATCAGAACCCCAGCCATAAAACTGCTCATGCAAATGACACCATCTTTTTCTGAAGGTTCACCTACTTCAAGCTGATGATCTGCCTAGAACTCTGAATGTTTCTGTATGCATATTAAGCATTACTGAAGAGTCACTTTTCTATGTTGTTTCAGATTTGGAAATCAGGCTTTCCAAATCAGAATTTTTATCAAAATTCTGCATGCTTTCATTGTAAAAACTGTAATTTAACAACTTTTTTTTTTAAAAAATTTAATTTATATATTTTTTTTTTTTTTTTTTTTTTTTTTTTTTTTTTTTTTTTTTAACAGGCATGTTGAATGTGAAAAAAAAATACAGGATAGTTTAAATAGCAATTTGGGAGCAAGGACCCACCAACACCCAGCTCAGTTGGTTAGAGCCTGGTGCTAGTGATGCCAAAATTGTGGGTTCAGTTCCAGTATGGGCCATTCACTCCAGAGTTGGACTTCAATATCTTTATGGGTCCCTACAAATTGAGAATATTTTGTGATATCATCTTAAATGAAAGCCTCTTTGCTGTGAGAGCAATGACAGCAAGGAAAAGGCTAAATTGCTTCTTTCCTTTTGTAAGAAAAGGAACTTGTACAGCCAGAACACTTCTGTGAAATGTTTGGTTTCAGTGAAGAAGTATACCTTCAGACAACAGAAAAAGAACAATATTTAACAAGTTCTAAAGAGCATCTCATTCCTCATTATTTCCCTCTAAGGAAAATTTCAGCTTTTATTTCAGTTTGTGCAGTTTCTTATTTTACAAAATAGTTTGTAGAATACAGCTTGAACTTTTTATACTCTATCATTTCATTGATTCCTCTGCATTCTTAACACTCTTGCAGCCTCATCAAAATTGAATTCATGTACTGGCCTCATGACTAATAATGGCTGCAAAAGCTTGTGATTCAATGGGTTTAATGATTAACTATCAAAAAGAAAAACTCTGGCGCACTTAACACACTGTTCTAGCTGTAAGTAACCAATAATTTGCTTACAAAGCTACCTTTGTAAAAAAATATTTCCAAGTTCCCAAAGCAGCACCAAAAAATCAACCCAAACCAAACCCAAACACACAAAACCCACACCAAAACATGTGCAGGGTGCAGCTTAAAAGATGTGACAAAGAAGGCTAATAAGAATGACAAAAAGCAGCAGTACAGCTACATACAAACAGAATCATGGAATATTTTATATAGATCCTCCTATTATATAAAGCTTCAGAGTGGCTACTTTCAGTTACACAGCATCAAAGATCTGCAGGCACAGAGTATACTTAAAGGCACATATTCATCTCATATTCCATGTTTTAAGGGCCACATGCACATTAATGCTCTGTTTAGAGCAGCTGTGCTGCCTTGAAGCAAATTCCCCAACATTTTGAGATATCACATGTTGCTTTGGATCACAGAGCAGATTCAGTGTACACAATTTACACCCCCTTCAGAGGAAACAAAGCCAAAATGCTCAACTCCAAACACACAAAACTTGTTCCAAAATCTAATGGGAGCATAAGGGCCCAAAGCTACCTGCTGATCTACTGTGACTGTGCCAACACCTGCTGATACAGAGAGAGCTTGTCTCCAACAACTGAGCGCACTGCTGCAGACTAATTATGTATATGTTAGATGAAGTTAGAAATAACCTGCTTAAAAAAATACAAAAGAAAATCTCACAGAGCATGATGCATCTACTTTTTATTGCAGATTCTCAACTTTTCATCCAGGGATGTGCACTGCTGTCAAGAGTATTTTTCAGATTTTTCCTTCTGAGGGTTTCATTATATCCCACATGTGGCACTAGAGATTAGCCTTAATTTATCTGTAAGGTTTTCTGCACATTAATTCCAGTATGGAAACTTCATTAATGATCAGGAGGTACCACCCTTGTAAGCTTACCCTCTAGTGTAAAGTGAAAATTAAGTAAACCTTTGAAAAATATCATTAAAGAAAAGATTATATTATGTGGAAAATAGGCATAAATATTCTACAACTAGTATTTGCATTAAAGGACACAAAGTGTGTAATATAGGTCAAATTTTCTCTCTAGCAACATCATAAAGAGTTTTTTTTTCCTTTAAATTAAATAAAGATGCAAAAAGTAATACAGGATTTACATAACTCCTTTAATAACAACCAACTTGATCCTCTTGTACCTGTGTGAACTGAACACAGAATCTGATAAATATGTACAGAAACTTGTAATACACTTATTTCCTTCTAAATTAAGGAAATTTTGGTAATAAAATAGCTTTTATTTCTAGGTAGAGAAAGTCTTCAAAGAAAAATTAATCATATGCCTTTTCTAAAAGCATTCTACACAACTGGAAGGTTGAGCAAATAAAACACTGCAGCTTGCTGTCTATAACAATATTTAGAAAATGCCTACTCAGTAGGTTATTCTGCTGCCTTCTTTTACTGCCATGAAGTCAGTCACAGGGCAAGCTCCTTTTTCAGAGCAAGCACTCTTATTCTTTCACTAATCCAGTGCACCAGGCCATCAATTGTCCTTACAAGAATGAACTCTGAGGGCTTGTAAAGGTGCAGAGGCATGTCTCATTGCCTTCCAGAGCAAAAAAGCCTGGGACGATCTCTTCTAGAAATCTAGATGGAAAACACATTTTCAACATCAAGCAAGCTTTACTGCATCCCAAAACCACAACTTCTTCCCCGTTCCAAAAAGGCTTTTAGCAACAACTTGCAGAATGAAGTTGACAAACTTTTTTAAAAAAACTTTTTCTTAATATGTTTTTGTCCTACTCTTTAAAAAAAATTAATTTTCTACACTGATGAACTGATGCAATTATGACAGGTGCCGAATAAATTTCTCCTTTCTACTGCTAAGTAAAGGCTGACTGACCATGAAAAGGAACAGCATGCCTAAAATATCAATGATTTGCATGATAACTATTACAGTGATGGCAGGACTGTAAAGCAAGCAGTTTCGATGTTGCCCAGCAGAGACTTCCCATGAGAATCCTCCGGGCCAGGTCCTGCCTTGCAGCCAGGCAGCCCTTCCTCCCAGAGCTGGGCAGCCAGGCAGCCCTTCCTCCCAGAGCTGGGCAGCCAGGCAACCCCCACTCCCAGAGCTGGGCAGCCAGGCAGCCCCCACTCCCAGAGCTGGGCAGCCAGGCAGCCCCCACTCCCAGAGCTGGGCAGCCAGGCAGCACACCCCCTCCCAGAGCTGGGCAGCCAGGCAGCCCTTCCTCCCAGAGCTGGGCAGCCCCCACTCCCAGAGCTGGGCAGCCAGGCAGCCCCCACTCCCTCCCAGAGCTGTGCTGCCCAACATCAAGCTGTACAGATCAGCCCAGCACAACCAGCCCACAGCTGAGCTGAGGGGTATCTGTGTCACTGCTACCAGCTTCTTACCAGCTCAGCCACTTCCCCTGGGTTGGAACACAACATTCAGAGATCCAGCAGTGATGATGGTGTCCTTCTTCCCTAACTTACCACTACATCTGAAGGCAGTGCTAGGAGAAAAAGCAGCATTTCACCAGCACTTAAGCAACACAAAGGAAAAACACACCAAGACTTGCCACAGCAGGGAAGCTTCATGCTGAAGACAGACTTCCTTCTGATTCTGTCACTAGTCTTACACAATGTCCCACTCTGCTGGAGTTGAGAGGTAGCAGAGACAGATCATGGCTGCACCAGGTTTGAATGACATCTTCCCCCAAAAGAGATGTGCAGACAAGAAACCTTCATCACCCAACCTGGGGTCTCCTCAAGGGATACTTCATGCTCTGAAATCTATACAGCTCTCTTGCTAAGTTTGCCATGAAGCTAATGTGATATCCTCAATGAGTAAGCAAGAGATTCCTCCCATTCAACCTGATTTCTGGCCACTTACAAACAATGTGAGTGCATCACCCAAACCTCAAGACTCTGAGTTTTACTATTTTCACTGAATGTGTGGTCTGGCAAACAGAAGAAGTTCTCATGCAAGTCAGATCTGACTCCAGCACTGCTTGTAGGAACATCTCCTCCTTCTCCATCCCACACATGAATTGGGAAAGCGATTTTTTCCTTTCTGCTTACAGTCAAACATTTTCCACTTTCACGTCTTAATGTGGTCACTTCTGTCAGCAAAGCAGGCAGCACCCACACTTCAAAAATATGAAAGAGTTCATTCTGGTCATCTCTCCTTGTCCAGCCTGTGGTCTGGCAGTCTGCCACTGAGATTTTTCTTCAGAACCAATTTGACTTCACCCATTTTGTCTTCTACATGGCCCCACCCCACCTGTTTTTCAGGCTGCTCTCTTAATTGCAGACAATCAGGTGTTTTCTACCTATTTCCAATCACATCTCCTTAGATGTGGCAACTTCCCAAACAACATTTCGCTTTCCATCCTTCCCTCTGCTCCTCTCCAAAGCATGAACACACCCAATTCTTGTTTACGTGTACTTTGCAGCACCTCCAGGCCACACACATGAAACTTAATCCCCTAAATCTCTCCTGCCTCAGCACACTGGGACAAGCTGTCAAATTGGGGAGTGCTAAAGCAGCCAGCGGTTGCACAGTAATGCACTGCATTGTACTGGAACTAATCCCTCAGCAGAACAGGGGAACAATGTCTCTGCTAAAAGCACTGTCAGCTAGAACAGGCTCAGATAATACAGTTCAGGGAATACAGTCTCCATCAGACCAATACCCTGTGTTATGCAAGACATCAGACTTTACAGAATTGATTCCTGATTAAACTAGGTAATATCATAATAACTCTCTGAAAAGCATCCTAGATTTACTTCTAGGGATGAAAAGTGATCTAAATAGATAATATTTACATAAATAACTACATGCATATATAAGGATGTATATATATACACATCCCTTTTCACTACAGTTTTATCCCTGTGCCTGTTTATTTAAAAACCTCTCCATTATTTTATTTTCCACAAGCAAGATGGTTATCTATGATCATGTCACCCCTTAATCTCATTTAATATACTAAACAAGACCAGAGATTTTTTTAAATTTGCATTTCCATTTTTTTAAATTTGCATTTCCATTTTGCATGAGAAGAACTGTAAACTCTAACAAAGGGTAATAATCAAAGCATTTACCATATGCCTTCTCAGCACCTCTAATAGAGTGAGCACACAAGAACTTCTACTACTAATCTAAAAGGGACAAATAATCAAATTATTCTTGTTTTACAGAAAGCAAAGCAGAAAAAAATAATCATAGGTTAATCTTTCAGACTGCAGTGACTATCCAGAAGCTGTGTGTTGAAAAGAAAAGATTACTCTGAAGCCCACAAAGGGTAATAATCAAAGCATTTACCATATGCCTTCTCAGCACCTCTAATAGAGTGAGCACACAAGAACTTCTACTACTAATCTAAAAGGGACAAATAATCAAATTATTCTTGTTTTACAGAAAGCAAAGCAGAAAAAAATAATCATAGGTTAATCTTTCAGACTGCAGTGACTATCCAGAAGCTGTGTGTTGAAAATAAAAGATTACTCTGAAGCCCCATGTAAAGTTCTTTTTCATTAAAAATGCTCTGTGGGGAAGGGCTTTTTTCACTTTGCTCAGAAAAGCATAAATTCAAACCACGTGCTATGCTGAGCAGGAAACAAGTTAACCTGTAAATCCAAGGCTCTCAAATACTTCTCTTACTACCCTAAGCCTATTAAATTTTACACAATTAAGTTTCACATGTGGGTACATGAAATATTAAATCCAAAAATACCTAATAAAATACTTAGTGAAGTGTAGCAGGCAATACAAACTGGGAAACAGACAAAATCTGCCCAAAACCATAAGAAAACAGCTTCCAACAATTCCAGCATCATAATTCCCTCACCTTACTACTCCCTTAAATTTACACTCATCAATTCACTCCCATTAAACTCCCTTCAGAGCAAGCAGGGAGTAAAGAAAGCTAAGCAGGTTTCATCTCAAAGAGTCCTCAGGCTTACATAAGCTTTTCAGTATTTTTGCTTGCACACACTGGAATCTTGCTCTGCGATTAGCAACACTTTCAAATGAGACCACAACTGTAATGTCTGAATGCATTAATCTGAACTACACCTCTCAACGAGCTTGAAGGATACAAAAAGATCTGGCATATGAGAAACTCCAGGTTTATCTTCTGTTAACACAGCAAAAAGGGTGCAGGAACAAATCTTTAGGTTTGTACCAGCAACCACCACCTACAGAGAGTTTCTGAATAGTGGCATCACTAATGGTATAACCCCACATTAATGGTATCAATCCCCAGTATTTCATGTACTGGTATCAAGATGGAAAAATGGACATGCAATTACAGACATACAAATTACAGTGACCACATGAGACACGGCTCAGCAGCTGAGCCACCCAGCCCATGGCCAAGTCCTTCCCCCTGCCATGGGTCAGCTCCCACCCCAGGAACCTGCTCTACCCTGTGCCAGGGGCCCAGGCACACAGCAGCCACCCAGCCAGGGCAAGCAGCACTACCTTGCTGTGGCTGGAGCTCCATAGCTCTTACATAGCATTTGGGCACTGCTCCCATCAGTGCTCCTCTAAAGCTGCCACGGTCCAGACTGAGCCCAGGGCTGCCAGCAGGTGTGTGTGCCCAGAGCCCAGGTGGTACTCAGCCTAACCTTACACCTCCTGGCAAGCACAAGTGAGGCAGATGTTTTGCTCGTGTACTAACACTTACCTACTCGATGTACCTGAAAACTTCCTGGTGTCTAAAGGCATTTTGATACAAGTTTGACGATAGCACAGAATAAAACTTCCTGAAAGAGTCTTGGATATTTAAAAAAAAAAAAATGCAGTAAGGACTGTGACAAAAGCTTAAGCAGGATCTGCATGGTCCAGATTTTACTCCAAAGTCCTATTAAGATACTGATAAAAAGTATCTTAATAGGAATTAGCATCCCTAATTTTAATGTGTAGCCATTCAATATGACCATTAATCCTTAACTTAAAACACTCAGCCACTAAATTACCAAACGTGCTCTGAGGTGTAACCTTTTCAACAGCTAACTTACTGTAATACAAACAAAAAAAACCTTCTATTCAAAAACATCTGCAGAAAATATTTTGTTCCAGTGCTGCAGACTGTCACTTCCAGTTTGCATTTAATTAGAAAGCAACAAATGGAAAACTAGAATGAAATTAAATTGAGGAAATATACCACTGCCATAATTAGATTTGTCCAGTTCTCCCATATGCTCAAACTCTACCTCTTCAATATTTTTTTTTTTAATTTTACACACAAATTTAATTTCATGAAACAATTAGCCTTTTCAGTAGCTTGGGTCTGGTCAGCTCCCATACCCACGAGCTGTTCATGCCGGAGATGACGTTGGCAGTGCCAGGCTGAGGCAGTTCCACAGGCTGCTGCTCTGCCTTGGTTCCTGAAGAGCTGTACAATAGCTGTATCTCCAGGCAGCCACCACGGCCAGGACACAGCTTAGCAGTGTGATTTCAGATTAATTCTTGTGCAATTCTGTAACAGCCTAGCAGGCTGTGCAACACAGATGGCATCCCCACGCTGACAGGCGCAGCCCCGCGCTTTTGCTAGGAAAAGAAAATGCAGAGGGGAAACACCCAGGCTTGCTCTTACATAATTCCTACTGCTCCACATGCCTCCTTCCTCACACCACCCCCACAGGAGGGCTAGCAGATCCTCCAGAAGACCTAGAAGACCTCCAGCATCTTTCTTGATAACATGAATGAGTGCATTTACACAAACCATTGTGTGGTTTTACTGTGAACTAATTTACTCTCTAGTGAGCAAAGAAATCCACAACTTTTGAGAAAAATTTGGCTTTTGAGAGAGAGAGAGAAGGGAGAACTGTATTGCAGGGTTTCTACTGGCCTGGGTTATTTCTAGTTCAAGACAAGGTCATCTCTGATGGAAAAGCTGCACTACCATAAGCTTCCACATGCCTGCCAAGCACAGGACTGGCACACCTCCAGATCCAAGTGCAGTTTGAGTAAAGCTAAACAGAAGTGCCTTTTCCAAAGGCAAACAGGTTTTTTTTTAAAAATTGTTCTATTGTGCTACTTGCCTTGGTTTTCTTAACATCTATTGTTGTATTTGTCACCCCTCTCAGAAAGGTAGGAGAGAGATAACATCATAATACGTAGATAAAATGAGAGCTAAGCAAATGCAGAGAAGTATAACTTATGAACTAAGACTTGAAGTATTTATGGTATATGAGCAAGAAATGAAAGAAGGAGTTAGACCTTCCTAAAAGTAAAACTCCAAATTAATTTCATACCATACAGGAATGCAGACACACCTGTATCATGCAATGAAGTGGCAGAATAGAGACCTTGGTCACAGCAATCAGGGGTCAAACGTGCTTCAGTGCTGAAAGGGTCAATTGCACTCTGGTGCTGAAAGGGACTACAGTCACCTGATCTCCATGTAGCTGATTAGCCCCAAGCAACTGCCTTTCCCCATCAGGGAGCATGAACAAGTCATTCTTGAGAGTAAGAAGCAAAAGTAAGTATTTCTGCACAAGGAAACACAGCACTCAGCTGCACTGCAGTGTGATTGGCATTAGCTCAAGCTCTGGACACCATGCTGTATGGAACATACACTGAAATAAACAGGTCACTCACTAGCTACCTCTCCTTTAAGGATTAACTCTGAAAATATAATCCCTGAGAATCCTTATCACCTTTAAATAAGAGGGAAAAAAGGAATTCTAGAAGGTGCTAGGTCATTTCAATTTTCATTTGAGAGGTAGCTTTCAGTCTTAGAAAGCCCTATGTACACTTTCAGCTTTTTGTCTGCTTACACTGCACTTGTGGACATCACCCCACAGCAGGCAGAACAGCAGAGACATCCTAAATACTTGGTTCAGACATGAACAACAGGTTTCTTCCCCAGGTTGCCTGGGAACCTAACATCTCCAAAAGGCCAAAAGAAATGTCTTCTGAACTAACACAAGAAATACACAATCAAGGGAAACTGTAACCAAAACATTTAATCAGGGAAGCAGAACCATCTGTGGCTATGGATTTGGATGGCTGCTCCTTATCACTAAAATTGTAGTTTACCAGAGGGTTCAACCAGTCTGCAATTTGATGGCTGTGCTCCACATGTGTTTATATACTAAGTCCAATATCCACAAAGCAAATTAAGGACAGTACTGCCTTTAAACTGCATATTAAATATGTCCCTTTTACAATGACTGTACTTGATTCTTATAAGTTAAAGGTTTCTACTGAAAAATATATTTCTGCTTTTATGACTATACAGCTCATGCACAGAAGTATGAAACACCATCTTCATTTCACTGGTGGTGTTTCACATCAATCACTAGCACTTAGAATAATGAAGACTAGTATAGATTACTATTATGAAAAAAATATGGCAATAGTACCTGATGATTACAACATTTAAAGAACACAGATCACAAATTCAAGAGAAAAACGAAAAGAAAGGTCTTTTGGTGTGTCCCCAGATCAGTGTCTACAACTACAGCCCTCGTGGATACAGGAGGCCAATTAAGCCAACAAATATATCCTTCTGAGGGTAAGGATTCATGAAGAAAGCAACTCCATATACAAAAGAGAGAGAATGACACCCTATATTTCTTTTGCAAATTATGGAGATTTTTTCCCTGCAAAATATAGCTTTAGCACGAAACTCAGCAGCCTTCATTCCTGCTCTGGGGCTCGCAGCTGTAAGGAGTGGCTGAGTCACTGCCTGGGTAAAGCTCACCAGAGCCTGGTACTAATTATGTAACAAGGGCAGCATCAGGAAAAGGAATACACTTCCTGTAGCAACTTTCTGCAGCATGACTGAATGCTTAACAGAGCTTACATGTGCTAAACAAATACCATTATAAGTAAATTCAGATGAAAAAAATTAAAAAAAAAAAAAGTTTAAGGAAGCCTTTTTGAAGAGTGCATAGCCCAGCAGCCTGGTATCCCTGAGCCAGGATAACAACTGCTGCCAGGATCTTAGAGACACTTTGCTTCCAGAAATGTTAGGTCAGAATTCAGCTGACAAAGTGATGTACTGTCAGAAGTAATGTGGGGAATATAGGGTATCCAACCACCCAAACCGCTGCAGTCACTGCTGCCTTACCAAGCTACAGAATAACATTTATTTAGGTCCGACAGGAAAAAGGGGAAAGAATTAAAAACAAAACAAACAAAAACCTAAACAAAGCCAAAAAAAAAAAAAATCCAACAACAAACATCCACAACACCATCAAACAACACTAAACCACAAAAACCATTAAATCACTGTCTGAGTACCTCCAAACCTAAATTCCATCACATTTACAGCTCAGGGATTTTGAGATAATTTGGATACCTCTTGTATGCCAGCAACCAGTCAGCCCAACATATGAAAATACACTAAGCCTGTAAAAAGTACATCGGTCAACAAAAATGTGGTTGGTGTCAACTCTTTTTAGAAAGCACACTTGTAACTAATGTTTAACTACCAGAGTCAAACTTTATTAAAAGCACAGCTTTTGTGAGACAGCTGGTTTCAAAAACAATGCCAGCAGCATCATTACATCAGCAAATGACCCAAAAATGCCCACATAAAGGCACAGAAATGACAGTGGGTTTCTAGTTCAAAAGTTGAAAATTCTTTCTTGTAGACCAGTAACATTATTTTTGCACACCCTCACATACAAAAATATTTATGTGCAAAGTCAAATTAATAACTTAAAAATACAATTATTTAATGCAATTAAGTGAAATATTTTAAGAATAAGTACATGCATTCAGGAACTTGCTCACATTACAAATTATCCTTGATTTCTTAAAAGCATTGATAAGCAGCACAAATATATTCAGAAATAAGCAAGAAAAAAATGTTTCTTCACTATAGAAAAATATTTTTTTGAACAGAGCAAAGAACTGATGTAATGCAAGGCTAACCAGACGACCAAAAAATTGTCAGTCATGCCAACACTAGGCTTCATTCAATTTCTTCCTCTTCAGTTAAATGTATGTCTGTTCTAGAAGTTCACTACTTCTTCCAAGCAGCCTAGTTTTTAAAAATAGATACTCTGTTATTTTTAAACGAAGTTAAAAGGGTTTGCTATGTCTACAGCAAAAAGGAACTCTTAATTGCCTCTCTTACCCAGATTTCCCTTTTCTTTTTAAACACCCACACACATTCACTTATGCTCCCAGCTCTTACAGCTATAAGCACACAAATCACGACATGATCATGGCAAGATTTCTGTAGCTCCGAAAATTGTTTTAATTTCTTTCCCCTGCATACAGAAAGACTGTCTTCCCAGTTGGATATTCTCAAGTTTAGGGCAGTTGGTGGCTTTATACCTCTGAGCCACAAGCCAAATAATTACATTTCACCAACTCAAAACAAACACAAAGTTAGCAACATACCTATAGATAAAGCTACAAGACACTTCTTAAGTAATTACAGTTAACTAATAAAAACAAAAGAACACAATGGTCAGGTCAGTTAAAAAAAAAATGACTGCTTAGCTAACACTACTAAAATAAGCAGAGACTTCACAATGGGACAAGACAGCTAAAACCAGTGTTTCAATAATCTGTGCTGAATAGTGCCTTCACTCTGTTAACTTTCAAAGCAACATTCCTGGAACAAAAACCACTGTATGACTTTTCTGCCACGCCTTCCAAAAAAAAAAATCAACACAAAAAACCACGTTGTATCCATAACACCCGATACACCAAGTTCCAAAGCAAACTGCAGAAAATTTCTTCATATTTATTGTCGACTGTTTCTAATGAACAGAAGTTGCTCTGTTTCAAAACAGAAGGTAGACTGTTCAAGCAGTGACTGAGCTGGTAAATCCTAACTCTGGAGTAAGGAAAAATAACTCACTTGCTTTATTTAGTACTGTCTGTTTTCAAACTTGCAAAACAGAAAGAAACAATGTTAGCCACCTTCTCCAGTCACGCTGTTTCAGCTACACATTGTTTTATGTCTGAATGTCAATCCTCCCATTTAATTCTTTTTTTCACGTCTATTCATTTTATTTGCAAGACTGCAAAATCATTCACATCAGCAGCAACAGCATCAAACAGATAACTTTTGCATCCTTCTCTTCCTATGCAATGACACTGTATTAAGCTGCCTAAATCTGGCTACCTTGCTGCTCTTTCTTGGGTTGAAAAATTTAGTTAAAATCAGGATAATACAGGAAACTACTAAAAATTCAGTAGGTAGCATTTTCCCCACACTGAGCCATGCTTCAAACGGATTGCTCAGTACGATGCTGGATGCTCTTTTTCTGAGAGCATTTCAGGCAAATATAAACTGTCAATTCCTAAACTCTCCCCCACCTTCCTCCATTCCTCAATCCCCACCAAAGCTGAGAAGTCTGCAAGGCTCTTGGTACTCATTCTAAACAACACTCTCCATGAAGTTTCAACCAGGTGCAAAACCTGGGTTATCTACAGGCCATAATCTTTTGTTCAGCTAAATGCAGGCTAGCTTTCAGATGTGGTCAAGAGGGGACATGGGGAAAAAAATTATATGGAATACCAGTAGGAAGCTGAAATAATTGGAGCTTAAGTAACACAGGAAGTCAGAAGAATGGAATTTATCACAGTTGAATGGTGAAATAAGTTTGGAGTTGGTATTGCTCTATCAGGGCCTCATTCAACATCATCTGTGCAAGAAATCCACTGGAATCTGGAACCTCACAGGAAAGCCAGTTTCACACAAAAATCCACATCCCAAAGATAGAAGAGAGGTCTCCTCTGCAACAACAGTTGTGCTTAGGGCTGAGCTGCTGCCACTTCTCATGCTCAGCCTTTCATTGAGTTCAGAAGGGCTTATATGACACTATATAAATAGTGACTACAATATCCAATATATCACTGGAGATTTTAACCTAAGAGAAAGGGAAATAGAATGCTTTGCTAGCTGCTCAGGAAAGCAGGGCTGGTTTCATATTCTTCACTTTTGATAATATATAAAATAGAAAAGCCTGTGTGGTTTTGTAACTGTTTAGCTTCCACACTAGGGCAGGTAGGAGCTCCTTGTTGCCTAGGTTAAACAAATTCACTATGGAAATACAGTCATTCTCCTGGTTTAATTGCTACTGGCATGCAGACCTTGCTGCATTAGCAAGCTTACAGTTTGGAATTACCACTAGTATTAATACTGGTACATTTCACCAAAATAATAGCTCCAGGACAGATCACATCCATGAAAAAAGTGCACCCTGGTCGTGCACCACAATGTAAACTGCACAAGACTCATGGCATACACTCTGAATAAAGTTTATGAAGAACCAATTACTTCCTTGCTACTTATATCTGCTTTAGACAACCATTATCTATGCTGGCCTAACAGCAAGGCTAAGCACTTTCTGCTTCATGTCCTAGCTGTAGGCTTAATTTTTCATTACAGCTCAGGTTCCCTGATAAGATTACAAATCCAACCAGAAATCCAAAACTATTAATGCAAAGTCATTTCACTAAAACAAACAAAACAAACAACCATTAAAAAAAAATCATGCAGCAGGGTAGCTCATACAAATTGAAAGCAACTATCTCCATTTTACATCACAGGCCTGGGATGCTCTGACTCCATTTCTGGAACATTTCTCTGCTGTGTGCAGCTGCTGGCCTGGGCACTGCCCTGCCAGTCTCCCTCAGCTCAAGTGCACACAAAGCAGCAACACCTGATCCTGGGATCATTTCTGTCTGCTGAATGCTTGGCCACAGCTCCTTGGGGACATAAGGTGAAGTCTGTCCAGACAAGCTGCTTCAAGGTCAAAACCCATTTCTTTTGCCTTGACTCAATTAAATCAGCTCTTCTTGGCAACTAATACGTCTAAATCGGGCATTTCCCAGCTGCTCTCAGAATCATCAATGCAAATCACTTGTGGTTTGTCTGTATCAGAGTTCATAGTCCCACATACACTGGAGGTACCACAGATGCTTTCAAATTAAGTATTCATATATTAACTGTTTCAAATTGCCTTAGAAATTTAAGTTTATGGTAACTGTATTGCTGTAGTCCTGATCTGTAAACCAACTGAGATGGTTACAGACCTGCCACAAAATTTGTGACCAAGTTGACAAGGAGCTTCTTTGGCTTAAATGAGACCTAAGAGGACAGTGCACGAAGGGAGTGCTCACAGGGTTTTCCAGGAGCTAAGAAGGAACTTCACCAGGAAATGGAAAACTGTGAGTTCATACAAAATGGTGTGTTAATGGCATACTGGTAGTGCCTCAAGGCCAGGGAGGGTATGACACTAAGGCTTATATAAAGCTTTCATAATGGGTCACACATTTATTAAAAGCTACAGACAGATATATCTCTATAATAATCCATAACTTTACAGCTGTTTCAGATAGTTTTCCTCACGAGCACCATGAAGCCAGAAGACTGGATATTAGCACAAGCTACAAACTCTGCATTGCCAACTGCTATGAATCAGGCAGCTGCCTCCCACACCTCTGACTTCCACTCCATGGCTGCACTCAGCTTCAACCACTTACCACCCCTGCTTTTACAGGGAAAAGGGAAAAGATCATTCCACAGTAACAAAGCTCTTCTGTTTTGGACAACCTTGTTTCCACTTAAAAGAATTTTTCTTAGTACTACAGACAACATTTGAGGGATGGAGAAAATAGGTAAAAGGTAAAAGGCCGTTTACTCCAGCATATGCTACGGTACCAGACATTTAGAAAGAAAAATGGAATATTTAGACAAAACTTGTTAAGGTAACTGGTGTTCTACAGAAATTGTCAGCAAGTATTAAAAAAGTCTTAAGGGGGGGGGTTAATAGATCAATACTTTTTTCCCTAGAATTTACAGGTTTCTCCAAAACAGGTACTTAAATTTTTTCCTAAGACAGTCTGCTTTTAAAGAGAAAACTACGTGCTGTTTATATTTTGCTACATCATGCTACCCAAACCATTAATTGTATGTTTTAAGGGATTTCACCACTGAATCTGAAGAAAGGCTAAGGCAAGAAAGATTGTAAAGAAGGCTCTTTCAGCTTTTAAAAAGTTTCTTAAAATAAAATACTGTAAGGATTGGGGTTTTATGTAGATTTTTTGTCATTGTTTGTGGGGTATTTTTTAAGAAACATGACAGCTAAGCAGATAGCATGACCTTAAGATCCTCCCAGGAAAGTCTGTTTTCTCCCTGGTTTCAGCTACAGACTTTGACTGCCCATGCCTTATCACTTGACTTTTGTTTACACAGAAATACAGAACTCTGTCATCAAATGAAGTGCAACTGTAATGCAGCCCTTACGTAAGCTCTATCACATGAATAATTAGCAAGGCATAGAAAACTACAAATAGCTTATTTCCCAACTCTTCTTACCATTAGAGTTAACCATTTCTAGACCACTGAAGTAAGGATCAGTGGCTGAAGAATGGGAACAAGATAAATTGAAACTGTAAGAAAGATTCAGGACAGGAAGCAGGATTAACTTGCACAAATGAAAGGAGAGAATTTCTTTGATTTTCTTTCTTTTTCTTTGGCATTTGAGGTCAGGACTGGTTTAACTTCAAATACAATTATTTTTTTAACAGAACACAAAATTCGATTCTCAATCAAATATCAATCAAATCAAACTGGATCTCAAATCCAGTTGACTGGGGTTACACAATATGTCATTAAGTGTCAGAATGGACAAAGAATTTACACAATCTTTTCTGTCTTTCCTATACAGCCATCCTAATGTCAAGGTATTACAGAGTTTTCAGTTCAGAGAAACAAGCCCTCTGTTCCCTGGCAGCCATTGCAATGCATTAAGTTGTTTATTTCTGATCTGCAGCAGCGTTGTTGGCAGAGGAGTGTTGGCAGAGGGGTCTTGCAACAGCAGCAAAAATGGAGCAACACAAAGACTCAGCAGCTGAAAAACAGTAGAACAGTGACACTCCACCCAAAACTTGCTGACAAAGCAGAAACTACTTCAGTACCTCTAGCAATTCTTGCTGGGGCTTAAAAAAAAAACCAAAACCACACCACAATGAAATCTGCTATGTGTAGTCCTTTGTTACCTATCTTAGCTAACAATTTAAACTAACTAGATCAAGACTCAAGTGTGAAAAAAAGGCCAAAAAATAGCTTTTCCTTTTTAAAAGAAAAAGCCCCACACCCCACAAGAGAGCTCCTTGTGTAATCTGTAGTTCTCCTCTAATTTTTGCATCAGTCACATTGAACTGAGCAAGTCAAGTATGCAATGGAACATAACAAGGACATCCAGAAAGACTCATGCATTAGATTAGAATTTCTGGCTCTTTGAACCTTTCAGACTTTACAATGAAACCAGAAAGTCCATGGCTCTACAATAGCTTGGCATCCCTACCTAGCTGTGGAGGACTAAAGGGAGAGCTTTGAATGTCCATTTCTTTTGGAAACAAAACTTCTCAGCTTTTCCAAAGTAACTGAAGAGATACCATACCCTTGTGCTCCAATCATACCTAGATCAATAAGCAATAGGAGTCTCCTCAGCACTGAATGAATACTCAGAAGACAGGCTCATTGTTACTCCAACACCAGAGCTGGCCCTATAAACACCAGTGGACCTCCAACTCTATCTTAACCCTGTAGTGAAGAAAAATACCTAAAACAAGTTACACAGATTATTATTTCCAGTCTTGGAAGTGAAGTGCCCAGTGTCCCCTAAACAGGCATTAGCTCAGCCTGGCACACAGAAGCAAAGACCCATAAAAGGTCTATGGTCTCATCCACCCTGACACACAGGAGTACATCCAGAGGATTCCCAGTACTGGTAACAGCTGCAGCAGAGAGAGACCCCTTGAACACAAAAAAACCTCCTATGTTTTACTTTTATTATCAGAATGGAAAAATAACATGATGCCAATTCAAGTTACTTGTGAGCAAAGGAGAGGACCTCATACACATTTGCAGGGCTGGAGTGACCCTCCCTCCCCACACCAAGGAGGTGGCAAAACAGGAGAGCAACTATCATTACAGCAGTGCAGTACATGACAAGCATCCTGTCCCACTGCATATTCCCTGGACAGACAAACAGTCCTGAACAAAGGAAATATTCTTAAGGTGAAAACTGCACGTATAAATTATAGAATGCACATATAAAAGGAGCAGTTAGTTGCCCAGCTAGACTACAATTAGTCATATTTCCTTGATATATCTGATAAAATTTGGAAGTCAGTAGCATTTCCTAGCTACAAACTGAGAAATCAAAGGCATATAAATTCAAAAGACACAGATGTGAGCTTTGAAGCATTTTATTCAGTCTACCAATACATTCCTCTGTTTTAAACAGATTGAACTTCAACCAGACAGCTCTTACACATACTAGGCAGATATCCAGCAATGCAAACCAAACTGATTGTGAACTTTGCCCAGTGCTCCACACATGCATTTTATGAATACACAAATCTAAGTAAATAAATCAAGTTAAAAAATCTGATTTTCATATACAAGACAAATGATAATGCACAAAATATAATTAATTTCCAAAGAGTCATAAGAAACCATTCCAAGGTAGTCAATGCTGTAGGTTGTATTCACAACAACATCACATGCTTCATGGGATAAATCACTGACTATTGTACACATTTCTTTCTGCTATACAGAAGATACTGTCTGAACAAGCCAGAAGAACTGAAAGAATGAAACATGAACTGTCTCAGCACAGGACAGGGAAAGAGATTATTCTCTAAAATGGCAGAGAAGAGCACATCTGAAAAGCAAAGAAACATTACACAATGATGGAAGGTAATTATTCCCATCAGTCAGCTCAGTCAAAATAATGAATAAGCTTAAAGTGTGGTAGAGAAAATGCAGACAGGTGAGCACCACATATTCCTGCTGGGAAAAAAAGACTGTTAGCCCAACCTGAATCACACTCCAAATGCTTTCACAGCTGCAATATCACATTTACCATGAAACAGTCTTCAAAACAGGTAGGGGTGGGTCATATGAGGAGAATGAATAGACTTTACAAAGAAAGAGTACAGCAACCATGCAAACAAACAACAAAAGCCTCCTGAAATTCACCCTGTGTATGCTTACACCACACTATCTTCTAATAGCAGCCCTATCACCAGCACCATTGGATGACTGTCAGTCCCCCAAAAATCTGACCTACCATATTCAGAACTCAACTGGACAAGAGGCTGCACCCCCTTTGCTGAAGGTGTTCCCTTTCCAACAGATCATAGGCACAGAGCTCTTCAGTATCTTCTTGGCTTCCAGGCCTTGTCTCCACTCTGTCAGTGCAGAAGAGAGCATTACAAAGACAAAAGGCCCAAGCTCCTTTCTGAGGTTCACAGTGGGAAGACAAGAGGCACTGGTCACAAAACAAAGCAAGAGATTTCCCAGCTTGGCATAAGGAAGAAATCTGACCATCAAAACTTGGAACAGTCAAGTACTGGTTGCCCAGAGACACTAATGAATCTCTATCTCATAGGTTTTTCCTAGACCTAACTTTAGACAGAGCCTTGCAAAACCTCACCTGAATTTAGTTTTGAAACTGCTTTGAGGGGGAGGCTGGATCAGATGACCTCCTGAGGTCCCTTCAAACTTGGATTAATCTAGGCTTACCCCTCCAAATCAGTAAGGTTTTACTGCTCATGTGGACATTGTCACACCTCTGTGAGCACATTCTGACATTTGAATGGGATCATTCAATTGTACTGAATTCAGGTCCTGGCACCCACAAGCAGCTTCACAGAATTACAGACAATTGGGGTGGAAAAAAATTGGGGAATGTCAGAGTTTATTCACCCACTCTACCTTTCTGGACCAAATTACTATCAACTAATCCAAAATCTTCCTGGCAGTTACCCGTCTGAACTGTTTTGAAGAGTTTCCTATATGGACAATTTCACATCTCCATAGACAAAGCACAGGTTTACTTTCCTCCCTAGTCTGTTCATTCCACAATATCCATCCTTACAATAGATAAATATTTTCTCCTCTCTTTTACTTTTCATACTGAAATTTAAATCTACTACATTTTATTGACTTCGCCTTGAGCATGAAGAACATTTTATTCCCTTCCATTCTGTACTTGACTCTAGATATTTTAGGATCTCTTATAAATCTTCACTCCTCACATGGAACCAGACATGTTTTCTAGACAAAGAGCTCTTTCCTGCCTCTTTTCAATTCCTCTTAGTCAGTCCACAATTTTTGTGAGCAGCAGGACCCAAAACCTACCACTAGACACCAGCATTACCGAACAGAAAATGGATTTCTTTGCACCTTGGTAAAGACTCCAAATTTTCTATACACTGAGTTTCTTCTTTTGCTGCAATACAACACTGCTGTCCCATGCTCATGAATAATGTGTTCATTCCTTGAATATTTGCCTACAGCAGCAGCAGAGAGTGCATCAGCCCTTTGTTTTTAATCAAGTGTCTTCCAAGATGTAGGTCAACAACATTCTATGCAAGTTCCCTCTTCCCAAAGAGGCATTTCCCCCCTCAGCATCCTGAGGGCTGGAAATCAACAGAAGCACGGGCCAGCCCCGTTCTTGGGGCTGCAAGTGCAGGACAAAGCACTTTCATTTGAAAATCTCAGCTGTACAATGTTTCTTGGAGGTCCTTTCCAACCTTGACAAGCCTATGATTCTTCTTCAGGGCCTACCAGGGCTATACTTGTTGACATTTAGAGAACAATGAAAAGTCCATCTGTTCCTACAAGCTTTGCAAACAACAACAATGAAACAGATCTAGAGGAACATTTTAAAATGCAGAGCCAGGACAGTGGGTTGACCAGCCAACGTAGATCACTTTGAAGACTGTGTGAGGAAGACAAAGAAAGAAAGAGAGCAAACAAAAAAAAAAAAAATTTAAAAAAAAAAAAAAAAAAAAAAAAAAAAAAAAAAACTAAAAAAAAAAATAAAAAAAAAAAAAATTAAAAAACCCCACAA
>VZRH01002122.1:542617-590021 GCA_013397555.1 Urocynchramus pylzowi
GCTGTGCGGGCAGCGTGCTCCCGACAGAGACACGGACACACAGCCGGACACACAGCCGGACACACAGCCGGACACACAGCCGGACACACGGACACCGCCTACTCGACACATCCCCGCTCCGTATGCCCCCTTCACGCACACCCACACGCACACCCCGACGCGCCGTCTCTCCACGCACACCTGTTCGTTGTGGGGACCCACGCTCCCCGCGTTCGCCTTTCCACACGCACACACTCGGAGCTCGCCCCCGTGCACACTCGGCTCCCCTCACGCCTGCTCGCCTTGCCCGCGCACACGGCGCCCTCGAGGTGCCTGGCCACGCGTGCCTCTCCCCCGGGCACACGCGTGGCGCTGCACACGCACGGCCGCTCCCCTCACTCATTCCACTCGCGCTACCGACACGCAGGGCTCCTGCGCTCGCAACGCCCAAGGGCTCTGCGCGCAGCTTCCCAGGCCTCCCTCCGGGAAAGGGGCTCGTCCCGCTGTCTGGGCTGAGTCCTTTCCCTTGCACACATTTCCCTTTCCCAGGCAGGAATGAGATGTCCTCATTCCTCTTCTGGGCCTGTGTGGTCCTCGCGACCCTCGTGCCCGCGGGAGCACGCAGCTGTCCCGCCTCTGTGGGGTACTGGCAGCTTTGTTTGCCGAAGCTGCTCCAGCCAGGCATCTCTGTTCTCACTTCGCTAATGAAATGCCTGGCTTTGAGCTGGAAACTGAGTGGGCGGATGACACTAATTTTTGATGCAAATAGTATCCCTGCCAGGAAAGAAGCCTGATTATTTTGCCCAAAACAATTCACATTCCTAAGGAAGATTTTCCATCAGAATAGGCCCGGGTTTGAATTTTTAATGATATGCTAAAAACCTTGCAGTTCTAGTTGTTTTGCTTCTGATAGTTAAGGTTGATCACGCCCAGGCCCCAGCCTCTGTCACAGATGTGCAGGTGAGGTCTCCCAGCCGGATGGGGCCTCTAGCCATAGCCCTGAATCTTTCAAAAGTCTCTCCTTCTCAGCAGGAATCCACTGTGTTATTGTTGCTCTGCGTGTTTCTCATAGTTATTTTCTCTAACTTTTCTATTTTTCTTTACTTACTTAGAAATTAGATTGTTTCTAGAAAATGGCCCACCTGGAAGTTGCTATACAAAATGATAGTCTCCTTCTGAATTACACTGCCCAGCATTCAAATCCCCAACAGCATTCGAAAATAGGGGGAACTTAAGCTACATACCATATTGCTGAGGTAAACTGAGATAATATTTATCCAAAAGGCAGAAAAATGGAGACACAGATAGTTCAGTATGAAATCATTGAGGGAGTCTGATGTGGGCAGAGCAAAGACTAGATTTCCCTGGGCCTCTCAGCTCGTTATTCTGTATTTGATGCCATAGGCTAGATGCCTTGTTTCTCCTTTTGCCATGATATTTTATGGGATGGGCAAGATAGCAGATAAAGAAAAAGCTCCTACAGGTGAATTGTCTTGGCATTCATACCAAACAGCCTCAAAATGAAAGTGATAGGAGTTTCATAGTTCAGGGCATTTCCATCTAGAGGGGACTGAACACTCGTGACTGTGTCATGCATCTGTGGGTATTGTACTGAGCTCTTTAAAATACCTGCAGCTCACCCACAGTAAGTGGAATCCTACAGTGTAATTAGGTTCTGACAATTTATGTGCACCAGATTTACAAATCCAAATCTTATCCAAAAGCATCCAATGCATTTTTTTTCAGCTGACTCAGTTACAAGGTTAATGTAATAAGCATACTCAAGCCAAATTTATACCTGGGCACAGCATTTATTTCACATAGCATCTTTTGCTGTACAGCAAAGCTCATCCACATCATATTGCCCATGCCTGTAAAATCCTGCTAAGTCAGTGTCTCCAGTTTGCCATATGAGCTGTGCTGAAAACTGAGCAGGGAGTAGCAGCTGCAGGATGCTCAGACTCAGAATCATACTCCAGACCTTTCCAGGGCCATTTATTTTCTGGCTATTGTGTGGCTGTTAGACATTTGCTTCAGCTTGACTTCACCCAGCCCTCTATCTTCTATATGGAAAAAGAAGTTAGCAGATCAAAAAGTCTAGCAGAAGTTCTCCTGAGTTTAATGTCATGTATATAAATGAGTTGGTATCAATGTATTTCAGGCCTTAATGACAAAGATTTGTTTATCCACATTGGTATTAAAAAATTTTGGTGCTACAGTAAAATTATACTATTCTAAGTTATGGTTATTTCCATCCTACAGTATTACCCACATATTTTCTATCTTGGATATTTCACTCCAATTCCAGACTCTTCTGAAACTGATCTAGCAAGTGACATTTAGCTTCTTATCATGTTTCATGCAAATTGCCTGGTTTGTGTCCATTCAGACGTAAAGCAGGAAAAAGACATAGGTCCTGTTTCTACGCAGGATTTTTCTCTGTGTTCCCCACTTCCAGAAAACATACATCTCTTCTGTCAAAATGAGCTTCTATTTTATTTTTCCCCAACTTGTCCAATGTAAACAAGCAGAGTGCTATACTGTTAACTTGGCTGCATCAGGAAACTTAAATCAAATCTGCTTTTCATTTCTTGCAATGTGAATGACCTGTGCCCTCCAGCATCCTATTCATCTCCTTGAAGGAGTAACTTGACTAATTAAGGTCACAGCATCTCCCTTTTTTAATTGTCTAAGTAGGTAGCTATATTGCCAGTGTCTAGTGTATCTTTGTATAAAGCTGTATAGGCTAGATGGTAACATTTACAGATTTGTCCGATCTCACAGCTAATGAATGAGGCTTTCCTAAAGGTCCCCTCCCCTCATGGCTACAGCACCACAGGTACCAACCACCTCTGGTCACTCCTGAGCAGCTGCAGACAGATGGGGGACAAATTTCAGGGCTGGGGAGCAGGGAGGGAGTTTACAGCCCTGGTCCCTGCTCGGTGCTTAGAGGAGGAGTGCTGGGAACACCCCTCATCCCGGCCTGGCAGCCGTCCCGGCTGTCACACTTTCACTGCCTCCATTCTCCTGCCACATGACTCAGCACCATGAGCTTCATTCACTGGGCAACCAAACAAAAACCTCTGTTTGGAAGGGTGAGTGCTCTGCCTGACACACACAGCACACCCTGCACAGATGGTCAAGCTGCCCACAGAGTTCCTGTAAGCCTCAGAAGCTGCCTAAAATCACTGAGCTGCACACAACCTGAATGAGCCAGGCAGAGCCACTTAGGAGTCAGAGCCCTGTGCTTTGACCTCTGTGTGTTTGCAAGTTCTATCAGCTGTGCCTGTGCTGTACCAGCTGGTTTTGAAATTATCTAATTGAAACAGACAACTTTCTGGTTTTTAACTGATAATTTACCAGTGCTAAATAAGCCAATTTAATCCAATATTTGGTTTGTTAGTTGCTTATTTCTTTGACCTGTTGAACATTTCATTTAATTTGAAGAGGAGATTCTGTTAAGCAATGGAAGTGACTTGGTTTCATTGAGACAGGCAACAATATATAAATCACTGATTTCTGATTAATCTGTGTCAAATAGATTAATTGCACCATGACTGGTAGAAGGCTTCAACAAAATATCTTAGGTTTTGTCAAGTTAAATGATTGGGTTTTGTCAAGTTAAGCACCTGACCTGGGCATCCCCCCACTGTTATGGAAGGCAGAGATTCTTTCAGATACAGACAGTGGAACACAAAATATTCAAGTGCTATAAAAGAGCAATATTGAAGGACATTACATCTCATTATCTCCATAGTTCATGCTATTTTATAAAATTCACACACACAAAATAATCAGGTAGTATATCATCTCATTAGTGACTATTGTTTTCTTGAATGTATATACTAAATAAATTCTTCTTTGCCACATACAGGCCACAATTTATTCAGTGATTTTTAACACCCCACGAAGCCTAAACATTAGGCAAATAGAATATAATGTATACATTACAATGAGCAAAATTTATATTGTAGTCATTCATACAATAGCTTGAAAAATGGGAATATTTTGGCTCATATAAGTGTCCACAGATTTTCTCTATAGCTTTTTGCTTGTCCATGTCTGTCTGTGAACTGTGTGACCCAATAATTTCTTGTATTCCAGTATCTTTTGATACAGGAAAGGCAACTGAACTCCTATGCAACTGGGTTTCATGAGCTGTTGCTGATGGAAATTATGTCAGCAACATTCACACATCAGCAATAATCACTCAATTTTCTCTCATAAACACTAAACTCTATGTTAATGTATACAGTGCTTCCAGCTTTCTACCTGAAGAAACTGAAGGCAAAGTGAAACTTCTGTTTGTATTTTCTACTTGATACCTTGGGCTTACATGAACCTTAGGTTTTTCCATAGTCATCTTGTGAAAGATCTTCACTACAAACAAAACCAAACTTCTAAAAACTGTTATATCTAGATTTTTAAGAACTTTCAGAAAGTAGTTTTTTCTTCTCTGACTGGTTTCTCATTTTAAACTGCAGGTCTTGGAAAGCAGTCAAGCCTATAAAAGACATTTAAAATACCTTCTATTTTCTTCCCATCACTCACTAAGACTTTTGGTTAAATAACAATGAGTAAAGAAAAGCGTCAAGCCACTCTTAACTGGCTAAAATATGCAACAGGGGAGCCTTTGCTTCCAATGACTGTGGAGAAGAAAGCAAGCTGCTGAAGGAAATTATCACTTGGCTCATGACAGGAGAGGGGGAAGTAATCTCAAAGCTGAGAAGGAAAAAAGGAGTGCAAGGTGATGTTTATGTAATGAGAATAATAGCAGATAAGGAAAGGAAACAGACTGGTTTAGTACAAATGTCTGTGGAGAGAAGAAGGTAGAGAAACCAGAAAGGACAGGGTGGAGAAGGAAGAGGGATTTCTGGAATCCAAGCCAAGCAATGGCTCTGCAGGGTTATTTCTGGAGCTGATCAGCATAAGAGAAAAAGGAGCATGAGGCACCTCTGAAGTGAGAAGAAAGGAGGTTGGTGTTTTCCATCTACCTACCTGAAAATGAATGAACTGTACAGGAAAATATACAATGTAAAGAAGCATATGATAAAAGGATCATATCTGGAGCTGAGAAGAGGATTCAGTGGGAATAGAACCACTACACTTGATGAAGAAAGAAAGAAAGTATTTCATTGTGTACTAATGCTTTTTACTCATAAAAATTTTACTGTGTTAACTATATTGTTGTTAATAAAGCAGTATAATTTCCTCGGCTCCTGGCAGGCTACATAACAAAAATGTTCTTTTACCCATACACCTATTTACCTTTCTTCTGGGCCTAAGGAATGCTGTAATTTGTACTACTCTAACTGCTGTCTATACTAAGATGGTCATATCAGGGTCATATATATTTTGATATAAACATACATATTGTATTATATCCCATATAGCACAAATACACATTAGACCCCCATTGAACCAGTACTGCCAGACTAGAAGAAAATACATGAAAAAAAACAGGGCTAAAACATATCTCTGGAGCAAACCTCCACTATGTGACCTTAAACAGATTCATGATTCAAATCAGTGGATATCACTAAGAATGCATATGCCTTTTATGTCACTCTATGTCACTTCCATGTGTTTTGAGGATTTGTTAGTTAACTGAAAGTTGGCATCACCTGTTTTGCTGTAAAATCTTGCAAGTTCACCCTGACAACTGGAAGTGCCTTCAAGTATTAAAGAAAGAATCTAAATAATGTAGATGAGTGGAAAAAAGACCAGAAAGTAGTCTTTATAATAATGTAATTTATTTCAATCATTTATGATAATACTGCAAAATCTAGCACATTATGAAGAATAAAATGAGTCTTAGCAGGACAAGACCTTACTGTGTCTTCAGGTTGTTAAATACCTCCCAAGGTTAGCCAGGTCCTATAGATTTTTGCAAGGGACTTAATCCTGTGGGTCAGAATCTTGTGCTTCTAAACACGATCCTTGGGCCTGACTCACCAATGCTTTGAAATAAACCCCAGGTGATCAGGATAGCTGAATGTTTGCTGTCTTCATGTTACTGCAAAAGACCACGGAGTAGTAACAGTGTAGAGTAGTAACAGTGTAAAGCAGTAAAGTAGCCAGCTACTTCACAGGTCTTAACCAAAGCTTGTACAGCTCCTTCCTTCTTGTACAGAGGAACTGAGGCAGGAAGGACACGTGAATCCCAGATGTCTGTAGAAGAGATGGTTGTCAAAAACAATATTAGGGCTGATTCCTGTGCCTGTGCAAACACTATTAGACCACACCTTAACAAGATGAATTATTAATATAAAAGCTGCACGGGAAACTAATTTCTGCTGCCTCTCACCAAAACCAGCTGTTCAGACTTGAATGTGTCACAGTTGCACAACATAAATTTTGCCTTAAGGATACAGTTACCCAACATGATGGATTTTTCATTATGTCCTTCCTAATAGTATCCTCATCCTTCCTCTGTCCTTCCCATTTCCCTCTTAACCACCATGATTTTAATTTTTGGTTCAGCCTTCTGGAAGGTACTGAATGATGGGAGTCCTGTATCTGTATGGTGAGCACAGCATTAGCAGTCCCAGGGCAGACTCCTCTGGGCAGCATCCTCTGTGCAGCCTTGCCAATCTCCCCTGGAGAAGATAGGAAGAAAATACTTTATATATTTAAATGACAAGCACCAAACCTTAGCACATTCCAGATGGAATCAATGTTAAGTTACCCATCTCTAGTAAAATATCCAGATGAAAGTAGTTCCAATGAGGCTGGGAAATTTTCTGTTTCCCTACAGAACCTGCTGATGACTACTAGCAGAGGTTACTTGCTGGCCAGTTCTATTATTACACTGCATAAACATCTTATCCTGCTGTACTGTGTTCCCAGGCTCCCTCCCACTTCTCTATTCACTACTCATGGAGTGCCTAAGACCCAGTTGGTGACTTCTTTGGCTTAGAACATCTACAATTTTTTACAAAATCCTGTTTCCTAATTGGCATCCTTAGGCATTACCACAATAAAACCAATAAATAGTAATAACAAAAAAAGAAGGATGGAAGGTGGGTGAAGACATGACTAATTACCTAAATAATACTTGGACCACAAGCCACAGGCAGCATGGGAGCTTGGGGAAGAGCAAGTGGGTGGAGAGTTACCTGAACAACAGAGGGTTGGGCAGGTAAAGAATACATATTGCAAGACAAAACTGAGAGTCTTTATTTTGATAGCATCATGGAATTTATAAATTAAGGGATGACAGCTGTAGATTAAGCATGGCACAGGTTGCTTTACTCAGTCTGTGTGTGCAGGCTGGCTTGGCACTGTCACACAGACTCATGAGAAAAAGGTTGGTTGAGTTGGTGATATAACTAGCTGGGAGATGTGAGAAGCAGAAGTTCCCAAACCAGGTTTGCAGAAGGACCACGTGCTGTACCATGGCAGCTGCAGCACCAAGCCTCACCTCCCCTTCCCATGAGGAAGGACATGCTTCCATCTCAGGGCTGGGCTTACACTTAGGAGAAGAAGAGGCATGCACTTATCCAGGCAGTAGCAATGGTTGAACAAAAACTCCTCACCTTCCCCTGGAAAATGCAAGAAACTAAGCCTTGTTTGCCTGAATATTTATTTTAATTGATTTTCATACCACTCACTGTGTGAATATCACTTGGAAATACTTAGGCCAAAAGATAATACAACTATGACAGACTGAATTTTATTTAAATTTATATTTGTGGATTGGGAGCATAGATATAGTTGCTCCTGAAATGAAAGAGCACTTCTTTGCACAATGGGTAACGAACTTCTGGAATTCATTGCCACAGGAGGTTGGGAAAGCAGGCTATTAGCAGGCATAAAAAGGGATTAGACAAGATTTGTGAACAATGCCTCTATTAACAGATAATAAAAGGAACAGGCAGTTCCAATGTCTGTGGGCTTAGGAGACTGGACCAGAGGAAGAGGCCAGGTAGACATCCTCTCCCTGAAAAGCATCTCCTATGTTCTCAGGCTATGCTATCTGGATCTGCCTTGGCCATCTCTGTTAATGTTGTGCTGGGAATGTGGGGCACTTTCCAGGCTCTGCTGGGGCCTTCAAAACCTGTGGCTCAGCCAGGGCAGATGGCCAGCAGCCATGCAGCTACCCCAGTGCCATCACAGGCTTTGGGCAGCAACAGCACCTGCAGAACATTTTGTAATGCTCTGATGGGTTAAGCCCTAAGTGGTGCTGCTCTCAAAGAGGGCCAGAAACCAGCATGGTGGAGTTGAAAAGGAGTTATAGAGAACAAAAAGGAACTGGCTTTAACAAACCATTCACTGAGGATCAGGAAAACATAGATGGAGTGAGACAGAAAATTCTGTTAATACAGTACAAATTTGATAGCTATTTGGGATAGCATAGAGGAACTCACTCTCCAAAAAGTGAATAAAAACAAGTATTCCTTTATTTCAGGGGACCCACTAAAAGGAAAAGGGAACATCAAACTAGACATGACTTTTCAGCTGTCTCTTTTTCCAGCTGAATGCTCTTAAATGATTTGATTCTGCTCGTACCATTTCTGGTTACTTTTACTGCCCTTTTCTGGACTCTTCCAATTCTGTTACCTCCTGCCTGAAATCAGGACACTATACTGAAACTACACTCCATGTTGGGCTGCACCATGGATTCTTAGCCTAGCACAAGGATGTTCTCTGTTTTTCTCATTTTGTTTGCAAGTCCTGAGGCTGTGTTTGTCTGATTGACCAGCACTGAGCTGGCATTTGTGATTCACCATCTAATATCTTCTTCCTGTATGCTAATAGTGAAATCTTTTGTTTTGTTTTGTTTTTCCTGTAAAATGAAAGACCATTTTCTCCTCTGTCTTTGTGCTCTGAATTTCATTTACTACTTTTTATCACTGAGTCATTCTGTATTAGGAGATTCTTCTGGATATTTCATAACTACTAATGTTATTATCTCATTGTCTGGCTTTTCATGGAAAATGTAGATCTTAGCAAATATTCTTCTGAGGCTCAGATAATCAAAGCATTGAAGAAATTAGTGTTTAGAAAAATACAAGGAATGAGGAAGACCTGTAATGTGTGATAGACTGGTACAAGGGTAAAGACTTTAATTAGCTCTGTGTGTGTGTGTGTGTGTGTGTGTGTGTGTGTGTGTGTGTGTGTGTATATATCCCTGGTTACATAATAGCCACAGAGCACAAAACTAAAGAACAGAAACACCTGGAGGGAATGAATAAAGAATGACTTAGAGAGGAACACACTGTGATTGAGAATATAGAAGGGGGATCTCAGGAATTAAGTTCATTACAGTGATCTATGTACATATCCAAGAAAATATCTTTGGGAAAGTAAGAAATCCCTCACCGCTGGGACTGCAGTGGGTAAATACCACTGGCAGAAAAAGGACCAGGAGCAACAGCAGAGTCCATTCAGAAATTACTGTGACCTTATTTGTATCTCTAGGCCCATGGACAATGGCTAATCAACACAAGAAAGACTTCTGGTTTGCTTTATGCTTTTTCTTCTGCGTTTTCTGTTCTTTGAGTGTAGTCCTACTGTAACAAATGTGGCGGTGTAATGACAAAAAATCCCTCACACCACTGAACAGTAATATAGCAGAGAAAAGAGCACCACCTAGTGCTAAGTGCTGTTTCTTGATGCTGAGGCGTCTCCATACGCTCTTATCTTCTGGATGTCTTGATTTTAGTGTTTTCCTGCAGTTTACCCATCCAGAGAGGATTTAATCCTCAGCATCAAGGAGTATCCAGGCTCCTGATAAGAGTAGCTGGTTCATCAAGAGCTGAACATCTCTCAGAGTTTTGTGCACACTAAGGTAATGCCCTAGGCACCTAGTTAACATAATTGTGGTTATTTGTCTGATTCATTCGGGCTGGATTCTACTACCCTTACTCACCCAATGGAGTTTTGTGCTCCACAGATAAGTCTCTCTGCTTTCACTCTAGTGAAAATTAATCAACACTTATGGGACTGGCTTAAGATACCAGAAGACCAATCTTCTAATGCTTGCACTTATAAAGACAAGGATTCATTGCATTTACAAAGTCTGATCTTACACTCACATCAAATTTTCTAGCTTTTCTAGCTTTTTCTCTTTTTGTTTGTTTGTTTGACTGTTGTGTTTTTCCTGTTTGATTGGGGGTTGTTTGTTTGTTTGTTTGTTTGTTTGTTTTTAAAATATCCAGGAGATCTTCAGAAAAACCATTGTTTTACATGAGAGTTGCCTTCATTATCATCATGATAGATCATATGCAACCTTAATTATTTTTTAAGCATTTATAGTTAAGATCTATTATTGTTTGTTTTCTTCTGATTATCAATCCACATTATGTTAGTGTTCTTATTTTTGGTCTTCAAAGCCTTCCACTTTGTATCACAGCACTGAGTTTCTGTCATAATGTAATTAAAATTTCAAAAGAAGACCAAAAGCAGGTAAATCAACTTAGAATGATTCTGCATCAGCTATCATTATGTATTATTTAAATAGCTCCAGACTTGAAGATACATGTAGCATTGGTTAGATTAGTTAATTTACATATAGGTGTCTACAGTAAAATGTGATTTAAATGTCTTATTCCATTAAAATTTGGGATCTTCAGTGACACCTATGGCCAGATTAAATTTCTCTAATAATGGAGTTATTTCTTCTTCTCTTGAAATTACTCAGTATTCACCACCATTTTAACAGGAAGATGATGAAACTCAGCTATTCAAATTCCTTCCACATCCTCTGATTTGCAAAGCGTAGTTTAGCCCATAGAGCTTTTTATTTCTGTCCTTTATAGTCCTACATTTTTATCCTATCAGGCAAGTTTCACCAAGTGTAATCTTCAGCTGAAAAGAAATGCTTTGTGAGACCCAGAGTTCTTTCTGCCATATTGTGTCTATAGGCTCACTGTTGCAAATATTGCCATGCACTAATGATAATTTCTTATTTTAATTTCTAAAATATCAGGTGATTGGTTTGGATGTTTTTCTTTATAGGAATGTTTTTTTGTTTTGTGGGGTTTTTTGTAGTTTATACGATCTTGGTTTATTCTTACATATTTTTGTCCTTTACCAAGAGAAAACAGCAGAATTTGTCTATATGAGTATGTGTGTGTGTGTGTGTGTGTGTGTGTATACATGTGTATAAAATACTTTGGAAAGGGCTGGGATTTTGCATCTTTTCTATTGTATGGGAGAGTCTGTGGGGAGTATCTCATTGCACGTGGATTTAATTCTGTCACCACACTCAGCAACAGAACATCTATTCATAGCTACCCTACTGGCACAGTAATTAACTAATTAGCAGGGACTAATTGTTAAAAATACAGCTACAGTGAATTAAATAGCCTGTGCACTTCTAACTAGGAGAGTTATGAGTTCATACTTTTTCTCCTCAGGAAACTAACAAGCTCCTGAGAAATTAAACCAAACTCAGCAGTCGAAAGCCAAATTATACTTTGCTGTGAGTAAACCAAGAGCAATAAGAGACTCTGGCAACTGCATAAAGTTCAGGTTTATGGCCCCATGGAAGGAGAGTGCATAGCCCTACATTAATGATACCCAGCAGCAGTTAAGATCCCAGCTGTCACCAAGGGCCTGCTGCTCTGCCCTCCCCAGTCTGGCACTTTGGCTTTTTGTTTTAGAGGAAGCAGAGGTCACCAGTCCTACCCTTCAAACTGAGTGGTGCTGTACTCCCTCTACACCAGTGCACAGAGAGGGCAAGGCCTGCTCCACTGTGCCTGGAAGCTGTTCAAGCCTCCTTCCCCTGTTTGTTCCACAGGGTCTAGGGAAGGAAAAAAGTATATCTGTGTTAATGCCAGCTTGGGAGAGTTAGTTATTCCCTAGGGACTTCTTTCCTCACACAGCATACCCACTGTCAGGAAAGTTTGGCAAGGGTGGGGCTAGTTGCAAGCAAGAAGCCAGAGTCCCACTCTGCTGTGATGATAGCTTTTGCAGGTACAAACTCATGGCATCTATTTAAAAATTGTTACAGACCAAAGGTTTGTTGGTTTTTTTTTGTTTGTTTTTTTTTTTTTTTCCCAGACTGTCTATTTGTTCCCAGTTCTGGTTTTGTTCTGTGTTTTCAGAGAGCATATAATTACCATGAATTATATAGCAGAACAGGGTGTGTATAAGGCACACCTTGAACAAGCAGGTTCTCATTGGCTTGAGCAATGGCTTGAGAGGTGTTGTTTCCCAAGCACAGCTTGCAAACCCACAGTCTGGGAGGCTTCTGCTGAAAACTGTTTTGTTTTAAAACTTTAAAAAGTGACATATCATACTTCCTGCAATGACAGGGCAATCTGTAGCTCTTGGATTAACTAAACATAGCCTCTCCTTATAGCAAACATAGAAATATTAAAGATCACAGACTAAAGTTACATTAAAGCAGATACAGATACTGATTGTCAGTCATTTTTAGCAGATGTCTAATAAATCCTTCTTCTTATGTTTGGGCAGGGTAAACTAACCATCTTGCAGATTTCATGACCATATTTCAGTTTAGTCCTAAGATTATCCATAGAACGGTTTGGTTTTGAAGGGACCTTATAGATCATCTCATTCCAACCCTCCTGCTATGGGCAGAGACACCTTCCACTAGATCAGGTTTCTCAGGGCCCCATCCAACCTGGCCTTGAACACTTCCAGGGCACCAAAATGAGACTGACCAATCTGTAGTTCCTGATGTCTTCCTTTGTTCCTTTTTTAGAAATGAGGGTCATGTTTTCCCTTTTTTAGTCAGTGTTAACTTCACTGGACCACCACAACTTCTCAACTCTGATGTAGACTGGCTTACCCACTCCTTCCACCTCAGGACCCACAGATGTATCTCCTCAGGTTCCATGGACTTGTGCACCTTCAGGTTCCTTAGATGGTAGATGGACCCCATCAGTGGTCCAGGTTTCTCAAAGTGGGACCCATGGTATAGGCAGCCAACCCCTGGCTGTGGCCCCAGTTCTGTAACCATTTGTTGAGTCACCAGGTTTGACTGGCCCTTTCAAACCCCTTCCCTTTGACCAGGAGAATTGATGAAAAAATAACTGCTCCCCAGAGTCCCCCAGTCTCCCAGCTCTGAAGACCTTCTTGATACTTCTTGTTATAGCATTAACTTGACACCCCTGTTACTCATTCTGTTACAGAAGCCTTTCATGAAGGCATCCTGAAGGCTTCAACATGCAAGGTGATTTAAAAAACTAAAGAGAAGAGCAAATCATTGTCAGACAAGCACATGGATAGAAGGAGCTCACCTGCCTGAGAAACAGTGTTGCTGCTCCAGTCAAAAAAAGAGGTAACTGATTATCATTATAGGCACAGGACAAATACACAGGAAATATTTGTTGATATTCATTCTTCCTATTTACTTTTTTTCTTGTAGATCTGCTCAGTCTAATTCCTCAGTTGGGTCAATACAGCAGCAATTCAGAATTTTTTTCTGGGAACTAGTTACAGGTACCTTCCATGCTCCGCACTGACAACGTAAAGTGCAATAAACCCAACCTGCTACCTGAATGGTGGTTAGCTCAGGTGCCAGATGGGGACAGGATACTAAGAAGCCCCCAGAATATTACCTCAGAAGCCTCAGAGTATTTCAACACCAGTCCCTTTCACAGAGTTAAGGTTCTTAGACTGAAGACCCAAAGACAGTCTTTGTGCTCCAAATTTCTCTATTTACCTGGTGAATTTGCTGCTTGACAAATGTGAGACAAAATTCTACCTCACTTCCTTTTTTGCTCAAGCATGAAGTGCATGATGTACATGCAGGCCTGTGAGATATGTACATGACATTCCTGTCACAACACACCCTCAGACCAAAATCCCCAGTGATGCTCAGAAGAGACCAAAGTTCTCCTGTGTCCTTGGTGAGGTGCTCCTTGGTCATACAGCAGATGAGTGGTGCTGGTAGCCTGTACTTTGCCATGTGATTACCAGTGGTAATTACCAATAAATAACCCCTTCACAAAACAAAGTCCAAGCCACATTGTGAATAACTGGGGTTACAGTAAGCTACCCCTATGGGCAAATTTTTATATAATTGTCCACTATGGGTACATCTTCACACAGCTTCCAAACTGTCTTTCAAATTAAGCTAAACCACTCAGACATGTGGCAGCTCATTCACTTGGCAAACCCCCTCAAGACCCACAGAAAGTTTGGTCAGAATTTGAGTTAAAACCAAAGGAACTGATGTAATGCTACTTTTAAGAGACAATTCCTGCCTCCCCTTGTCTAGGCAGCGATGTGTGCAGCCATGTCATTAGAAAGACAGAATTTGTCATTAAAGCCTTTGTGCTGCCTCTAAACCCTAAGTTAGGAGGCAGCAAGAATAACCAACAAGTTGTGCTTAAGGCCCATAAGCCCAGAGTCCTTCTACATAATAATACAACTCAATATTCATCTCTATCTAATTTGCCATTCAGTCTTCAGCATGTATTTCTCCAAAATGCTCAATAAAACACTCTTAATTATACAGGCTTTCCTGTATATTTTCTAATTCAACTACTACTTACAGTATTTCTTTTTAACCTGTGGGTCATGTTCTTTGAAATGAATCTGAACTTTAACCTCTTACTGTCATCAGACACCTGCTAAGCTATCTTCTATTATCCAACAAGTTTTTGTGTGGAAAATACTGTGATTTATGTACTATAGTACAACACTCTATTTAATTACACATAAAATCTAATTAAATATTTTCTGGGAAGACTGACATTTTCCTGGCTTGAGTCAGTTTAAAAGTATACACATAAAATAAAAAAAAAAAAAATCTTGTTTTGTTATATGGGATAAACAAAGTTATTTTTTAAATTTTGTAGTTGGGCTGTATCATGTCATTTTATCTTGACATTAGGAGTTTCAAAGATGTAACATTTTTTGTAAAGGCCAAACTCCTGCACACTCATAGTTATGCAAGAGTAAAATCTTTCCAGGTTAATAGAAAAATATCCAGCACTCATATTCACAAAGAAAATATGAAAACTCAGATTAGCCACATATTGAAGGCTTGAAAGTTAGAAATATTAAGGTAACAACAATCCAATATTTGTTGTTTTCTAAAAATATCACTATTTTTAAGAAAAACTGCTCCAGGTGTGGCATTAGCAAACATGTAACCTTGCTCCATTTTTTCTTCATGAAAGTATCAGAAGTGTTTGAACTCTGCATTGGAAACAGATTGTGCAAGCCATCCCCAGCACGTAGAACCTAGTTTTGAAGCATGAAGAAACAGGTTTCGAATCAGCAGGGAAATGGTACTGAAATATCTCCAGGTGAGAACAGGCAGGGAAACATTTCATCACGTTCTGGAACTCGCGGGCCCAGCTGTTTGTGGCGCGTGCAGCAGCACCCGTAAGAAAACCTATTTCCCACATTCATTTACACAATGCATGTGGCATGCCATGAGGGTCATATCAAGGCAGCATCTACTGGATGCAGAGGAAGAACTATGCAGAAAAGACAAAAGCACCATAGAACTTTGCCCACATATTTCCCAGGCTGCAGCGAGCAGCAGGTTAGAAACATTCCAGTCTTGCCATCGTGTTCAGGACACAATTGATAATCACCAGGAAACACACCTAAAGATATGCATGGGTGTAAGTCTGTGCTGGCAACATTAAGTGGTGCTGCATCTGCACAAGGCACATCAACAGCTCTCATAAATCTTGATTATAGTGGAAATAAAGAGTAATTTCACATCCATGTGGGCTGGTTGGCAGCTCACCAACAGCCTTCGTGCACTGCTTTCTGTCCCACCCACACAACAGTCACCGGTTCAGCTGTTCTCCTGCTCTGGAGTCCCCTCCTCTGGCTGCTGTGGGTGAGAGCTCATGCCACACACAAAGCACTAGGTGGCCCTTGCAGTCTGTCCCTGTGCCCCACACACTCATCATGTTTATCACTGGACCCAGTGGGTGGCCTGGGACAAGTGTCTTCCAGCCCAACAGAAGGATGCTGGACCTGCTGGTGTTCAGAGAGAGAAACCATAGCATGCCAGAAAGGCAGTGCCATGCTCATGGCTGGATGTGGCCAGAGGTTCCCAAAGGCATCTGGGAGTCCTTAAGGACCAGGGGTTCAAAGAAGTTCCACAGATGGGTTAAAAAAGAAGCTTTAACATTTTCTTTGACCCATGCAATACTGGCTGAAGGGGCTGAAGGGAGCCCGTCTCTAATGATTCCCTAAAGGTGGGCAGCAACTCCCCTGGCTGTGGGCAGGCTCTCCTGGAGTGGGCATGAGGGCTCTCTGCTGTGGAGAGTGGTTTTCCAGCTGCTCCACCTAACCCTGTCAGCTGGTGAGGGATGGGTCCCTGGCTGGCAGTCCCACCCCACTGCTCTAGCTGGGGAGTGGCTCCTTCATCTCATTCTTGGTTGACTTCATGGCAGCCCTTGCACAATCCCTGGAACTACTGCCAGGCATCTCTTTTATGTGAACACCCTCAAAGCTCTTATGTGCTCAGTTGCAAACAGACTTCAAAGATGCGCTGCTTCCAGTCTTCAAAAGAAACTTCTCCTGCCCCAGAGGGGAAGCATTCCCTGGCTTCCCTCTTGCCCAGCTTTCCCTTTCCTCCACCGCACTGCCGGCTCTTTGCTCCACTGAGGTGCAGCTGCCCTCCGAGCCTCTAGCCTCAGCCCATCAGCACGGTTCAGCAGTAATGTTCCCTCCTTCCCCGCTCCCTCCCCAGCGCAGGGCCCGGGCGGAGCAGCGGGGCGCGCTGGAAGGTGTGCTCGTCCAGGAGCCTGCGGAAGGACACCCCGGCACTGCTGCTGGCCTCGGCCCCATCCTCCACTGGGGACAGAAGGACAGGGTGTTTGGGGGAGCCAGGCTGCCAGCTCTGCTTCCAAAGCAGCACAAGTGCTTAGGGTGGCACAGATCACAGCAAGTAACCTGTTTTCTCAACAAAGCCATTCTCACCCTTTTTATCACAAATATCCCAGGAGCTGGGCTTCACCCTGCCCTGGGAATTCCAGTTCTGTGGCGGTAAATAAAGGAGAAATATACACTTTTTTTTTTCTTTTTCTTTTTCTTTTTTTTTTTTAAGAAGATAAATAAAAAGTAACTTATTTTTAGTTTCACAGCTAGAGAATGAAGCCTGAAAATATGAACCACAGTTAAGGCCAAATGCAAATCAGTGCCGTGGGTGTGTGTGCTGGGTGGGTACTGCCTGTGCTGTGTGGCAGCTCCCTCTTCTAGGACCTTCACCAGCACCTCCTCTTGAGAAAGACATACCAGGGTGTAAACAGTTGTGCTCAAAACTCTGTGAATAAACAGAGGCATAAGCAGAAGAGGAAAAAACCTAAAATTCCAAAATTTCCTATTTCCAAAATACATGACCTCCCCTTATTTCACCTTGGAAGGACAGAGCTGGAAGCATGTCCCTCTGTCTCTTGTCTTCAAACTCTGTGGTCTGTCAACAGCCAGCCAGCATCAGTGATGTCTGCAGTGGAAACCTGTCTGAAAGGGAGCTCTGACAGTCTCAGATCTGCTCCCTCTGCAAGCTTTTCTGGGCTAACCTCTTCAAAGTGCAGGAGGGACACACCATCTGCCTGCTGGATCAGAGGAAGAGTATATGAGATTTAATTAAGATGATTTTGCCCTCCAGTCAGGCTGTTTAAAAATTAATTTTAGTTCTCCTACCTTTTCCATTAAACTCTTATGCTAGAGGGAGCAATGTACCCTGAAATATTGATTCTGCCTCTCAGATGGCAGTGACCTACATTCATGGGACTGTTGTTGTCCCACCATCCTGCAGACTGGAGGAATGATCAAGGTGCTGGTTTGGATTAGAGGCAGAGTTTGACATTAATCCTTTACTTTCTTTTAAATGCACCATGATTCATTATCTCAGGCAGGATCCCATATCAGGTGCATTAGGAAAGCTTTGTGAGAGACAAGCTGAGGTTGTTTGATCAAAGCTATGCCCTAGGCAACATGAGAGTTCTTCCCAGCCTACTACAGCTGGTTTCTGTAAAGGCAGACAGCACCAGTTTGAGTGCTGGAATTGACTGGAAGGAAACTTAGATGTATTTCATTTTTTACCAAATTTTTCCCTCCCTCCTCAACTTATTAGTCATGTCAGTCCTACGAAACAACAAGTAACTAAAGGCCAAATTCAATTCATCTTTGATTTGCACCTGCAAATCTTACATCATCCTCACTGCAAGCTTCCTAAATGTGGCAGGTGAGTATTCAGTTAGGAAAATGTCAGCCTGGAAGAGATAAAGTCATGAAACTCTTGGGAAATGCTGTGGTTACTGAGCCTTGCCCACAGTAGTGCTGCTCCAATTATGTAACGTAGTGTGCAAACAGGGGGGAAAAGAATTTGGGAAGGAATTTAGGATTTGTGAATAATTTTAACTTCAAATCTCACCAATTAAATGTGCAGTGTATTGCATAGTCAGTCAGTCACTCCCAAGAGCAACTAAGCACCTGAAAATTATATTTACATGAAACAAAACTGTTAAGTGCCTTCACAATGTTAGGGGCCATGAATACAGTCACTATTTTATGTGTTATGCCTGAAAGTAATGACAATTTCTTAGCCCACTAATGGCAAAAGGAGTTGCACATGTCATCACTGGAACTCACTCACTATCAATAATCTTTACAGGAAATTACTGTAAAGGAAGCAAGCCTGGATTGGGAGCAAACCTTGGCAATGCCATGCTGATAGGAGCCTGCAAACTCAGCAGTAACATGGGCTCTTTCAAGTTCCTCTCTAATAATCTAATCAGTGTCATGAAGGAAACCTTTTCAGAACAGCTGAGTGACTGCTGACTGGTGACTCAGCACTATGTTTCGTTCCTGCCAGAAGCCCACAAGACTGGAGTTCTAGCAGCACTTTCCAAACAGCATTCCTGAGGTTTAGCATTACAAGTGGAACAGGAAACCTGAGCCTCTGAGTGAAAAGAGACAGTACACAAAAGCTTGGGTGTTTGTGCCTGAATCTGGTGCTCAGTCAGCTGCAGGACCATCTGATTGAGTTAAAGAAGCAAGACAGAAGATGAAGAACTCTTCTGGGCTTGGAGTATTCTTGAATGCTCATGGAATGCATTTCTGGTGAAACTCTCAGCCTGAAAGCTCTCCATGGCACGCAGCAGAGTTCTTACCTGAGCCACTGTGGGTGAGGACTCATCTTCAAGGGCAACAAAGCAAATAGTTTCTGCTCACACACGCCTCATTCTTCAGGAGAGTGTGTAGCTATGCCTCTTCTGCCTCTACCCACAAGAAATCAAAAAAGCCCTTGAAAAGATTGTGACAGTCAGATAGGATTAAAGCACAAGCCCAGATAGATTGTAGCCAGTGTAATACCTGTTTGGGCAGGTGGGTGCAGACAGCAGAGATCTGCTGGCCATGCTCTGGGCTGGTGTGGCAGGAGCCTGCTCTGCTCTGCTCTGGAGGCAGCCCAGCACTGCATTTCCTGCAGCCCAGCATCTGTTCTGCCTGGCACTGGGTAAGGCAGGGCAGCTCCTGAGGGATTAAGTGAGTGCCTTTCAGGGTGGGCAACACTGACTAAAATGTGCTTTCATGGCTGCTGGGGAGGGGCAGCTCAGGTCTGTCTGTACTTGCTCCCAACAAATGCAGGAAAAGAGCTGGAGAGACTCGTCCTTCACAGCTCCAGGCCTTCAGTCCTTTCCTCCCAAGCTCACAGAAGCTCTTCTGTGCAGCAGAGCTCAGTGGGGTGGCTGTGTCGTCCATGAAAGCACAGGGTGCTGCAGTCCTCCTGGCTCCAGCAGCAGGGGAGTTCTCACTTTCCTGCTGGCCAGGAGGGACTGGTTTGGCACCACTTAACACAAGCCATAGATGCCATCAAACAACACCCTGTGCCAAACAGGCACCTTCTGCTGGAGTACCCCAGCACCCATCGGAAGTAAAACCTGTCCTGGCTTCATTAGAGTCTGAATTTGTCTACATCCAGCATCTCATTTATGTCTCTTGCAGCAGCATAAGGCTCTGCATTAGCAAAGTAAACACACATCTTGAAGCACAGCTTTTAACAAACTGAACAAAACGCTTTGAACATGGCCTTACACTCACAGCAGACTAGGCAGGTATTTAATGATACAGCCTTAAGCTATGTCCTAGGTAAGAACATGATTTGGGCCCATCTGGTTTGTCTCTAAGATGCCCTTGAGAACTCCAATCTCCCCTGGAAATTTGTACAGGCAAAACAGGAGTGAAAGTCAAGAGAGTGAGAAGGTTTTTAGGAAATAATACTTTTTAGGAGGGGAAGGAGTTGGAAAGGTTGGGGCCCATGCCAGTGCACTAAGCTCTTTTTTCCTAGAGGCACTCAGAGGAGCAGAGGAACACCCTGATGGTGGCCCAGCTCTCACCAGAACAGCTCTGTCCTCGCCCAGTGTCAGAGCAGGGGAGAGGGTCTCAGGAAATTGACAGTGCCACATCAGATCAATTAAGGGAACATCTATCAGGCTCATTTTTTAGAAACAGATACTTTTTAATACCTTTAAAACTGATGTTGCCACTGGTTGTTTTTTTGTTTTTGTTGGTTTTTGGTTGTTTTTTTTCCCTGGTTGTTAATTAAATCCTCTGCCAGACAGAAGCAGTTTTCAGCCCCTGACTTGAAAGAGGAATTGAACCTCCCTTCAGAAGTCCCTGGAAAGAAGTCCTTACAAAGGAAGTGCAGTCATTCTCCCAGGCCGGATTACCTTGCCTCCACTTTCATCTTGAAATACATGAAATACATTATTCACTCTTTTTTTCACCCATAATAATTTAAGCAAGAGTCTAATAAACAGAGTCCTCATCCTCTGATGCTCAGCAATGAGCCACATGGCACATACATAAGGGAACACTGGCGATTAGGCAGGAGTTGAATTCTCTGTAACATGATTACAGTACAAAAATAGGCCAGCAAGAGACTGCATCAGCAGCTCCTTGTATGCTCATTTTGCACTAGAAAAGGATATGGCAATTTTCAGCATTTTGCTTCTGAGGCTGCCATTTCATACTGCTTATAAAGGGATTTCGGTCAAATAGCAGAGCTCAGACAAGGCATGCTGTTATTTAGGAACAGATTATATGTATGGGTTACATAGAAATACTCCAAAGGACACTACAGAAGACAATTGTGTGTTTCTGATGAAAATTGTGGGCTAGGATTAAAAGAGTATTCTTTGTTTTTCACAAGTATGAGCTGTGTAAGTTTTAAATCAACCTGGCTTTGCAGGTATAAAGTGATGCTGGGAAGTGTTTGCTCAGTGCAGGAGTGTCCTGTTACTGATGTGATGTGAGTGTACATCTAGCAGAACCCAGCTTTGCCACTACCAGCTGCTCAGTACCTTGCTTTAGTACCTTGCCAGCTGCTGCATTTTAGTTGTGCAGACATTACTCCTTGAGACTGTTCCTCAAAGTGTTTGGATCTATAAAAAAAGCAGATGCATTAGACAGGACCCACCACCTCACTCCCTCTCTTCCAGCACTTGCCCCCGGATGTCTCAGCCCTGCATCCATCCCAGTGGGGACAGAAAATGGGACAAAAGGGTGGGAAGGAAGACTTGGTGCAACCCATATAATAAAGATAGACATCTCCAAACACACCAGCACAACAAACACCAACTGATAAAGAAGTATCTCGTGAACTTGATGTATTTATAGCACACTGTGGCTACAATTGAAGAGAACATTTTAACTGAAAACAAGAATATTGGAATTACTGGATGCATTTTTTTTGGTTGCTTTAAATATTAAATAGATTGGGTTTGGTTCAATATCATATTATTTAAGGTAAGAATAACTTCTAATTCCCAAAGACTCAAGTCTTTACAAAAATCATTATGAATCTGATCTATCTGAAATGGAACTCTAAAATCCAACAAATATGAACGCTCTTTCAAAGACATTTCAATCTAAATGACTTTTATGACAATTTTTTTTCATGCTAGAGTTGATCAGTAAATGAGTGGTTTTGACTTTTGTTTGTGTTATCCTAGAAATGCTGTGTCAGAGACATCTTGTCTTTGTATGTTTGATGACAACAAAAGAAAACTAATGTACTATTGCACAATTACTTTATTTCCAAGACAGGTTTCATTATTCTCTTTTTCTAACATCTGGCTCCTCCCTTGGACTCTCCTGGACTGTTTTTTTCCCAGAGCTCATCCCAGCCTGGTGTTGACTGGGAGCCCAGCCCCAGGACCCAGCTGGCTCCTCAGTCCTGCATCATCCACCATCACAATCTCTTTCTCCCTTTTTTAATTACCTGTTTAAAACCAGATTGTTCAGACACATCAGACTTGCATTGAGTCAGTGCAGTATTTTTGAAAAGTCACTGTTACCCTCTCAGAGATGGTATCACCTTAGGTTAAAGACTCTAATTTAAAAAACACAAAGCAGGTGCGGCAGAATGAGCTGTAATCAGAAATAAGCAGCCATACAGAGACAGTGTTAAGATGTTCTTCCAGATACTCCCCACCTAATAGAAAATTTCACCTGTGGGAAGTCTTTGAACACCTTTGCTCTGAAAACTTCCTGAGTCCTTTTAGCTCCCATGATGCAAGTCTTGCTGTTCTCTCTCTTCTGGGAATACCTAACCCTTGGGCAGAGGCTCAGGACTTTAACACTTCACATCAAAGCCCTGGCACCAGTCCTCCTGATCAGAAAGCAGGAACGCTCTCCAAGGAGTGGACACCAAAGCATTTCTTGTCAAAAAAGGTGAAACTGAAGTGTAACCTCAGCTTTCAGCTCACCTTCTCCACTACCACAGTTTGATGCATCAGCGCCAGCCTGGTCCTACAGCCTGCCCAGAGACCCCCAAAAATGAATTTCTCATTGCTCATGTCCTGGATTTCACTCTCTGCCAGTGCTCTCCATCTGAGTGGGCACAGTGGCTGCCAGGGAGGCACGGGGGACTGGACTCCAGTCATCCATAAGAATCTAGTTCTCAAGAGACCACCATCTCCACTGGCTCTCCAACTGCATAATCCAGGTCCTGTACCACACAGTACCTCACCATCCCCTGCCACACAGCTGGAAAGGGGCTGGACACAAGCCAGCTCCGTGTCAAGGCTGCTAAGGAGCCAACCATTGCCCTCATACTCCCTAAGTAAAAACTCACTCCTCTGCTGGGCCACCATGAGCTCTTGCTTGTTGGTTATTTGTGGCACTGATGCTCTGTGCATGACTGTGTCTTACAAAAACCCTCACAGCAACCTTTGGGAGTGATGCTGCTGAGGCACCCGATGCTGCACTGCAGACACGCTCCTCTGGCTCACTGCTTGGTGTAAGAGCCCCAGCAAGGGGGTGGCAGCTCTTGTCACCTTCCTGTCACCAGTCAGGTACACACTGAAGTGGATGGCACGAAAACTGAGAAACCTCACAGCAGCCTTTGACGCCAGCCTGACCTAGGAATGAAAAACTTGTTTTAACTTGAAAATGCACAGCATCCACCCCGAGCTTTCCTGCTCCATCACAGAAACAAGGGTTGGGAAAGGACTCCCAGAACACATGCAGGCAGGTCCTGACTGCTTTGTGAATGACTCATAAGGAACACTGTAAACTGAAAGTAAATGCAACATGTTTTATTTGAGGTTGGAATAAATTACAACTGTAAAGCATATTTTATTGCTTTATAAATTGTCTGCTCTTAAAAGGCATTAATATCAAACATAAACAAAATAAAGACACATTTGATTAACAGTTCAGTTCTCTTAAGCTTCATTAACAGCTCAGTAGGGGGATTTCTTTATGATTGGCTCAGAAATTTGACTTTGACATGCATTATCACCATTCATAAGTTTGAGTGGACTGCAGATGTGTTCATTTGCTTTAAGATATAATTTTCTCTAAAATATCCCATTTAATACCCAGTCCTTCATTCCCTACTCAAAATCCCACTGCTTTTGAAAAATTCCTTTGAAATATACGTGGGGTTTTCTGTCCCTGAAGAAGGAGGACTTCCAAGTCCAAACCAGGAATGAGTCTGACCCCAAAACTAAGTAAAAAACCAAACTCCTCCCAGGTTAAAATAGTGAAATCCCATGCACAAAAATTGTGTCCTTTCATTCTGAAGATTCTTGCAAAAACACTCTGCATTATCTGAACACACTGATGTGGAGAACTCGTATTTTTGTTGTACAGATACTACCTGCCTGAGGCAGGTATGAACTTTGCTCATCATCTGTGCTCTTCTAGGTGCAAACAGACCCAGGCAATCCAGCCTGCCCTGAGCCCGGGGGTGAGAGGCTGCTCACGGGGCTGGGTGTGCTCAGCACTGGGCAGCAGCCAGCCCTGAATGCACAGACCCTGTGATGGGGTCTGGCTAGCTCCAGATAGGTATGACAGGCAGAAAGGAGGCCAAAAAGTCACTTCCTCAGCCTCCTGGGGAGCCACAGCTCCTCAACACCAAAAAGGGAATGAACGTTCATAAGCAGCTCTCATTGCACCATAAAAAAGCTTCCGCCAAGGTATCCTGTCCCACTCTGACCCTCTTGCACAGCCAGGGCCATGTGCTCCCCAGGCCCATGGTGGCTCCAGAACAGTGTCTCCATGAGCCATTCCTGAGCAGGGAGCACGCACTTCTGCTAGGCTGGGCCCAAAGCAGCACAAATGAGCTGGACTATGCCCTGTAAAACCCTCCAGAAACAGAAACGGAGACTCCAGTCTCAACTAGCCCTTGGAACAGCACAGAAAGTTTGCAGAAAATACCTCCAGGGCAGCTTCTCTTCCTGCCACAAAACTAACTTGAAATACAACGAGCCCCTAGTAGAGAAATTCCTTCTAAAACCAGCTAGGTATCACTCAGGAAGTTCCTGTTTTCTTCTCATAGCAGCCTCTAATGTTCTTGCCATGCCTACAGGAACACAAATAGCTGAGTGAGATGCTAGAGTAGTTTACACTATACAGCTGAATGGGAATGGTTGTCTATTACTGGATCCAAGAAATAAATGCTGAATTTACTAAGAAGAAAATACTATTAGATTGATCCAGGTCTAATTTCAGTTTTCATCAAAATTTCATAACATTAAAATTCATAACATCAAAATTTCAGTAACATATATAAATTTTGTATGTTTTATGCATAATCTCATTAAAAAAAAAAAAAAAAAGCAAACAAACTTTCTTCTACTATACATGGTTTCCTCAGAAGAGATTTGTTTTGTGCCATGAGGGATATCCAGCTTTGATCTCTGTAAGGCATACAGCAGATTTCAGGTGCTGCACTTGCCCATAATGGCTCCCAGCAAGTCAAAAGACAGGGGCAGGGGCAGAGCTTTGGTGAGATATCTGGAGCTGTGCCAAACTGAGCCAATTCTTCAACACCTTTCAGTATCCCACTCATATAGGGAGTGGATAACCCTGGTTTAGTTCCCAGCCACATGTTAAAGTGCTTAATGGAAAGGTGGGGAACAATAATGCCCCTTCCTCCACTTCAGGTCCTGGCTTGGGAAAGGCTTGTGGAAAGGTGGCTTTGAGGCTGCCTGGTGCTAGCAGGATGCAGTGCAGCTGGGACAAGGGTATGCACATGGTGTGCCCTGATTCATCTCATCTTAGAGAAACATCAATCAGAAACCTGCAAGCTTTTACACTCATCAGTCATCTCGGTTACGCTCACTGAGAACAGATTCTTGGCTGACTTCTTTTTTAGCTTAGCAGTTATGAATTTTGCTTTGAAGATGAGAAAGGGGAAAGCTCACCTTCAGGGAGAGGGACAAGCACAGACATTTGCAAATTAAAATGCATACACATGTCAGCCACCCCAGCAGTGACCTCCATCTGCGCTTCACGACACAACATCTTATTTACTTGAACCTTAATTTTTCAGCCCTTTCAAAGGTTCCTAGGAGCATTCCTTTCTATATCAGTGAGATGTCTCAGGAGGCTCTACAGAAAAAAACTAATGAAAGGAACCAACTGTTGTCACCAGGGTAAATTACAGGGTTACATTCAAGCTACAGACACTGGAGGGAGCAGACTTGCTCCATTTTCTGGAGCAAATGCCATACCAAGCAGCAAGCTGAGCACACTGAGAAGGAATATGGGCTAATGGTTAGTGCACTGGACTGGGATTTGGCAGATGGAGTTAATTCACCTTCCTCTTTTTCTAGAAGCAATCAGAAAAAAGAAACAGGTTATATTAACGTCAGGGCACTCAAACATTTCCAGCTCAGCAAATGCCCCTAATATATTTCTCCTGTCCAAAGAGCTCTCAGCAGTTTATGCACTGCTTCTCTCAGGCTAAGAACAACAGACAGAAATCTTCTAAGGAATCACACACTTCTAGGGAAAACAAACAAACAAACAAACAACAAACTCCAGGATTGCTACATCTTGGCTAAGGCTCATTTGCCCATCTGCAAAGCTTCTTTCCCCTCCTGATCTTCACTCCTGAGCTGCCCCTTTGCCATGCACTTGCAGTCAGAGAGAACAGGACCTCCTAAATACATTCACATTTATTTCTAATTCTCCAGCTTTTGCATTCAGCAAGGCACTCAGGCCAGCACTATCTCAGGCAGTTCTGTTAAAGCACCTTCTGACTGACTGGGGACCTGAACTGAAAAGCTGATGGGACAATCAGTGAGTGCATCTGAAAGCAAAGCTGTTAACCAGTGCATTTGCTCACAGGGAGGGCAATGTTCAGCCACTCCACCAAAATACGGCAGACATATTCATTAGTGGTTACCAAATGCTCTAACTTTTCACAGACCTTTATAAGTGCTGAGCATTTCATTTGGCAGGACAACCATGCCTCAGAATTCAGCATATTGTTAGAAACTGCCATTTTCTTCTCCTACAGTCCTTCCCACCACAAAGAGTCTCATGGAACAAACAAGTGTCTATATTGTGATTATGCCAATGGAGGAACTGGGTCAGACATGGATGCCAGCTGGATTGGACCCATGGAGAAGATGAATGATTTAGTCAAGCCAAAATTAAGTCACTTGATGCCAGGCCCAGTGCTCCATCCACACCACCAGAAGTTACCGAGTAAGGGACATAAATAATCCCCCAAAGGAACTGATGTATCATGAAGGGCAAAGAGCCTCTGAAGCTATGTGTAATGGCATAAAGCACAAGTATATTACATGTTTAGCTCTGTCCCTGCTTCTTTGTCATGAGGGCAGTGGGTTGCTCAGACAGTTGTCTTCTGGTCAGCCTATTATTTCCTATGGAAATGCAGGTAAAGGCATGTATACTATTCAGTAGTAGAAGAGAAATCTTGTTTTACATGGGCTGAGAGAATGTTTCTTATACCCAAATGAGATTTTTGCATGCATCTGCATACTCACCCAGATACTGCCCCCGCTGTGCTCCATGCCTGAGTGTCATGCCCGGTTGCTCTGCGTAGCAGGCATGTCATACGCACACAGCGACCCGGTACAAGAGCACATTCTGCAGGCCAATTCTCAGGCAAAAATTCACCTACAAAACCTAAGTGTGTTGGTCATTTCTTGCAGTGAATTGGGCTTTCACTAGGAATTAACATAAGCTTCAATGACTAATCTTATACTCTGTGCACTTGCTTATTTTCTTTTCACAGTTCAACCGCTTTCCTCCCTAATACTAAAACACTGAAGTCTTACATAGCATTCAGAGCATTATTTTCTGCTGGCTGTGTTTTTCTATGCTCTAAGCCTCTGTCACAATGCATGCAAAGGATAATGGCTGAATTTGTAATGCTTTTAACTAAAAAAATACTTTTAAAAACATAAACCATAAATTATTTATTCTTCTTTGTCCATTGTTTTAAGCACTGAATCTTCTCCCAGGATTTTACACAGTTCATTCAGTCTCTGCTGCATTTTAGGAATTCCTGCAAGCTGGGATTCCAGTCTCTGTTTTTCCTCACTCAACGACAAACGGATAGCGGTGTCCAACTGCTCGAAACGCCAGCCGCCCTGTCCGTCAAACTGCAGCAAGTGAGTGTGGTACTTCCTGCAGCAGAAATCAAAACATTAGTGATGGCTCAGATGGTTCCTTCTTGCATGCAAATTTGGATGTGTGTCTCTTTTCAAAGGTGACTCTCAGGAATTTGAGCTGTTCAGTTCTGGATCACTGGGTAACACTTTTTTTTCAGTGCCTCGTCATCCCAGGACACTCTTTCATAAGGGATTTGGGATTTCAAAGCCTGTCACCAGGACTGCCCCAGGCCAATAGTGAAATTCAGCGGGTGCCAGCTGGAAGCAACAGCACTGCTGTGGGCTCCCAGCTGGGGCAGTCATTGCCTCTGCAGCCCACAAGGCCGGGCTGTGAGCCCCTCACCTGCAGGGATGCTGGCAGGAGTGGGCAGCAGAGAGCCATGGAAGGTCCACTCATCACCTGCTGTCCCTAGCTAAGGTGGTGGCCCCCTCTTAATGCTTCCTTCTTAAAAACATTTTGGTTACATTTGCCTTCACTACAACTTTATCAGATGCCTTTTTCCCCAGGAGCTAGAACAGCAGCATCCGACAAGGTTCATTTCACCCTCAGGAATTCTAGTCCCAGTTTCTTTTATTTACCTACCCTTCTGATAGATGTCTTAACTCCTTAGCAGCAAATACAGTGAGACAGGCATGATGCACCTGATCCTACTGGTAAAACTCAAGTTTGTTCAAATTACACCTCAGTTTGCTCCCCTGGGTCTTGTAAGATTGGCTAAAGGTAACTTTATTCCTAAAACATGGTTCAGTTTGCAAGGGGCCAAAATAAAAAAGTCTGTATAGGAGTAACAGGTCTTTCAGTGAGTATCAGGGGGTGTGCATTGAAAATATTCAAAGGTGTACATGTGGAGTTTGTCAAGACCTGACAAAACATTTTTCAGGAGGTGCCAAAGGAAAAGCACAGAGTTCCCTCAGAGCTGCTGGTATGACTGCATAATTTATACCTATAAATTACAGAAGGTAAAATGCATCATAAAACACTGATTGTAAATCTCATCCAGGGAATGTGAGAGTGTTAATAAGCTCAATGGCTTATGACATGGGACTGAAAAGAGACTCATCTCCAGACTAATATTCACCACTTTTTGCATATTATCCTTTGTGATATCAAATGCTTAAGCCATCCTTCTATTTTTCCCCCACCAAACGCCCAAAAAATCAAGAAGCTAAATGCTGCAGATAGAGAACACAACTGTTAAAAAACCAGACATAGTATTCCTATGGAAGAACAAAGTATAGTTTAACCACTTGCCATGTTTCCCATCTTCTCCCTGTACTGGTAAACTCCCCCAGGACACCTCACGTATCTTGTCACCTTTACAGAATAATCTGGTGATACCTGGTGAGGCCGTGGCATAGACTTATTAATTACCTCTTAGAAATCTGCATATTAATAACTGAAACACATTAAAAAAATAAGAGGGATGAATAAATACCTTAAAAATAAGAGGTATGAATACATACCTTTCAAAGAATTAAAAAAATCCATGCTAAATTAATTTACATCACTACTGTTGTAGACAACTTATCTTAGAAACTGCAGTAGATATTGACTAAACAACTGCCCCAGTACAAAGAATAAAGGCCAATCCACTGCTTGTTAGAGAGCTAAAAGCAAGGACCATAAAAAAGCCCTGAATATACTTACCAAAGAGAAGGTCTGTGTGTTATGGAAAGCAGGGATATCCCAGCAGCTTTTGCAGCTTGGAATATCTTTCCTTCAACATCAATGCTTACAGCACTCGTACATTCATCCAGCAATGCATATTTCGGCCTTTTAAAAGCAGATAAAGAACATTACTCTTCTAGATTTTGGACAGTACTCCCATGTACAAGGTTCAATTGAAAGAACAACAGGAAGTAGAGAGCTATTTTTGCCAGACAGCTGTCTCTTATTTACAGCTGGAAGCTGGCTAGAAACAACATGAAATTTCCATGCATTATTATTCAGGTGAAAAGACAACTTCCAGGAAAAATGAGGTTTATTTCCTGTCCCATTTGAGTACACATTGATCTAACTTCTATGTCCTAGTCTGACCTAGTATTGTTTTGTACTCATCAAGTTATGCAGTAGCTAAAGCCAACTCGAAGCTTCCTATCCACTGCTATGTAAGGACTGGCTGCCTTTATGTGCTTGCAGTCTCCAAAATCAGAAAGGTTAAGGAGCTTGGCTTTCAAACTCCAAGAGCTTCTTGCAACAGTCCATCACACTTTGGCAACACTTGTAGGAGGGAAGATGCTTGTGCCTAAGATGTTAAAGAAAGAAATATCTGAAAAAGGTAATGCTATGTTGCCAAAAGCAAAGCTTAAGAAGCATTATCCAAACCAGAGACAGAGCTTGAATGAATAAACAACAAGATTTATGCAGGTCCTGGGCTAGACAGTGTTGCATATTGCATGCAGATTATAGTCTACTACTGCTCACTGTCACAGGAAATCTGCAAAGCTCTTTCTCATTTTCAAATGCTTCTTAAGGAACAAACCATAACACTTACTTGTGGTAAAACATCCGGGCCATGCCCATCCTTTGTTTTTCTCCTCCTGATAAGACATCTTTCCAATCCATGATGGCATCCCAGCCTTTTAAAAAAAATGCAAACAAAATGAGTCAGGACAATGTAAGTTTCTGAAGGAAATGCAACTTCACTTGCAACACCTCTGCAATCTGTAACCAGAATCATAAAGAGCATTTCAACTACAGAAGAGACAGCTCAGGCTACTGAATCACATCTTCTGAAATACCTCAATGCCTATCCACTGGCAATCAACTGGAAAAACATCCCTTATATCATGACAATTTTGAAAGTGGAATTTAGACTTTTTGGTCATATAGATATTGTCAAAAAACTTTACTTACCATCTCTTTGAAAAAAACACTTTGACCTGTATATAAGTAGTAATTTTATTCTGTCATATTTGTTTAAGGAACAATTTTCTATTTTTTCTTGAAATGTATGAGTGGAAATTTAAAAGCAAAGTAAAATAAATAAAGTACAAAAAACAAAGAGCAGTGTCAGACTGCACTCACTACTGTAGGCAAAGAAAACTGTCAGCAAACCCAGCAGAAACACAACTGCAGACAAAGGGATGTATCTGTGAGCACAGACAGGCAACAGAACTGCAATCAGACTGGAGACTCTTCTATAAAAGTTTCCTACTACCTTGTATTTAAAAATAACCCACAACTGCTATAATATGGGGTATCCTTATTTAATATTCTGCATGGTCTCTAACTGATTTATTTCTTTATCACTTTCAGGTACATGCAACAGGAGCATGAGGCACTTCATCTGTGATCTTACAGCAGACTGGTGTTCTGTGAGTACTTGGGCATGATTAATTCCTCCTACTGAAAAAAAAATAAAGTAACAAATCACCTTACTGAAAATAAGTTTTCAGTCAAACAATCCAGATGGATAGAGTAGCAAAATAGATGAGTTTTCAAAAAGAACAGTGTGGATGTACCAAAAAATCTGGTAAGACATTTTTTTCAACAGATCATCTATTAATGAGACAAGCAGCTGAAGCAGGGCTGAGAGGAAGAGAACAGTTTTTCAGATCAGCCCCAGAAATACTGTAACTAAAAAGTAAGTAACACAGTCAAAACCCCTTTTCTGCCACTGCCAAACTTAAAATAAATATTTGCCAGAAAAGACTATAAATAAGATAAAGCAAGGAGGGTGGGCTGTGTTATTTCTGATATCTGAACAAATAGGAGGCAATGGGGCTTGTGAAGGTGCAGGAGGCTTGGTACTGCTCTGCCTGTGCTTGGTGCTATACCAGGGCTTGGCAGGACTGAACAAAACATCAGTGAAACATCTGATGGGGGGCTGTGTGACCAAAACCAGTAATTGCTAATGACAGAGACTAAATGCCAAGATTTTGTTCTACAAAAAATTAGAAAACATAATGTAATGTTTTTAAATAAATATTTATAAAGTTAGATTTAAAAACCAGGCATATGCCTGAAAGACATCACTTTTAGTGATCCTATAGTTTTTCCCTATTGTCCTTCCATTCTTGCTTAAGGATGCCAGTGGGTACCCCCCCAGGAACACATACAGGGCTTTGTATCAGCAGGCTCCCAACAAAGATGGAGTTGTGTAGTGATTAACTGAATCACCACTTGGATATACTCTGCTAAAGGGAACAGATACACACAGGCTGCTATTGCTAAGCAGTCCCAGTGCTGGGGCCTCACAGAGAGCTGGAGTGCTCTTCCACCAACACCCTGTGCTTCCAAAAAGCACTGTAAAACACCTGGAGCACTCCCTTTTGGCAAAGGGTTCTAGCAAGGGATGGGAATGGTTCTTCACAAAAGCCATAGAAATGACTATGCTTCTGAAGAAAACATTCAAGGTGCTGCTTATGTTCTGTTATTTTTAAGCTGAGAATACAGACAAACTTCAGGAGCTGGATCTGAGCTAGGCTGGGTGGGTGTGCATGTGTGCACATGTGCCTGGGGGAGCAGTGCCTGTGTTCACACAGTTTCTTCCTGATCAGCTGGTTTATAAAGGCTTATTAAAAGACAAAAAAGGGAATGAAGTTCAAAAAGAAGCATCCTCTTGTCAGCAAAATAAGTCTATTATTATAGGTGTAAGATTTAACCTTCATTTACCAGGATACAATGGTCATCTCTGTGGTTACTTCAACTTACATTATAACAGAGTATGACATGTGCATCTTGTCTCTTCCTGCCTAGCACCCTCCCTGAACTCTCCTATTTTCTACTTGGAATGCCTCAAACAACAGATAAGGAAGTGTGCAATTTTATCTTATCCCTTTTAAAAATTCTTTTCTAATGTCTAAATAATTTTGTCTGAACACTTAGGCATTGTAACTCACACTAAACTGACTCCCCCCCTGTCTGTGACACCTACTTGTCTCCTGTTTCTTCCTGCTGACATGGCACAGGTCAGTGAAGGTACTTAAGTGTTCTGGAAATATCAGCCAATTCAGTGGCTTAGGTCACCAATAACTACATCCACTTCAGAAATGAAGAAATGAAATGGCTCGCCCATGAATGCAGCACAAATCCCTCAGTAAGAGCAAGCACAGTCTTGGCTTTCAGAGTCCAAATTCCTTACCCACCTTCTTGTTTTGGCTTTTGCAGCCAGTAAGACAAAGAGCATGTTTAATGTGCACAGTAACAGCAGCAGAAGTACATACAGCTGCCAGCAAAAACTAGTGATAACCTCAGGATAGCAGCATTTCATTTTCTTGCTTTTATAGTTCCTTTAATCTCAATTTTCTGAAGGAAAATGCAAGCTGTATTTGGCAAAACCCAAATGGGTTACTCCTGGGATCCACAGCTCTCTACATCCTTCATCCTTGTGAATCCTTGCATTTTCATGCAAGAATGAGCATTCAGCTGCCATGAAAAGACAAGCTTAAAAGTACCTTTTTCAGATCTACATTCCAATGCACCTTATCAGACATGGACTGAAGGATAGAAGAAAGGCTAACACAACAGATCACAACCAGAGAGTCCACTCCTGCCGAGTTTGTGGGTGTGGAAGCCTTTTTCACAGTGCATGTAAAGAGAGCCCAGTGCTGTGCAGGATGAATATGCAAGAACAACCCCGAGCTGAGCAGGGAACAAAGAGACCATGGATTGCGTGAGCCCCAGCTCAGCATGACACTCCAGGGATTTGTGTCTCTGGATTTCAGAGCCACTGGAAAAGCTGGCAGAGCTCTCCAGAGTTCCTGCTGGTACCAGTAACAAAAGCAAATCCAGGGCTAAAGCGATCAGGTGAAATAATCTCAGAGAGGAAATGGGCTTGTCCGTCTGTTTATACATGGCCTAGCACAAAGGCTCCCTGGACAACACCCAAAGATATGACAAATGCACAAAATAATGAGGAATAATTATAATCTGGGGTGCTAAGAAACCATAAACAGGTTGAACTTGCTCAGTAATGTCATCAGCCCCAAGCGGACAGGCCCAGTCACGCGTGCACGGCGCGGCTCAGGGCTGACGGCTCCTCTCGTGTGACAGGCTGTCGGCAGCCAGGGCTGCATCTCCACTGACACTTGTTGAATATACACAATTTTCAAAGCAGGTCAGAAGGAACTGCTTTATGTGTACGTACTACATATCTCCATGCTTTTAGCCCCCATTTCTGGACATGCTTTTTCACCACACACGCTGAATACAACCTTCATTTTGTATGAAATCATGGTTCTGGTAGAGCTAACAACTTTAGAGGTGTTGATGGGGGCACCTTAGAGATAATAAAAAGGTAAGCAACAAAACAGCACTTGTCTAATATCCAGGTGGTGAGAAAAACGTTAGTGTGGGCCTCACTGGAAAGGGAGCTCTGCCTCCAGAAGCAAGGGGGGCTACTGCCAACAGCCACTGCAATGGGCTCAGGAAGAGCATCCAGAACAGTAGTGCTGGGGAGGGGGATTGTTGTTTTGGTGGATTTGATGTATTCTGTTGATACTGACTGAAAAATGTTTCATGAGGGTAATACAGAAGCTAAAATCCAAATTGAATTATTTATTTTACTTACTTCTAACTAGGTCAAACCTTAATGCTAGAAAAACAAGAGGAATTTCTGTCATTGGCAGCAAGAGAAACAACATCAGACATGATACCTGGAATGTGGTGATCCTTGTACTATTGCAATGTGGAAGTAATTCAGCTAAAAACAGTAATGTCATGCCAGAACAAATAATTTGAGTCAAAGTTGTGCACCTCTGGCTTCATCTGGCTTTTTCATTACTGTCCACAAGGAGCAGAACACAAAACTTCAAAGTATCAGATTATACACACATGACATTTGTGATCAGTTAAAGCATAAGAGGTTTATATGAGATTTTTCATTATTTCAGAAAGAAAAAAGTTCCATTGTTAATAAAAATATTTCTAGTTTAAAAATATGACTTTGAGCAAAAGAATAAAATAAAAATTGGAATTAAAAAATATTGATCTATGTATAAATGAAAAATTTTAACTGTTCACTTTCAGCAAGTATTTCTGTCTTGCTGGTTCAAAAACCCCCAGAACATGAGTCTTCATCACAGACCAGGGCAGCTTTAAAAAATATGTAAGCATATGAAATCCATGTAACGTGTCAAATCATATGTCACAGATTTCCTCTCTGCTCCTACTTTGGCACTTGTCTCCTGTAAATGCCCAAGAAGAAAAGGGAACAAGTAAGTATATTATGGTCCTAAAAACTTCCTGGTATGTGGTAATCTCTCTCCCCGTTTTCCGGCTTTGCCCACTTCTGTTGCTTTAGATCACAAAGCACCTAAGACATGGTTTTTCCCAACATTTGTTTGTGCAAACTTCTGCACAGTGTGCCCTTATCCTGAGCTTCAAAACAGCACCAGTGAACATTCACAGTGTCCTCTAGCCTTTGTAATAGATTGTGTGTGTTGTGCATGTGCAGTCAGACAGGCAGAAGAGCAAGAACAGGGTCAGCAATAAATACTTTCTTTGGCAGGGAAAGCAGCATGAGACTGATCCAAACCTGGGGTTTCAGTGACTGTAGCCAAGGCATCTTGGACATGGGGCACAGAGACTGCCCCATCAGCAGTTAGACACTCCAGCTGCAGGGTCAGAAACCACAACCAAGTGCACTCAGAGTCTGCTGGGGGGTGGCTTTGGCTGCCAAGGGTCACATGTTTGTGCAGTCCAACCACAAGTACCAGCACACAGTGAATGCACACACTCCACAGTGACTTCTTGCCACTGACAATTTAACTGCTCCTCCTTTTCCAGCTGCCCATTCTAACATTCCTGCTTGTTCTTCTGCAATCTGGGCACCTCACTTAGTGAAGTAAGTGACTTAGGAATACTAACAGGAATAGCTATAGTGTCAGAGTAGGAAGGAGAGGCCTTCTCTGCAATTGTTACGGTCACTGAGCTTAGCTCTGCCTCCTTTCTTGTGTTATAGGATCAGATTTGAATAATAACATGAATCAGAATAATGGCAGATTCTTATTTTCTATTGCAACAGTCATTATTACATTCTTAACAAAGAAGCATTAACCCATGGTGGAGAAGTATCTTTAGGTATACAATTGCTGTTGTAAATGATTACTGCTTCCCACACTGAAATGTGCAGAAAAGACTGAAGTATCTACACATACTTTAGAAAAAAAGACAGTTTTTGCCTCTTTACAGAACAACAGGCTGCCATCCAGGAATGGGAATTTAGACATTGTCTTGGGATTCCCAGTGGTTGAAGCACTGCTCTGTGTTGTCAGAACAATCCTGAGACTCACCAAGCACACACAAGGCAAAGTACCTGATCAAAACCAGCACTGACATCTGACAGAGAAAGGCAGGGTACATTCAGCACAGCCCCTTAAAGGGGTCTGAAGATCCTTTTTTTTTCTGTCTAAATGTTACCAACTTTGTCCTATGTCTGTTTTAAAAGCATAATGATGGGGAGGAAATTGAAACTAGAGATTAATGTCTGATAAGAACAAAAGGATAAAAATTATTGCTGTGCTTGGGGGAAAAAAAGCCATGAAATGTTCCAGCTCCTTAGATACAGAAGAAGCCTTTAGCATCTTGACATTTATAGTGCCAGTATACATATACACACTGTCCCCAACTCTGAGAACAAACAACACTGAGAACACATGGCAACTTAAACAGCAAGCAGTAGATGGCAACATTCCACTGCCAGCCAGTGTTGCTTGGTTATTTTTAACTTGCTCACTCTGGTGGGGGGGTCTCAGACACTCCTTATCATGGCACATAGTTCTGCTGATCCCACAAACCAGGGAGGTGAAAGCAGATCTGACTCTCCCTTCATTCACACGCTTTCAAGTTGATGCAGTCAGTGACATTACAATGTTTTAAGACAGTGTTTATGAAAATCAAGGAAGGTAAGTGATCCCACAATACCAGGAAAAGACTAGCCATCACAAGATAGTGAGGATCTTCAGCTTGGGCATGGATTTACTGGGGAGGGGAGGAGCACTCAGCTCTTCTCCTTCTGTTAGCACCATGTGCAACAACGATGTGTCTGTGTAGCTCCCACAACCACAAAGGTCTGAATCCACTTTTGCTGGTTCAGTTAGTAAAGGTCAGTCACACTAAGACACAAATGCAAGGAATGGATTTTGTCAAGTTTTTAACAATAATACGCAATTTACCTCCTTCTCTTTGAACTATGTGGTAGAGATGAACCATATGCAGAATAGACTCCAGATCTTGATCCTGGTAGCCTTTCTCATGCATGTCTTCCACTGAGTCTGGATAGATGACTTGATCTCTTAGTGTTCCAATGGACATGTAGGGCCTGAGGAACAAGACAGGGAAACTGGTAAACTGAGGATGGCTTCAGGTGAGCACATCTTGCTGATGCTCTATGAACAGAGTATAAGGCTTTAAACAATATGTTGCTAAAACTGGATTTATCCAGTGGGTGCATTGTGGGTGAACATTTTTCCAAACTTACCTTAGGGACAATGTATTCTTTCCATAACAGTTGATTACACGGTAAAAACAAGGGTAGTGTTAACATGGAAACACAAGGACAGATTAGGCAGAATAAATATCCACTTCATAACCCATTTTGAATGCTTTCACTTGGAATCAGCAGAGCTATCCTGTATTCAAGGTTTGACACTCTTATGAGATTTAGAAATTGATTAACCACACACATGTTAAAATCAAGTTGTAACAAAAACATTGCAGCTCAAACTCGTAAAGAATTTCATGGCGCAGCAGGAGACACACAAGTCAGACTGGAGAGCACTGACAAACTTCTTTGCACTAAACCCTTCTTTCTCTACTATTCTGGAGTGCAGAATTTGGATTGGGCATAATTTAGCTGGCTCTAGAAGCCAATGTACCACCTCTGAATTGCAAAGTAGCACACATTAAAGGGGCTGGTCACTTTAAACCTCCCAGCACCAGCCTCCCTTTGCCAACTACAAGGCTGTGCTGTATGTGAAGCAGCTTCTTAATCACCATATTTCCAGACCAGGTAATACCATCTGTCTTACTCAAACAAGCTGTCTCCAATTTGAAGCCAGAGTCCCCAGTCATGGCTGGGAATGGCTATGGGCAATTACCACAATGTCATGAGCTATGCCCAGCCTCTGGTACAGCCCAGGACCCAAAAATCCTCCTAGTCTCAAAGCAAAGAAAACTGAAAGAATAGTTTCACAGCTCTCTAAAATATATCAGGCCATTCAGGTTAAGACAGCAAAGGCAACCTAAGTCTTATCTACTTGACCATTTCCTGCTGGTCTAAGGATTTCTTGTGAAGGACAAATATTCATCCTGTCTCACAGACACTGCTGATGGCTCTTGAAAACTGGAAGCACCTCAGGAACAGTCTGTGGGATTTTGAGTTTGGAAGGGAAAGTCAGAGCCAAAGAACAGTCAGGCTCCAGACTCTGTCCTGCTTTCGGTGCCAAGTGTTCCACAACCCCCTCTGGGTTCATCTGCTAAAACAATACTACTCTTATTAAAGCTGTAGTGCCAGGGGATGATGATAGAGAGGAGCAGTCAAAACTGGGCCAGCAATGAGGAAGCTTCTAGGCAGCTTGCTATTGACACCAAGAAGTGCTTCCAACAACATCACAGTGTGTTAAAAAGCTTCCCTAAAAAGCTCTGGACCCACGTGGTGGGAAGGTCTCAGCCATGCAGAGGCTTTGCCTGGCAGAGATGTGTAATACCTCAGCAGATTTCTTCCCTTCCCTTGGAGGTGTCTGCAGAAGGGTGGATCTATCCATTGTTATTCTGAGTCCCTAAAATACACCACAGAGTAATGTGAAGGAACTCACAGTGCAACAAATGAAGAATTACAGAACTAAAGCTGCCATATAAACTAAAATTAATGTGCAAGCTGCATTGGTTTAGAGCTGCAAACATCCATGGTGAACTGTCTGTACCCACCTGTGGTTAATCTACTTTCACCACCAACTGGGTGAGGATGGGAAGGGCAGGGGATCTGAACTTTTGCAAATATTTGGTCATCTCTGTGTTGTGGCAAGCACTCAGATGGAGCAAAACAGAACCACAAGTCAAATCCAAGCACTGCTTGCTCCTCTCTGCTTATTGTGGCAATAATACTGCTCTGGGCTGCTGCATGAACACTAGCACCCAGTGCAGTGAACCACTTACATTAATTGTGATATTGCAAAATCTCAACTCTAAACATTAAGTAACTTCATGAAGTAATGAGCTGTTACATATCCACAATGCTCTCCATCTAAAATCCCAAAGGGCTTGACTTCTTGCATGTGTAGAAATCACTTCACTTGCTCCAGACTGCTGCCACCTCTGGGACAGAACAGCAACTCCACCTGGGCTCAGAAAGGTTTAAATCAGCGGGTTAAGCTGTGTAATTTAGGTGATGCTGCAGGTAAGGGCAAGGAGGACAGAGTACCTATCATATAATTTGCCTGGGGTTTAATACCTTACTCTTGTGAAGTATGATCCTGTAATGACTAGCAGCTCTGAGATTTAACCCACGGCAAAAAGGGACAGCGATGCCCAAACGCCCTGTGCCAGGACACTTGGTGCCATGCTGTTCACTGAGTCACCAGCACTGCTCCCTGCCACAGATGCATTCTCCTTCTGGCCTCACAGCTACACACACCAGTACTACCAAGCATGCCTCTCCCCACCTAGTTTGTAAAAATTACAGAAAAGCCCAGCTTGCAGCGGAGGAACAAACCCCATCAATTACTAACTAGCAGAAAATAAGAATGGCTTACAAGGAAACGACTGTTAAGAGGCAGGAATCATGTGTCCAAAGAGAGAGTTACTGGAAAGAGCCTAATTATATACTATACCAGTCAGAGTCCTCAACTGGAAGGAGGGAGACTTTAGTACCAGTCCTTTTTCCCCAGTGCTCTTTAAGCTAAAATCCAGTAACTACCCTAATGCTTCAGTAGCACTGTAAAAACATGAAAGGAGCTTCTAATCTTATTTAGGTGCCTGCTCTCAGGAGAGATCCATGGGTTTAACATTTAGCTCTCCATTTGGCACCTAAGCTGCAGGCAGTGGCAGAAGATCAGACATACATTTGTACTTAGAGATTCCTATAGGCTAACTCTAGGTGGCTCCCTTTACCTACTACATAGATAGTACGGACCATTTTCCAAAGGCTCGAACAGCTAGGGGATTCCCCCATATTTGTATTTTCTATCACCTTGCTTGTCAAGATCATAATTTTACAAGCTGCTATACTTTGTCTGGTATCACCTCAGCAAAACTCCAGTTATTGCAATGCTCCTGGTTTAGATTAATAGTAAAAATTCCAGTTTTCACCAACAGCAAATCTTGATCAACAGTGATCAACAAGAAACAAAACCTCCACTAATTAAAGTAACTGAATTCTTAATTCTTCAATGAAATTAATTAAAAAAAAAACAGGAAAAAAAGATGGCACCACTATTACAAATTTGAGAAAATAAAAGGTCTTGAATGAACATGAATTAAGTTCTTTTTAAGTAGAGTTGTATCCACTGCTCTGGAACACAAGGTGCTATCACCAAAGAGTTAAAAAATAATAAATAATAGTTAACAAAATTTAAAAACCACAACAAGCTGTTTGTTTATCACACTGTGTCTAGTTCAAGGGATTTTAGGGCCAGCTAAAGTTTCAGTAACTGTTCCAAATATATAAATAATTGATCTGTCTTTAAACTACCCTACCCTGAACTTTGCTCTCCCCTCATACAGAACTGGCCACAAACATCCTCTAAATATTTCAGACAGATCAGTTACCTAGTGGAAAATCCTACCAGAGTGCTAAAGACCATAATGCCAAGGAATATAGCTAACAGGAAATGAAATGCACAGTATGAAAGGCTGAATTCTCAATGCATATAATTAGAATCTGGTATCAAAGGCTGAAAAAAAAAATCACATTAATCACTCTGTGGCTTTTTTTTTATTTTTCCCAACAACACTGTGCACATTTCTACAAGAAAACAATCTAGGAGCAAAGTGCTATTCATACTCAGGCATCATCTCATCTCATGATTTTTTACAATTACTAGATCATAGACAGAAATATTACTAGAACCAATCAGATGGCAAAAAATGTTTAAGGTGAGTAATTCACATAATTATTCAGTTCAGTCTGTTTGTATCTTGTGATAGGCAGAGAACACACAAAACCACACATATAATTAAAATCAAACCATAAACAATTTATACAAAATTTTAGCAGCTAATGCATTCTGAAATAATTATACTGCCTGCAACAAATCAATCAAATGAAGAGAAAAATACTCTCCTTTTCTTAAACTACCTCTGCCAGTACTGATGATAAAAGGATTTATTTACTGATGATAAAAGGATGGATGATCATGAAGATCAATGAACTGAAGAACAATGAGCTGTTCTGGACAAGGTTCTAGCCTGCCAGTCTCACCAGGCATACTCCAGCCTAAGAGGTGTTTCTGAGTTTTATCACAGCAGTGTAACACAATGAGAAAAGCAGTTTCCCTCTTCTAGAATGATCCCAAACTATTCACAGTTTTAGAGATGAGAAGTGACACCTTATTTCACAGGGAAGAGGAAGTGTAGACAGCAAAGCAAAGAGAGCAAAGGCTGGTTTTGCTCTGGGTCTCTACAGTGCTTAGTTGCCCATGGCATAACTTCTTCCATACACTGTGATACGAATACACAAGTACTCATAGAGAATTAGTGGGCCTGCAGTGAAACACCTGCCAACAAGTGAGAAGCCACACACTGCACTGACTTCCTTCTCCTATCTGCTGTGAAACACTGCATTACACAGGACTGAACAAGACAGACAGAACAGAGACACACCATCTATATGGATGCATGGAACATTATTATAGACATTTTATAAGCATTACTGGTATGTGACGTGGCTCTTCAAGGGAGCTGTAGTAATAAGCAGAAACTGAGATTGATAGGGTATAATTAATGCAATATATAAAGCAAATAACCAAGCCTGGAAAAGTCTTCCCTCTTGGGAAAGCCACACTCCCACCTAAGCTATGTAGGTGCACACATGGATAACTGAAGAAAAAAATCCCACCTGCTACATTCTTCCATGAGACCATGACATAATTAATGACTAAAGAACAATGAAGTGAAAACCCAGTGTTGTGGGGACTACTCGGCATTGTCAGCAGAAAATACTCAACTCACCTAGAAGTTATTCATGTAAGTCTGAGTTAGTTACCCCTGGCCCTCTTTTTAGTCAAGGGTGTCCTCCAGTGAACTGGTCCTAGGACACAGTCCAAGCAGCTGCAGTGACCCCAGCTGGAAGACTGCTGTGCATTATGGAGTTGGTGATCTGTGGAACAGCTGCCTTGAGTGGCCACAGGCCTGTGCTATACTTTGCTGGCCTGTGTTGGGTTGTGCTGCACACACAGCTTGGCCTTCAGGCCGGTGCTGCACCGCACCTCTCTCCTGGCTGCAGGATAAACTTTGTCAGCCAATCTTCACAGAGAGCCTGCAAGCAGCTCCCACCTGGCACCAGCCACAACACCACTGGCTTGTCCTTGTCTTTATCTTGAAGTGAAGCAGCGTGTTCTCACAGTAACATCCTTTGGTCTGACAGTAAAAGCAACAAATGGCATTGTTTACTCCTAAGAAAATCCCACCAGAGTGCTCGAGACCGTAGTGCCAAAGAACCTTAGCACTGATGGGCCCAAGTGTAGCATATGCTGTGCTGTGACTAGAGGTCTGTCTGATGCTGCTGCACAATGCTGGGCTCCTGGCATCTGATGGGATTCACCACAGAACTGGTGAAGGGACTGGAGCATCTCTCCTATGAGGAAAGAGACCTGGGGGTGTTTAGCCTGGAGAAATCTCAAGGGGATCTTATCAACTTATATAAATACCTGAAGGGAAGGTGCAAAGAGGACAGAGCTGGGCTCTTCTCACTGGTGTCAAGTGACAAGATCAGAGCTGATGGGCACAAACTGAAACAGGAGATGCCAAATGAGCATCTAGAAACAATTTTTCACTGTGAGGGTGAAACTTGCACTGAAGCAAGTTTCCCAGAGAAGCTGGGGAGTCTCCATCCTTGGCGACATTCAAAAGCCATCTGGACATGGTCTTGGGCAAACAGGTTTAGCCTGCAGGCAGTCAAATACAGAACTAAAACCTAAGTAATGTGTCAGAGTGAGCAGACCATGGAGAACCTGGGAGAAGGCTGAAAGACCTTGGAGCTGGGACACTGTTCTGGAGTTTTGGAGTCCAAGACACAGGGGCAGGAAGATGGCAAAGCCTAAAGGGCATGGGAAGAATTACTACCTTCACTTCAAGAAGAAGGTGTTGGCTATGTCTACTACCTGTATTTTTAAAGCATAGGGCACCGTAATAGAGTTTCTGATTGAAAACTATAGTAGGAAGGAGTTAAAAGGACTTATTCCCAGAGAAGTTGATACCAGTTGTTATTAGAGCTTTCAGCTGTCCTCTCCTTACAAAAGCCAGCATCCTTTTAGTCTTTTCATATCAAGCTTTTTATGTCAGGCAGATTTCATAGTTTATGGTTCCCAGTGCTTCCCATTGTTATGTAACCAAATTGATTCTCATTACTTGATATGCATAAGGCATCTGAAGCGTGCTTTATGATGCTCCTAGGTAAAATATTATTGAAACAGTAAACAGTTGCCATTCTGTTCATCTGTCACAGATCCTTTGTTGCACAGTTTCAGGGCAGGTACATTAAGCTGGAGGTAACTGCTCAAGCTGGACAGAATAATGGGAGCTTAGTGCAGAAACTAAGTCACTCAAATGCAACCACCATACTACTCCCTAACATGCAACTTTGTCTGTGCCACTGCTAAGCTACACAGAGTTCTCAGTTAATCTCTAGGTGAATTTGTTCCCCTGGCACTGCTAGCAAAAATAAATTTTGAAGGCAAACGAAGTTGTGGATACCCCATTCCTCTAAATGTTCAAGGCCAGGCCAGACAGGCCTTTGCACAACCTGGTCTAGTGGAAGGTGTCCTTGCCCATAGCAGGGGGTTGGAACTGGATGGTTTTAAAGGCCCCCTTTAACCCAAGGCATGCTATGATTCTATGAGCTGCTCATATCAGCAAAATGAAACTAACACAGATTAAATAGATTGCCATTGTTTTGCAGGATAGATCCTATAAAAATCAGCCATGTATTCAGTTCTTACAACCTATTAATAGCTTTGTAATTATAAAATGTTCATCAAGCTTAACCTATGTATTTAAAAAAAAGTTCAAAGCTTATTTTCCCTAGCTTTTAAATGAAGTTTCATAAACAGTCTGGCACATAGATGACTGGAGTAGAAGTTGAGTATGTATCATCACATCTCAATTCCTCACCTAATTTGGTCCTCTTGCTATCTCCCATAGCCACAGCTTGCTCCAGACATGCCCCAGTCTGAAGGCACTGAGGGACCAAAACCCTGGAGAATGCTGAAGTCCTTCACAAAGATCAGTTTAGCAGTAGCCCTTAAATGTTAGATTTATGTAAATACATTTTAAACCTAAGGTAAGCAGCAAGTTGACTATATACTTGAGTCTGGAATTTATGCAACTCTTTCCTTAATAAAAGAAAATACCTGAAAACTGTGCTTGAATCAGCTGAATCTTGTGTCTGGGCAGTAGAGAAGACCTGGCATGGCTGGAGGGGGAGTAGCAGTAGTAATCCACAAAACCATTTCCCACCTCTGACTATCAGTGTTGGTGAATTTTGTACACAGTGTCCTACCAAGAGGTACTGCCATTACTGTACATTATACTGTGAGCAGTCAGCACAGAGACCTAATAATAAACATTCAGACTTTACAGCTCTGAGTGAGCCTTCAGAGGAAATGGAGAGGTTTCACAGTGATCCTAGCAGGCAAAGCTTCTGCCAACCTACAGGGCAGCAAGGCAAGAACTTTTCTCTTCTAGATGAGGCAAGATGGAACTTTCATCAATCAGGAAGAATAAGTGCAAGCATTTCTATAGGAATGAGAAAAAGATGAAATGGAAGAAGCTGTGCCCTGGCCAAGGAGAGAGCCTGACAGCCCTCTCAGATGCCAGGCCACAGTTTCTAACAAACAGCAGAACTGAGGTAAACTGTCTGGAACTATTAATCTCAAAAGAGGAAAAATAAGATACAAAGTAGCAGGTCATCTTTAAACCATATCCATAGGAAAATAGTATGCAAACTATTGCACACAGTATGAAGTGTGTTGTGTTATGTTTTTTGTTAATGCTTATCTATCAAAGACCTTTTTCTCCTCTGTCAGGCAAGTGGTGAACTTTGGAAATAAACACATTGAACAGGACCATCATGAACTTGATAACAGCAAGTCCAACAGACAGATCCAGTGTGCCAGGGAGCAGGTATCTGTACAGCATGACATGAACTGATGGCAAAGTATCGAAGGAACAAGTCGATGTGGTGATGCACTATCAGCAAAATGCTGAAGGGCAATGACAATCACCGGTGCAGTGTTGGCATGTGCAGAGTACAGCTTAACTCCACTGACTCAACTAAAAAGATCATAGTTAAAGACAGAGCAGTATTTGCTGACAACAAATTAGGATGTGCAAAATACAGCACAGGACAGAGACATCTGAGCCAATTTAAACGAGATGAGGCAACAGAACTCGTAGAGGTGTATTTGCACAGCACTTCCTTCAGGCTACTTCTCCAGCAGACCACACACTAACACTATCAAGTCTGATACAGAAGAACCATATAGATACATACTGCATGTGCACAAACTTCTGTATGTCATATAGGGTATCTGAAAGTGAAACACAGCCATTTTGCTAGATTAAATTGTTTATATAATCAAGAACTGTTTCAGGATGAGAGTGGCCACTACTAACTACTTCGTGCTTAAAACAACATTTGAGTTGCACTATAATCTTCAAATTTTTATGTGCTTATAATGTAAAATTTACTTTTATCACTTTATTATTTACATCACTTAGAACTGAAACATTCTTGATTCCTTCATCCACATGATGAATATCCTTGGACTACCTGAGGCAAATCTCATCAGACATTTGGATTACTCAATAGAGGTAAGGAGAGGAAAAATATCTCTGTGGCTGACGTAATGTTTTGTTTTGTATTGTATCCAAAGATATTTTTAGAATACAGAAGGAAAAATGCCAGATAGGAAAAGACTTGTAAATGAACCCCAAATAAAATACCAGAAATAGACCAGATGTATATAAAACCAAACAGCTTAGGAGAGCCAGATAAACCTTTAAACTGTTCTATTCCAGACTGTCCTAGCATCATTAAGAAGGCAGCAAGACATAGGTATATAAATTTTAAATGACAAAGAACAAACAACATTTGATACTAGTTTATCTTTGGTTGCCACCCTTTTAGCATTTGATAACCCTGGTGTTGAAAGAAAGAAATGTTAGAGATCTACTTGAATGAGCAATAGCAAGAGAGAGAGAACACAGAACCGGACCATTGGGTAGGTCTTCTACTAGAATGGCACACAGAATAACAAAGAAACCACGCATGCTTACTGGAGAACCACACCTCTCACAAAAATAACCAAATTACAGTGAAAGCAAGCTGGAGAGAAAGAACAGTGGCAATGGATGAGGAGAAAGAAGCACAATGTATTACTCTAGGCTCTATGGGAATCAGTCCTCAAGAAAGAGAAAATGCTGATGGACATTTTAAATATGTGCTGTGCTAGGAAGACTCGAGAGTCATGATCAAAGGTTATGGAACTAACAGAGATGGCATGAGACATTCCTCCATGCAAATAAGACAATATGACACAGCAGGCAGAAAATTATTAACAATTTATATTGATAACTCAGTGGTAATTTTACTGCAACTTTACTCAGAGTTTTAACTGCAACTTATGGTGCAGAGATACTGAGGAATATTCCTGTGCTGTTGTCAATGTAACCTGCAAGTATGTAGCTGTGCAATTTCGCTGACATTTAAATCAAACTAAGGAAATGAGAGCCAACATGTGTAGAATCTGTTTCCTTACAACTGAAAAAGCTGAGACTTTTAGTTGGAGAGCAAGAAAAGCTGGAGTAAATGCTAGGAGGAACTGCGTGCTAGAGCTCTCCAATTCCATGAAGATGGAGTCTCCTCCCAAGTATAAAACCAACAGAGTAGAAGCAGGGCACAGTCTGGAGAAACAGGCTACTTTCAGATAGGTTGTGAAAGGCTAATTCCCAAAGTGCTTCAGATACATATTGTGTCACTCTACAACTTCCTGCAAGGAGGTTGTAGTCAGGTAGGGGTTGGTCTCTTTCTCCAGGCAGCAACTGACAGAACGACAGGACACAGTCTTAAGCTGCGCCAAGGGAAATATAGGTTGGATATTAGGAAGAAGTTTTTTACAGAAAGGGTGATAAAGTACTGAAATGGCCTGCCTGGGGAGGTGGTGGAGTCACCATCACTGGATATGTTTAAAAAAAGACTGGATGTGGCACTTGGTGCCATGGTTTAGTTGAGGTGTTATGGCATAGATTGGACTCAAACTTAAAAGTCTCTTCCAACCTAGTGATTCTGTGTGATTCTGTGAGTGGTATATCTTCAGCATCAGTACTCATGTTACCCACTACATTTTTTTGTTTATTTATTAATAATTTATTATTTATATATTTTATAAATTTTATTATTAAAAATTTTATTATTAAAATTAATTTATTA